>CM056393.1:3725526-3760339 GCA_029718625.1 Synaphobranchus kaupii
CCTGGCCAAAAAAAAAGTCGCACACTCTAATATTTCATTGGACCGCCTTTAGCTTTGATTACAGCACGCATTCGTTGTGGCATTGTTTTGACAACCTTATGCAACATCACAACATTTATTTCCGTCCAGAGTTGCATTCATTTTTGGCCGAGATCTTGTATTGATGACGGGAGAGTCAAACCACATCCCAAAGACTTTTCTCCACCACATCCCAAAGACTTTCCATGGGGTTAAGGTCAGGACTTTGGTGGCCAATTCATGTGTGAAAATGATTTCTCATGCTCCCTGAACCACTCTTCACAATTTAAGCCCGATGAATCTTGGCATTGTCGTCCTGGAATATGCCCATGGATGGGATAACCTGGTCATTCAGTACATTCAGGTACTCAGCTGACTTCATTTTATTGCTGCATAACGTTGCTGAGCCATGACCTGACCAATTGAAGCAACCCCAGATCATAACACTGCCTCCAGAGACTTGTACAGTGGGCACTATGCATGACGGGTGCAACGGTGACTTTTGTTTTGGCCAGGCAGTGTAATTTTTTAAGTATATGTTTGGGGGATTGTAGTTATCTGTCTAGTGGTAAATATTACCAATTTTGTAATTTAGTAAAACATTTTGTCATTTTTATAATTATCCTTAAAAGGATAAAAACAAAGGATAAAGGAAAGCATGATATAGAGAGAGCTGCCATATTAACATTTATATAAAATGTATATAACGCTGAACATCTCACATGGGTTTACTAGCCGTATCTATGTACATGTTTAATAACAGGTGCTGCGTCACCCAGCAGTTTATTTTGGACTAGGGAACAACCTCGGATTCAATGCGGTTGCAGGTTTTGCTGTTTTTTTATTTAATAAAAAATTTCTAAGATAAATTAATCTGCAATTTTATGAGTTTGATAGACAAACTAATGATTTACCTTGAATGGTCAGAGACATGGCTCTCTTTTTCATGCTTTTCCCATTTGCATCAAACACTTCAAAAGAATATGGTCCAGATAGATCTTTTGTTAGATTGTCCAGCCTTAAAGTCATGTTTCTTAGTAAATGACAATGGTTCTGACAGGCTTTACCAGGAAGTGGCTTCTGTTTTCTGTATCTGAAAAAGTCTGTTTTATTGAATCGGATTGTCCAATCTAAATCTTTATCACTGATGTCTGTCAGATTTATAAAAACCGATTGTCCCACAGCTCCGTAACACTGGGCTTCCCCCTCTGTGATGTTGCAGAAGGTTGTAGTGCCTAAAAGAGAAAAAATAATTTACCATCACATTCATGACAATGAAGCAGGCTATGTAGAGTACTCCATTTGAAATATAATTTTAATCACTATTGAGTTACACTTTGGATAAAATACTAGACAGTGAAAATATTATAATAGGTTTGAATAGTTTTGTAAGAAAACAGAGACCACACAGTTTGTACGTGCCCCGTTTTTCAACCATTCAAAATCATAGGTCAAACATTAAAAATACTGGGCACATACAAACCCTTTGGTTTCTGTATAATTACATTATTTTTTCAGTAAGTTTTATTTATAAATGAATGTGAATTAATTATGCACACATTTTATATTTTGCATTTTCAAAACAGACGTAGATTCCTTTATTCATCTCTCAAAATCACATGATGGGACCTTGACCCTCCAAAGTGGGGAATTAATCCCGCAGGATTACTGAGTTAGCTGGATAACTGCACTAAAAAATCCGGAACAGCTCTTTTTACTTAAGTCCATTGTCCCAGATTTGGGAGGGTTCCGGGTTTTAATCAGTGCAGTTATCCAGCTAACTCAGTAATCCTGCTTTGTGGAATACCCCCTGATCCATGTGTTATCCAGGTATCCATCGATTTATTGGCACAGACAATGCATCCATGTGGAAAACGGACTGAAATATCGATACCGTTATTGTGAAGCTTACCGTGTGACACTGCCGCTAAAACCAGCAGTACTCTGAGAAGGGCAGGCTGCATCCTCTTCGCCCCACCGGACAGGAGTTGCCAAAACAAGGGCACAAATACGGCGTCCAGAACAGATACACGCACCACCGATACGCTGAGTCTTCGTCAAACACGACAAACGGTCTTAATGTCGTCACCGATAAACGTCCTGAGGTATATTAAGTCTGGTGTATATTAGCCAGCTCTCTGTGAATAACACTGACAGTGTCACACCAGAGGACGTTGTTTAGCTCTGACCTCCTCTAAAGGTGTAAAACCACATTTCTTTCTTGAAGAAAGAGGAAGTTATTGAGGAGAAAAACAGAATAGAACTTGTGAAGAATTTATGAGAACACTTCTCAGGCACAGCCTCTGCAAAGAAACGGAAACAAAATGGCGTAAAAGACGACCGCGGGCGGAAATAATAATAAAAAATGCAAAAAAAATTATAAATAACGGGGTTCGCCCCGTGCTTTTCTGCGCTGCAGGTTCCTGGGACAGATTCGCGAGGACGGAGGTCCACCGCAGCCTGACGTCGTCCCCTCCGTCCACTGAACACGCCAGCAGGACGTGTCCGTCTACGTGTCTCCGGCTGAGGCACAGCCTCTGCAAAGAAACGGAAACAAAACGGCGTAAAAGACGACCGCGGGCGGAAATAATAAAAAAAATGCAAAAAAATGTATAAATAACAGTTGACATTCTGTACATTCTGTAAAAGTAAAAAAATAAGTAAATAAATAACAGTTGAATTGCATGTAAATTCAGAAGAATCTTCTTCTGGCCATGAGAACAGTGTATGATAATGTCTGTACCCTACAAACATACAGGAAACGTATGTGGTCAATGCCAAATTAGATCTTAGTTCACTATACTACATATATACACCTATACTACAAGCTATACTACACGTGCATTTGTATTTCACAGCAACGTCAAAGCCTTTTAGAGTGGCTTGCAGAAAAGCGGTGAAGGTTAGCCAGAAATAAAGTATATTAAAAAACAGAAGGACAGTACATTTTCTCTAGAATATTCACTAGTCCCACAACACGTTTTGCTTCAAGAGAAACGTGCAATCAAATATCAAAATAATGCCCTGCCATATAATTAATTTCTTCAGTATTGGTCATCCGTAGGAATGGAGGTGACAAGATAACAACCCTCGATTCGGAATTTTTTAAAGATAATTAACTCATACCCATTATAATGAGCTCAATGTCGGTTTTCGAAATCCATTTGCCAGAATGGCTATACAATTCCACAGTGTAGTTTCCTGTGTCATTTTTATCGGCTGTTTTGATTAGCAGTGATCTGTTTACAAAAATCTCACATTTGCTCCCACACCCTGACTTAAAAATTTGCCTGTTTGACTTTTTCCACCGAGCATCTTCAACATCTCCACTTGTCTGGGCCGGATGCAGAAATACAGCGTCTCCAATTCGTCTGACTGTTCTGGACGAGCCCTGCGCCATGACTAAACCAGCAACATGACACATTTTAATTGAGATGTAATTCATATCATGACTTTATACAATAATAATCATTATTACTGAAAAGTTATATTTAAGAGGAAATGGCATTTCATCATTCTAAGTTGAATAGAGTGTTCTAAAACAAAAACACACTGGTGACTTTAAAAGTAATAATAATAATAGTAACTGTATTTATGTTGCACTGTTCATACTTTGCAACTTATAGCCTGCAGCCCAAAGTGTTTCACATAACATGCTAACCAACATTTAAAAAACTGTGACAAATGGCAATCCACTAATAGTAATTCCCCTGAACACAAATAAATATGACTTACCATGTTGCACACAAATATAGAGATTGATAATGTGAAATCCTTTGATTAACGCAGTGGGGAGATATACCATGCTGTTGCATTCAAACTGTGGCTCTGCGTAATGCCGTTCATCTACGGTTGGGGGGCGTGCTTTGTTTCTCAGCCGTATTGGAAAATAGGCTAATTGTATTCAGTAGATGTGGTCAGATAAAGATAAACCCTCTGGTCCCTAAACCGTGACCGCTTCTGCGCTTTTACTTCTGCTGATACATTCATGATGTGCCCTGAGTGGCACTTACCGGAGAAGTATACAGTAAATAAAATGTAAACAATAAATAAATGCAATTATAAACAGGGGGGTATTTCACAAAGCAGGATAAGTGACTTAGCTGGATAACTGGACTGAGTAAAATCCGAATCAGAAAATGACAACCAAAAATTTTCCTTTTGATGTGAAGTATGCAATTTCTAAGCATGACAGTTGGGGAGGCCTAACACCTTCTGTCCATACTACATGCCTTTCAATTGCCCTTCTGATTGGCAGCCCACCAAATCATTTTCCAAAAAATTAATTGAACTATCTTCAGCGAAAAAGAGGAACAAGGAGTTCTGCAACAGATGGTACGGCCTCCACAGAGGCCTGATCTCAACATCATCCAGGCTGTCTGGGATTACCTCCACAGAGCCCTGATCTCAACATCATCCAGGCTGTCTGGGACTACCTCCACAGAGCCCTGATCTCAACATCATCCAGGCTGTCTGGGACTACCTCCACAGAGCCCTGATCTCAACATCATCCAGGCTGTCTGGGACTACCTCCACAGAGCCCTGATCTCAACATCATCCAGGCTGTCTGGTACTACCTCCACAGAGCCCTGATCTCAACATCATCCAGGCTGTCTGGGACTACCTCCACAGAGCCCTGATCTCAACAATCTATAATCTATCTGCCAACCCTCTAAATGTGTCTGCTCCACACAATGTGTCTGCTTGTGTGTGTGTGTGTGTGTGTGTGTGTGTGTGTGTGTGTGTGTGTGTGTGTGTGTGCGTGTGCGTGTGCGTGTGCGTGCGCGTGGGCGTGTGTGGGTGTGTGTTTGTGTGCGTGTGTGGGTGCGCGGGTGTGTGCGTGTGCGTGTGTGTGTGTGTGTGTGTGTGTGTGTGTGTGTGTGTGTGTGTGTGTGTGTGTGTGTGTGTGTGTGTGTGTGTGTGTGTGTGTGTGGTCATGTACGAGTGCGTTTGTGTGACTCTTGCTGACTGAGCCACAGTAAAAGATGGCATGTTGGTTAAAATACATCTATGGCCAATAAAATGAATGACAATACATGTACAGTACCAGTCAAAAGTTTGGACACACCTACTTATAGAAGGTTTTTTTCCGTTATTTTTCCACATTTTGGAATAGTAAAGACATCAAAACTATGAGATAACACAAATTAAATTGTGCAAAAACCAAAAAAGGGTTAAACAAATACAAAAAAGTCTTATATTTTAGATTCTTCAAAGTAGCCACCCTTTGCCTTGATAACGGCTTTGCACATTCTTGCCATTCTCTGAAACAACTTCTGTGGTAAACAGATATTCCACAGGTAAAAAGGTGATGCCATCATGACTGTATAAAAGGATATCAAAAGACTCCTGATATCTTATTTCCAGGTACTCTTAGAAGTGATACTATAACCTCTGCATTTGAATGGATCTCTGTGGGAATTGGGGGGTGGGACTAGATTTAGCTTTAAATTACACTGGAGCAGTATGGAACACATGGTTGGCTAAAGGGCTCTAAGTCATCAAGAGTCTGACGTATCAAACAAGCCTTAAACCAGCACTTTACCCTTTTCGATTAGTATTCTAAGAACCCAGTGAGGGAACATTAACAGAAAAAACGGACCCTTACTGTACCCCTTTTTCTGACTGTGGGGGAATCACGCCCCCAACACATATACTACCGACTCTCAAACTTGCAGTCATCAAACCCCTTCTTAAAAAGCCAAACTTGGATATGAACGACTTGTCTAACTATAGGCCTATCTCAAACCTTCCGTTCCTCTCTAAAATAATAGAAAAGGCCATTTCAAAACAACTCTGGTCATTTTTGCACCCTAATCAAATATTGGAAGTTTTTCAATCTGGTTTTCGACCCTCTCATAGCACTGAAACAGCCCTAGTCAAAGTATTCAATTACCTACTCCTTGCTTCTGATAGTGGCTATATCTCTGTACTCATGCTTCTGGATTTAAGTGCAGCATTTGACACAGTTGATCACCTCATCCTTCTGGATAGGCTTGAAAATATTGTTGGCCTCCGTGGACTGGCTCTTTCCTGGTTTAGATCATACTTATCAGACCGATACCAATTTGTGCATCTTAACAATGACTCCTCCTATAAGTCTAGGGTTGATATGGAGTACCACAGGGATCTGTCCTTGGGCCTTTGCTCTTCTCTCTATACATGCTTCCCCTGGGACAGATCATTCGTAAACATGGCATTAACTTCCACTGCTATGCAGATGACACCCAGCTGTATCTATCAGTCAAACCTGATGAAGTTGTCCTGCTGTCAAAGATGGAAGCTTGTCTTATAGATATAAAGGAATGGATGACCCATAACTTTCTCTTGCTAAACTCTGATAAGACAGAGGTAATGGTAGTGGGGCCCAAGTCCCTGAGATGCAAACTATCTGGCTATATGCCTAACATTGATGGAATTTCAATCACTTCAAGTGCTGTCATTAAAGATCTTGGTGTTACGTTTGATCCAGATCTAGTATTTGATACACACATTAAAGACATCTCTAGGTTTGCTTTCTATCACTTGAGGAATATCTCAAAAATTCGAAAAATACTGTCCCTACATGATGCTGAAAAGCTAGTCCATGCTTTTGTTACTTCTAGATTAGATTATTGTAATGCTCTTTTGTCTGGAGGTACACATTCCTCTCTGAAAGGGCTTCAGCTAATTCAAAATACAGCAGCTCGTATTCTCACGAGAACTAGAAGATTTGAACACATCAGCCCAGTGTTAGCTTCACTTCACTGGTTGCCAGTCAAATTTCGAATAGACTATAAGATTCTATTACTTACCTTCAAAGCCTTACATGGGCTTGCCCCCTTATATTTAAGGGATTTACTTTTCCCTTATAATCCCTCATGAATGCTCCGTTTGCAGGGCGCAGGCCTCCTTGTTATTCCTAAAATAGCTAAAAGTACCATATGTGGTAGAGCCTTTTCCTATCGTGCTCCTCTCCTATGGAACAAATTGCCTGCTCATGCTCGGGGTGCAGACACTGTCAGTCTATTTAAAGCTAGGCTTAAAACTCATCTTTTTAGTCTGTCCTATAGTTGAGGGGCAGGAGTGGGTGGCTGGCATTAGCTATAGAGTCTCTGGTGGACTGAGCGGTCAGTGCTGTCACTGGATCATTATTGGTAGTGCTGTGTTAAGCTGGACTGGTCATGGTCTAGTGGTGACTGTCTCAAGCCTGCCCTCATGGCTGTATTGGCCCCTGCCAGCCTGTTTAGCCCTTAGCTATGCTGCCATAGCCTTATTCTGCCGGGGTTTCCTTATCGCAGCAGGCACCTCTGTCTCTCCTGCTGTGCTTGTTCTGCTACCATCTGAACCCCCTAACAAAGTTTTTTTCTTTTTTCCTCTTCCCTGCTCTGGGCACCTGCCGGAGCTCTAGCCCAAGTTTCCAGAGTTTCCCGCGCCCTTCCCCCGCCCCCCTCCTGGCCCGGAGCTCCAGCCCAAGACCAGCTAGGCGCCCCCCACCTGCCACTGCTGATCTCTACATCATGGAGTCATCAGAATAGAATACCTCCCTATGACATAATCAACCCATAGGCCAGTGGAGGATGGGCATCCCCCCAATAGCCAGGTTCCTCTCGAGATTTCTTCCCATCGGGGAGTTTTTTCTCGCCACAGTATGAGGGTTTTCTCTCCTACTAGAGTTTTTACCTCTGCTATCTGGGGGCTTAGAGCTGGCTTAGAGCTGGCATTTCCCATTTCCCCTTTCCTCCCCTTTCTGTTCTGTAAAGCGTCTTTGTGACAGTCATCTGTGAAAAGCGCTATATACTGTAAATAAAATTGAATTAAATTGAACTGCACCAGGGATACATGTATGTGGTTTGAATAAGCTTCCCTATGGACCACACCACACATTTCACCATTCTTAATCATTGGATTAACAACTGTAATTCAGTATTTCATTATAAAAGGTATTTTTTTTATTGAGTTATGTCTGCCACCCTAATTAAATGGACTGATGACTTATTGTATTTAAGCTGGATTTTTCTTACAATATCTTGATTTAAATACTGCAGATCATGCTTTCATATTTCCACACAGGCTGTATTTATGAAGAGATATACGTATTTTATGTTGTGCTATCTTCTGGGTATTTTCCAGCATTTTGTATATTATTGAATATTTAAAGGTGTATGAATGGCCTCCATTCTGCTATAAGGTCATTCAATTAAACTCCTCCCTTGAGTTTCTGAAGGAAAGTGCTGAGCAGAAAAATGCCCCCAGAAAGCTGCGGAAGGGAGTTTCCACACAGAAATTCGGATGTATAAAATAACACATGCTGTGAGAATCTGCGTACCTCTGCACGTGCTGGACGCCATGCGTACGCATTGTTCTGAGTCAGTGTGATACGGCGACACCGTGACTGAAAGGCAGAGGGAGAAAATGCAATACTTTGCGAAAGCAGATTTCTGACTTTCTCCCTGAGCATTATTTTATGCATTCTTTCATTCAGAGTTCTATACATGTGGCCCCTGGTGTGATTGTTATACTGTTAGGAAGTGTCTACTGCGTGTTGAATGCTCTCCCTTCCAAACATTCACTGAGATATGCTTCCTTTAACAGCCTGTGAGCTGATAGAAAAAGCTTGTTCTCTAGGGAATGTCTTTTGTACAGATAACCCTATCCCTAAAATAGCATGCAACGTGCACCATTGTACGTAATGCAATGCTAACGGACTGATAGAAACAGCCGCTGCTATTGCTATTTTCACACCAAGCATACATCTGCAGAACCCACAAAGCCATCCAGTCTAATTAGAAACAGCTCAAACAAGCACAAGGTTGATTCTGTCTTTAACACACTCACGTCATTGCATCACTCTGAATATTTCATTTGCTTGTATGTCTGTATGTGTGTGTGTGTGTGTGTGTGTGTGTGTGTGTGTGTGTGTGTGTGTGTGTGTGAGAGAGAGCATGGGTGTCTGTGTGCGCATGTGTGCGCCCCTGTGTGTGTGTGCCTGTGGTGTGTACGCACGTGTGTGCATGTGCATTTGTGTGTGTCTGTGCACATGTGTGTGCCCGTGTGTGTGTGTGTGTGTGTGGTGTGTACACACGTGTGTGTGTGTGCGCGTGTGTGTGTGTGTGTGTGTGTGTGTGTGCACATGTGTGTGCCCGTGTGTGTGTGTGTGTGTGTGTGTGTGCACATGTGTGTGCCCGTGTGTGCGCGTGTGTGTGTGTGTGTGTGTCTGTGCACATGTGTGTGCCCGTGTGTGCGTGTGTGTGTGTGTGTGCCTGTGGTGTACACATGTGTGTGTGTGTGTGTGTGTGTGAGAGAGAGAGAGCATGGGTGTCTGTGTGCACATGTGTGTGCCCGTGTGTGTGTGTTTGCCTGTGGTGTGTACACACGTGTGTGTGTGTGTGTGTGTGTGTGTGTGTGTGTGTGTCTGTGCACATGTGTGTGCCCGTGTGTGTATGCATGCGTCACAGGTCACAGTGGGACTGGCGAGTGAAAGTGTCACATGGCTTCTTAAGTGGGCGTTACCATTTATATTTTAGGCATCTTGCAGTCTGTCTCATCCAGAGTGACTTACACAGCCTACATTCTTCACATATACAGTAATTCATTTATGCAGCTGGATATTTACTGAAGCCATTCATGTTAAATTGATCTGCATAAGCATATCTGCTATTATGTCTAAATGTACATTCCAAATATAGATGCTCTTCGCAGTAGAGAAAGACCCAATACATCTGTGGCACATGATATCCACAATATGATCATTTTCCTCATGTTGGCTTAAAGCAAGTGAAATGCAATCATATTCAGGACACATTTCACTTTTCAGGACAACAGATCCCTTCACTATTTTATTGAAGTGCAAAGCTGATTGCACGAACGAGACACTAGTGCAAAGAATCAACCATCCAATAATACAATAATCACCAAATTGAAGTGCAAAGCTGGCATATTTGTAATTTTTAAAAAATTGATTTTGATCATTAAAGCCAAGCAAACAACAGAATTATACAATTTCTACATAATGCAGATGGTCTCTGTGGCTCCATATTTTCAAACTAGATTAAGTTTTAATCCCCGGGTAATGGGTTCAACCACTCCAGACTAGTGAGATTGAAAAGATCCGTGTAAACTATGGTGTAGAAAAAGGGAACAATGATTAGAACAGAGAAAATAATGCACGTGCAACTGTATGCATTTACCCCAGATTTGACGCAGGTTTCTTTTTCAACATTTGCTGCTAATTCTTCATGACAAATGTTAATCAGCAAAATGGAGGTCATTTCTGAGCACTGCTTTTAATGTTCCTCATAGTACAGACACTTTCTCCACACTGCAGACTGTTTCTCCACACACACACTGTGGCTACTGATCTTGCTTCTTCAGGGCTTCCTTGTTCTTGACCACGTGCACCTGGCAGAGCTCTGTGACAATGACCAAGGTAGTGTGGACCCAAATCCAGAGACGAGACGATGAGGGAGAGGCAAGTGATCTGACAAACTGTTTACTGGGAGGCGAACAGTTTTGATTCTCTAACACTCATATAACACTAGGGTCTTGATCGCGATGTTATCGCGTGTCTTACTGAGTTAGTCTTAAGACTTAGCTTACTGTGTGAACCAGACTCGCTGTTCATGGCTATGGATAGCTGGTGCTTTATGATAGAACTGTTCTCTATCTGACCTGTTTGTAGCCATTTCAGTGACCTTCAGTATGCACTTATTGTACGTCGCTTTGGATTAAAGTGTCTGCCACATGAATGTAATGTAATGAGAACAAATCAAAAACAACAAGTCGAATTCTAACTATAATCGACGAGTCGACAGACAAACGGTGCAGGAAGGAGTGTGACACTAAAACTACGCGGTGAGACTCAGGAATCCAGGGCTTAGATACACAATGATAGAGGTGAAAGTAATAAACTTAAACAAATAGGGCAAGTGCAAAAGACAATAATGAAAGCAATGATATAATAACGATTACACGCAGTACAGGTGAGACTAGATACTAACGACACACACAAGCGCAAACAATCAACCAACCAACAATATAATAATCACCAAATACAAAGAGCAAACAAGCCAAACCGGGATGGAGACACTAAGGGCATAAAAGAGGCAGCCTCTGGTGTTCAGTAGCCGGGGCTCAGGGATGGAGACACTAAGGGCATAAAAGAGGCAGCCTCTGGTGTTCAGTAGCCGGGGCTCAGGGATGGAGACACTAAGGGCAGAAAAGAGGCAGCCTCTGGTGTTCAGTAGCCGGGGCTCTGGGATGGAGACACTAAGGGAAGAAAAGAGGCAGCCTCTGGTGTTCAGTAGCCGGGGCTCAGACAGAACTCCCTGGGGCCTTCAATCCCATTACCTGGGGAGGGAGATTACATTACCTTGCATTAGATTAGATTACATTACCTTGCATTACATTATAATATATTGCATTACATTACATTACCTTGCATTACATTAAATTACAGTACATTACATCATAATGCTTTGCATTACATTACAATCATTTAGCCAATGCTTTAAGTGCTTTTAAAATACTGGAATATTTGACGTCAATGGCCTACATTAGGGGTTCTCAAATTGGGTTATACTGATTTGTATAAAGTTATTGTCATTAATTTTATTGATATATATATATATATATATACAATATATATTGATATATATTGATATAGATATATTTTAACCAACATGCTTTCATCCTTTAATGTGAGCAGGAGTCAAATTCATTAAGCACATATGCATGTCACAGAGCATCAACACACAAACATACACAAACACACACACACACCCACACCTGCGTGCGCATACACACACACACACAGCTCTCTCTCACACACACACACACACACAGCTCACTCTCTTTCTCTCTACAAACACACACTCTTTCTCACACATACACACGCACATACACACTCTTTCTCACGCACACACACAAACACACACACACACACACTCTCTCTCACACACACACACACACAGCTCTCTCTCTCTCACACACACACACAGCTCACTCTCTTTCTCTCTACAAACACACACTCTCTCTCTCACACACACACAGTCATCTCTCTCTCACACACACACACACAAACACACACACACACACACACACACACACACACACACTCTCTCTTACACACACACACACACACACACACAGCTCACTCTCTTTCTCTCTACAAACACACACTCTCTCTCTCTCACACACACCCCCACACACACACACGCACACACAGACACACGCACGCACGCACACACATGCCTACATACACACACACACACACACACACACACACACACTTGTGCAATTAGATGTGCACTGGGGAGATTATTTATATTAATCAACATAATTTTTTAAGTATATGTTTGGGGGATTGTAGTTATCTGTCTAGTGGTAAATATTACCAATTTTGTAATTTAGTAAAACATTTTGTCATTTTTGTAATCATCCTTAAAAGGATAAAAACAAAGCATAAAGGAAAGCATGATATAGAGAGAGCTGCCATATTAACATTTATATAACATTTATATAACGCTGAACATCTCACATGGGTTTACTAGCCGTATCTATGCTAAATCTAAAACCAATATTCTCTAACCCATTTGCCTTCTATAATACTACATTCTCTACTTCTATCTTGCACCTACTGTGCCCTGTATAAATGTATGCTGTAAGATGATTTACTGACCACTACAGTCGGTTTTGACCCTGATATCTTATCCACCAATCTGCTCTGCTACTTGCTTGCAGCTGAATGTACGTAGTAAATCACTGGATAAGTAATGAACTACTAACAAATGGACCGTGTGTGGAAAACCGGAGAGATCATGCAAACTCTACACCGTGTATTATTATTATTATTATTATTATTATTATTATTATTATTATTATTATTATGCTCAATATTTAATCACAGAGGAATGGATTAAACCACTCCAGACTGACCAGGTTTAGTGAGATTTAGGAGATCCGTGTTAACTCTGGTGTAGAAAGGTGCAAGGAGTAGAACAGAGAAAAGAATGACTCAATGTCTGGAATTCTGTCAGGATTACATAGAATATGAGTCTCCAACACACACATGGCTTCTCTTCCATAATTTGTGAAGATAGTTGAACGTCCTACCTGGACACTTGCGGAGTTCCTGGGTGGTGTGTGCGCTGCTGACACGGTTCCTGACTGCACAGGTGATCGGTCCAGATATGCTCCTCCTCATTATGACAGTTTGGGTCTCGTCGCTGAGGATCGCCACGCTCCCATCCAGCGGTCGGTCTTCCAGAGTCCAGCTGTACTGGGGGTCCTCCCCTGTGCTGGAGCAGGACACCTCAATTTCTCCATGGAGCAGACAATCCTGGGACAGCTGAGGGGGGGTCACTGGGTCTTCAAGGGGACGGAAACACCCAAGATTAAAAATAAGATAAAGTGGCCCTCACAGAAAATAAACCTTCATGAAAGACTGGTTGAATCAAAAGCAACAAACATATCTAAGGAGGCATTACAATGGCCATTCCCTTGTTATGCGCTTGTGTCCAACTAAAGATTCGGCCTGAACTGTACTGTAAATGCATTTTCCAGAGAATAATAACATATTACAGCTACTGCAAATAACTATATCATTCCAGTTTCAACAACATACGTACATGTTTAATAACAGGAGCAGTGTCACCCAGCAGTTTATGTTGGACTAGGAAACAACCTCGGGTTCAATGCGGTTGCAGGTTTTGATGTTTTTTTATTTAATTACATTTTTTTAAGATAAATTAATCTGTAATTGTACAAGTTTGATAGACAAACTAATGATTTACCTTGAATGGTCAGAGATATGTCTCTCTCTTCCTTGAATTTCCCATTTGTATAATACACTTCTACAGAATATCTCCCAGAAAGATCTTTTGTTAGATTGTCCAGCCTTAAAGTCATGTCTCTTAGTAAATGACAACGGTTTTGACAGGCATAATGAGAATATGACTTCTGCCTTCTGTATCTGAAAAGGTCTGTATTATTGAATCGGATTGTCCATTCTAAATCTTTATCACTGATGTCTATCAGATTTATAAAAACTGATTGTCCCACAGCTCCGTAACATTGGCCTAATGTTTCCCTCTTTGTGATGTTGCAGAAGGTTGCGGTGCCTAAAAGTAAGAGAGAAATAATTTACTGAACCATTCATGGCAGTGAAGTATTTACAGTACTGAAATATTAAATATAAATAAAACAAATATTAATAAAATACTAGACAGTGAAAAATATTAGTAGTTTTGTAAGAGAACAGAGTTTTTGTGTGCCCAGTATTTTCAACTTTTCAAAATCATTGTTCAAATCATTGAAAGGTTAAAAATGCTGGGCACACACAAGAAACTTTATTAATAAATGAATGTGAATTAATTATAGACTGCACACATTTTATATTTTACATTTTCTCCATAGATGCCTTTATCATGAGCTCATGACCATTGCCGGAAGCTTGAATCCCCAACTCTCTGCACTTCATGTAAAAATGTACAGATTCCGACTGCATATACTAGCGTATCGTATACTTCAACAGCAAGCCTGAACCATGTGTTATCCAGGTATCCATAATTTATTGGCACAATACAATGCGGCCGCGTGGAAAACAGACTGAAATATCGACACCGTTATTGTGAAGCTTACTGTGTGTCATTGCCGCTAAAACCAGCAGTACTCTGAGAAGGGCAGGCCGCATCCTCTTCTTCCCACCAGACAGGAGTCGCCGAAACAAGGATACCGTCCAGGAAAGATACGCACACCACCGATACTCACGCTGCGGCTTCGTCAACACGACAAACGGTCTTAATGTCACCGCCGATAAACGGCCAGAGGGTGGTGTATATTATCCAGGTCTCTGAGAATAACACAGACAGTGTCAACCTCACACCAGAGGGTGTTGTATAGCATTGACCTCTTCTAAAGGCGTATAACCACATTTCTTTCCTCAAGAAAGAGGAAGTACCTCTGAAACCACTTCTCGATTAAAAAAATTAATATTTTTGTAGTCATGTGCTTATGTGCTTCAATTTATGTTGCAACTGATAACTTCTGCAAAAGTCTTCCCTGAATAAGCCATTTTCTCACTAAAACTAACAGTGGTGTTTTAAACCATGTAGAATATTTTCTTCTGTGTCGTACTGTGGGTGGAGCAGACACATTTAGAGGGTTTGGCAGATTATAACACGTTTAAGATTCATATACGTATATGGATATTGTACAAACTGATGTCTCACTGTGGTATACGATAAAGAAATGCACAAACAAGGCTTACATTGCCCCCACTCTTTTGGGAAGGTTTTCCATTCAGCCAGAAGGACATTGGTGAGGTCGGGCACTGATGTTGGGGAAATTAGGCCTGGCTTGTAGTCGGCTTTCCAATTAATCCCAAAGGTGTTTGATGGGGTTGAGGTCAGGGCTCTGTGCAGGCCAGTCAAGTTCCTCCACACCGATCTCATCAAACCGTTTCTGTATGGACCTTGTTTTGTGCATGGAGGCATTGTAATTCTGAAACAGGAAAGGGCCTTCCCCAAACCTTTGCCACACAGTTGGAAGCACAGAATTGTCTAGAATGCCATTGGCTGCTGTAATGTTAAGATTTGCCTTCACTGGAACTAAGGAGCCTAGCCTGAACCATGAAAAACAGCCCCAGCCCAAGGGGTGTCCACATACCTTTGGCTATATAATGTATATGGCTGTGTTCTCATTCTTAATATGAGAAATACCAACTGTGATGGCCTTCCAACTATGAATTATGGGTAATATTCAAATTATATTCACAACCTTCCTCCCCCTCCCTGAATTTCTTTATTCAGTTGTAGCCCATCGCACCAGCCATACGTTATGGTTTTTGAAGCTAGTCTTGTCCAGAGTGCCTTGGAAAAAATGCACACATAGCTACAGGTTTAGGCAATGAACAGAGAGGAGGGAAAGCCACCTGTGTAATAACCTATAGTAGTAGCTATAAGCCTACAGCATAAAGTAATCAGGAAGCATGACTTGAACATGGCAAGTTTGGCAGAAGTTTTGCGCAGCAGTGCGGTGGCAATGTGATATATATAATGGTTAGGGAACAGGCACTGTTCCTCTTACTGGCTAACTGCGCTGAGTAAAACCCGTGACAGTGTTTTTGCTTCATATTCATATTCATATGTTCAATATTCGGGGGGTTTCCGGGTTTTACTCAGCGCAGTTAGTCAGCTATGAGGAACAGGGCCCTGGCTTTTTAACCCCCAGGATGTAGGTTTAATCCCTAGGTAAGACAGGGCTGTTGTTGGCTTGGGGAAGGTGCTGAACGTGGATTGCTGCCGTGTGTATATACAGCTGAATAAATGGATTATATGTGAGGAATGTAGGCTGTGGATAAAATAAATGGCTAAAATATGAATGGCAATGCCCTCTCAGGAAGCCATGTGACACACACACACACACACACACACACACACACACACACACACACGCACGCAGACACACACACACACACACGCACGCAGACATACTACAAGCAAATGAAAGGTTCAGAGTGATGCATTGACACAGAGGTGGAAATTTCAGGGGTCAGAAAGTAAAAGTCCTGCCATGTTTTTCTTCCACCCATTAACTCAGCCAGCTGATTTCACTAATTAGTTCCTCCTCATGGCTGAGGAATAGCAAATCCAGATGACTGGAACAAAATACTGGGGGGGACTCTTACTTTCTGAACCTGGACTTTCCACCTCTGCACTGACGTGAGTGTGTTAAAGACAGAATCAACCTTGTGGTTGTTTGAGCTGTTTCTAATTTGACAGGATGGCTTTGTCTATCAGCTCGCAGGCTGTTAAAAGAAGCATATCTCAGTGAATGTTTGGAAGGGAGAGCATTTAACACGCAGTAGACACTTCATAACAGTATAACAATCACACCAGCTGTTTTCTTCAGAAACTCAAGTGAGGAGTTTGAGTGAATGACCTTACAGCAGAATGGATGCCATTCATACACCTTTAAATATTCAATAATATACAAAATGCTGGAAAATACCCAAAAGAAAGCAGAACATAAAATATATCTCCTCGGAAATACAGCCTGTGTGGAAATATGAAAGCATGATATTGTAAGAAAAATCCATCTTAAATACAATAAGTCATCAGTCCATTTAATTAAGGTGGCAGACATAAATACATAAAATAAATACCTTTTATAATAAAATACTGAATTACAGTTATATGTTAATCCAATGAAAATGATTAAGAACGGTGAGATGTGTGGTGTGGTCCATAGGGAAGCTGATTCAAACCACATACATGTATCCCCGGTGCAGTTGAGGGCACAAGTCTGCACAATATTAGAAAATGGGGTATGATAAGGGTCCTGTTTCCCTGTGCGCTTTCACCCTGCCTGAGTAAAAATAACTAAAAAAACACAAAGGCGAGGATGTCTGCTTTCTTCTAAAAAAAAATAAAAAATTAAAAACAATCATAATATAATTGTTATTTAAGTGAAAATAAACAATTTAGGACAACAACTCCCTTCACAATTTTATTGACGTGCAATGTCAGCATGTTTGTAATTTACAAAATGTGATTTTTATTAATAAAGCCAAGCAAACAACACATTTATACAATTTACCACTTACAGAAAAGCTCCTTAATAATTAAATGATTTTTATTTTTACTAGTTATTTCATGACAAATATTAATCAGCAGAATGAGTCATTTCTATTATTTAAAAAATGCCTGTGCAGTGCTCTTAATGTTCCTGATAGTAAACTTTTTCTGAATTTGTCACAGGTAGATGTGAAGCAATTATTATTCTGAGTACATCAGAAATTTGACCTCTCCCATCAACAGGAGGCTGTGAGGTACCAAGACGACTGGTTAGAATGTTTTAAACTGATGAGCCCAAAATATGAAGGCTGTGTTTTCTGATTTCTATTTCAATCCATAGGTTTTATTAAATTATTATTCATGAAGATTGTGTGTTGAGTTCAACAATTACAATATTAATGAAATGTGTTTGCATTGAAAAAATTCAGTCAAGGTTGTGGACAATTGTTGATTGAACACAGACCTTCTGCTACATGTCAGGTTGATAACAAATCGATGAAAATCTCTGGGTGTTTGGATTTACATCCTGTAGCTGAGATTAAGCAGTTTAGAAAAATTCTGACTTGCATAATTTTATGGAAGTCAAGTCACTGTTGACCTATTAAATGGCATCTCCTACAGATTATCCGCAATTTACTCTGACCTTAACTTTGAGAAATGAACACAATAAAAACACATTTTTGTAAATCTTCACGTGTGCCAAACTAGTGATGTTAACTGCTGGATAAGTATGTAAATAGAGAAAAACACATAATAAGGTAACGTAATCCTAATGGACAATGGAAAATATACATGTAATTATTCTAACTAGTTTATTAGTGTATTAGTGTAATTATTGTGATTGAATTTTAGGCTGAACTACATCCTTCTCCAGGGGAACCTTTGTCTCTGTCCCGAATGTGGATCTGGGCATAAACCACGTCGGTCTGCACTGAAGATGGACCGCCCTCTGACAAAGTAGAGAGACAAAAGTCTAAGTGCAAACAGTCAACCAGGCGACAGTGAATAGTAGAGAGAGACCGGTCTAAGTGCAAACAGTCAACCAGGCTACAGTGAATAGCAGAGAGAGACAAGTCTAAGTGCAAACAGTCAACCAGGCGACAGTGAATAGTAGAGAGAGAGACCAGTCTAAGTGCAAACAGTCAACCAGGCTACAGTGAATAGTAGAGAGAGACCAGTCATATAGTAGAGAGACAAGTGCAAATTCCAATAAATGAGACAACCCATTATGATTCACTATAAACACCACCCATAGGATATAGAAAACATATGTGTGTTTACTTTAACTTCAGAAAGAAAATGAAATGGAAAGGATTGTGTTTGCGTTACAGTCCCTAGATCAAGGGAAGGCAACCCTGGTCCTGGAGTGCCGGTGCCGTTTCTGGTTTTCGTTCCATCTCAGCTTGATCACAAGAGTAAGAGTCTGAGCCTGAATATTCTGTATGGTGAAAGTCAAGTCAAGTCAAGTTTATTTGTATAGCACATTTCATACACAAGGCAATGCTGAGTGAAATGCTGAGTGCCTCCAGCACGTGGTCACCTGCATTCATTACACCTGATCAATTAAAATGTTCTGCTGTTATAGGTTTGGATGGAGCAAAAACCAGAACTGTCTCCGGCACTCCAGGACCAGGGTTGCCTATACCCTGATCTAGAGTCTGGTGCTCTTTTGGGATTTTCCCCACCTGTGTTGGGTCCCTCCCAGACCCTGTTGTTGATGCACAAAATGGTGCACAAAATGGCGCACAAGATGGCCAGAAGAACTCCACAGACACACAGGAACTGCAGAAGAAGTTTTGCATAATCTTTGTAACCTACAAAAAGAATTAAATACGTGACTATATTACACTACATTACATTAAATATGTGACTATATTAATTGATAAATATATAAACTAAACAATTGTTGTGCCATTCCACAAAA
Source organism: Synaphobranchus kaupii (assembly GCA_029718625.1). Taxonomy (NCBI): domain Eukaryota; kingdom Metazoa; phylum Chordata; class Actinopteri; order Anguilliformes; family Synaphobranchidae; genus Synaphobranchus; species Synaphobranchus kaupii. The sequence goes on from CM056393.1 coordinate 3,745,024, forward strand.
ATATTATTATGATGTCAGTCCAAAAACAAAACCGGATAGCTGGAGTATGCAATGAAAAAGTAAGTTGTCATTGCACAATAGTACATTAATGGTATTCGGTATCTGACCTTTAATTGTTTCAGTTTCACAGTTTATGGTCGTTGTTATGGCATCTGATGAGATAAAGGAAGAGCATGAGGTAAACATCAAAGGTTAATATATTTAATAAACGAATAACTCCTGTCTATGTGCATGAATATCATTTTTCACATCAAACTCCGCATGTGTTTCATCCGCCTAGGTCACAGAAATGTGCCCCAAATGGCCCCTTGAAAACATAGACCACACATGCAGATTACATAGACCACACATGCAGATTACATAGACCACACATGCAGATTACAACTCTTAATGCATGATGTTCACTTCAGTGGACAGAAGGTTTTTCGTATACAATACAAGAACTACGGTAATTCTTTGTTACAAATATAACCAATTCTGCTCCTTGCATCTTCCCTAATCAGAATATATTTTTTAACATGCTCTGTTCTCTAGGAATAGAAGGTTTTCACGGCTAGTTTGTATGTTTACACCTCCACCTGCCATTTTGACCTTCACTGTATCAAAACTAGAAAAGCCAATAAAATGTAACAAGATGGAGCATAACATAATTTAGGCAAAGGTGCAAGGAATCTGCTCTGATATATTTTGGAGATCACAAATGTTTTGACTATGTTAAAATAGACTTTGAAAAGCCTGTCCTGTCCACTGTAGTGGACGCCATGCATGAAAGGGTTAAAACATTTAATAAAGAAACATAACATCCTCCTTAGTTAATTTCCAATTGCATATTGAACAAAGGAAAAACTAGTTTTTTTTTACCGTAAAACTTTGGAACTTGAATTTTTTATTTATGATTGAGCTTTTGTGCTTTCCTTAAGACAGCGGGGTTTTTTTAAGGTTAAATTCATTCACAACAAACACAAATAGCCCGGTTCTCACCACGGCAGTCGGGTTTGAGGGGGTCACTGGTCTCCGTGCTGACCATGTTGCTGGCCACACAGACCAGCTCCTGCTGATCGCTGCCTTCCAGAGACAGCAGATGGGTCACCCCGAGACTGGCGTTCACAGACCCCCCCAGGGTGGCCCACCTGAAGGACACATTATCCCCCCTCTCTGCCTCACACCTCAGATCCAAGCGCCCCCCCTTGCAGGAGACAGACACTTTGGGGTGAGAGACCGGGTCTGAAAAGCAACACATTCCACAAGATCAATCGATGAACTGCTCTCAGCTGACCAAGGGTACTGTGCTAATTAAGTGCTAATTAAACACTCTTGAATTAACCCTCATATTTGACCCGATTCCATCTTTGATGTCTCTCAGAAACCTGTAGGATATCTAATATTTAGATATATATATATAAGTAAAGTACCCCCCCGTCCCCCCTTCTCTCTATCTCTGTCGCTCTCTGTCTCTCTCTCACTCACTCACCTCCACCAACATCAAAGATAAGCCAGTCTTTTATGACCCTTCCCCCACACCTTAACCCAATCAGGGCATGGATCCCCTCCCTGTCAAGGTATTTTATGAGTGTACTGCAGAAAAAGAATTTAGTCAGTTTGGAGTTTGTTTGGTGAAGAAGTCATCCTTTTTGGTTCCTTGTGCGTTTCCTTTTGTTCCTGTTCAGCTGGAGGGTAAATAATATTGGCAATTTTTGGCTTATCTCTCTCTTTACTGGTATTTTCTAATTAGTGTCTGGTTTAATGTCTTCCCTTTTGTAAATTATAAGTAGTCAGCCTACATTCCTTAGTGAATGTATGATTTCAAGTCATTATTCTAATTGACTGTTTTTCAATAAAATTATTTAATCTCAAGACCTGATTTAGACTTTGTTTTGGCTTGTTGGTTGATCCACCAGGTTACTGTTCGACTTACCTATCACAGACTTTGGCGATTTAATTGCCGATTGTCATTTTTAATAATAATTATCAAATTAAATAGCGTAAAACTTCTTTTGAATGTAGGTTAAGTGAGGGGTTCTAGCACGCAATATCGCTTGTGTTCAGTATTCAGAGTGCCGAACGTTTTAACAAGGGCATTGACTGTTGGAAGCGCTGGATTCAGATAATACACATTTTACCTAGTCCTCACTTACCCGACAAACCAGTTAACCTTATTTTTTCATCTTGACACTATGACTTTTTCCTAATTTGTTGGGATTAAATAGTAAATGTGCAGTACACATAATGCTATGCTTTCAAAAGTCCTTGTATACAAAGGTGTGTGGGGTCATCAGTGGTTTAGCTGCACAAATATAAGAGAAAATATACAACATTTTTTATTTTTTATCTCAAATTTTTTGTGGGTGATTCGGGCTGCACTTTCCCATGCAGGTTGTAAACTTTCAAACAAACTTTCACTCATTCTCTAAAATGAGATGTCTCCTCACAGATTTTTAATATTTTGAGATAAAAGGCTAGTCGACACAAAAGGTGACAATCTAAAATAGTTTTGTGTCAGTTTAAACATTTGGGGTCAAACATAAAAGGCGTCATAAAATGTCGAGGTAAATCAGGGTTAAATCAGTTTTTAACATATCCTGTAGAGCAGCGTCCATATGCTCCGGCAGTGTGACCTTTGTCGCAGGTCTCTCTCTCTCTCTCTCCCTCTCTCTCTCTGTCTCTCTCTCTCTCTCTCTCTCTCTCTCTCTCTCTTATCATGTTTTACATATTATCAATTTATAAAGCTGGATATATACTGAAGCGATTCAGGTTAAGTACCTTGCTCAAGGGTACAACAGCAGTGTCCTACCTGGGAATCGAACCTGCAACCTTTCGGTTACAAGGCCAGTTCCTTAACCATTATACTACACTGCCGCCCCTCGCTCTCTCTCTCTCCCTCTCTCTCACTCGGTCTCTCTCCCTCCTAACTTACTACTTTATATGAATTTGTAAGATTGTGCAGTTTCAAGCGGTGTTTTGGCTGTTGGGAATTGATGCTCACCTTGCACCTCCAGCCAAATGTGTTCTCTGACTAAGCATTTCCCCACAGCATCATGCCCCTCCATTTTGTAAACTCCACCATCATATTTATTTATGTTGTGTAGCTGTAGAGTCCCATTTGAGAGAACCGAGGTTCTGTTTCCTGAGACGGTGATGTTGTTGTGCCGCATTCTTGCCACAACGCGCTTTTTCCTTGTCCATAGCACAGTGGACAATTCAGAAAAAGAAATCTGAATTGGCAAAGAAAGCAAAAACGACTCTTCTCCATTTCTGCTAAAGACCACTCGCTCCATGAACGGTTTATCGCAGGCTGGCAAAAAAGAAAAACGAAAAAAACAGATGAAAGGAGGGGTGTAAAAGAAAAAACAATGTGAACTTCAGAACTTTGCTTCTCAACCCAACCCACACCTTGTTTTAAGGGCATTTGTTTCTGAAGTTGTTGTCAAAATGATGCCGACAAAAATAAACCTACCAAGGTGCCTCGTCTCAACCTTACAGCACGTACTCTCACTTTCTTGAGGAAACATTCTGCGTATTTGCTGGAGATAGCCCCACATATTGGCAAATAGATCTCACTGAATGAATGTGTTGTACATCAGCTATTAACCCTTTGAGCAGATCACAAATATGTGATTAGAATGTTCTTAATTGAACACTCTATTGCTGATGTAACAATCACTACTGGTAATTGAATGCATTGGAGTTTTAGAACACTGACTTAGAATTCCAAAAGGGTTAAGTGTCAATGAATCAAATCGGCGTGACAACGGGCAGGAAGACTCACATTGTGTAGACTCACATTGTCCAAAGTGATGGAGACCGGAGAGGAGGAGGACCGTGAGCTGAATTTGGACCCACGCTGCCATGCTGCAAAAGACTCAGAGACTGGACTGCAATGGAAGAACAGAGGCCTTGAAGACTGCAGAGGAGTAAGTGAACTTAAAAGAACAAAGACGGGCGTTGCTCTATGACGTCACAAACACTCAGAACACACTCACGTTCAAGGCTTCTGTTTCGGGTTGTCTTTGTTTCTCTGTTTCTATTCGCTGTGCTTCCGCACCTCACCTCATTCTAAAAATGACCGCTGAAGCTGCGCTGTTAATATTAGAATACATGCTTCTTAGCAGAAGCTTTTATCCAAAGCGACGTACAGTATATGAATGCATACATTTTTCATTAGGCTACATGTAGTCCCCTGGAATCAAACCCAAAAACTTTGCATTGTTAGCACAATGCTCTAGATGAATGAACACTGACCTGGGGCCTGTTCCGCAAAGCAGGATAACTCAGTTAGCTGGATAACCACACTGAGTAAAATCTGGAACAGCTTTTTTTACGGGTTTTACTCAGTGCTTTTATCCACCTAACTCAGTAATCCTGCTTTAGGTTTTACTCAGTGCAGTTATCCAGCTAACTTAGTAATCCTATGAAAAGAGCGCTTTTCACATGCTTCAGAATGTTACTTTGGAATTATTGGTTTTCTTTATAAGCATTCGTGTAGCCAAAGGGTACGGCAGAGATACGCAGAATTTAAAATTTTAAAAAGTTTTTTTTTTTTCATGATCATTTCAAGAGAGCTCCTTTTGGCAGATCTTTGAAACGCTGGTGATATTGCTATCACGTTCCATAGGTTACTGTAGGTCAGGGGCGTCAAACTCCAGTCCTGGGGCACCACAGTGTCTCCTGGTTTTCGGTGTGTTTCAGTGATTATGTTATGTCAAGAGTCCTTGTTCCCAAGGCTTTAATTGGCTGCTGATTGAAAGGAAACCACAAATCCCAGCAGACACTGCAGCCTGACAGCCCCTTCTGTAGGTCTACCTCGCCTTCTCTTTGATAAACATTGTCAACATTTTAGGTAATGATGTGATGTTGAAACTAAATGTGGCTTTTACTTAAAGCTGCAATATCGAATTTCTCCATTTTCAGTGGATTTGGCAACATCTGTGGTGACTGGTGGTTATACCACAGTTCGGTTCAGTTTAGGAAGCTACACTCCCCAACAAAGCACCGTGGTCTGCTTGGGGGTGTAGGAATAGGAGTCCGTCAATTGCAATGGGCCAAGACCGGGGCCGTGTCCCAATCACTATTGAGTATGCCAGTTGAGTTAACTTTTTTTTTTTAAAGCTGCTATGTATGTGACAGTTCTGAAAATTGAGTGTTCTTAATATCCCTGGATGATATACTTATTTCCGGGTTTTCGCTGACAACAGTATGGAGGATATGTTTTTGCATACTTCATGTCACTAAACAGTATGCAGTAAGCATTATACAGTATGCTAGTACACAGCAAACAGGACGTAGTAGATAGGGCTCTGATTCGGACACAGCCCAGGGTTTGCTGTTGAAGGTCACTTCCTGGTGCTGTTGAGAGTGTTGCTGTCTGGCTATAATATAGGTTTTTCAGGCCCATTTTTCAATGCAAGTCAATGGTACTAATGTGGTCGAAAGTCAAAAATGTTCCCACGAGAACATGTAGGTGCTTTCTCTTTGTCAAATGTCCGCCCATGTGCCGAGTTATTGTGTCATTTGGACAATAATATTTTGTGGTCCAATCCGGGAGTCTGAGGCACTTCCTAGTCACGGCGTCACTAGTACCTCATGTGCTGATTGGACGACCCGGACCCAGTCCAGACGTAATGACCATATTAGGGTCTCCTTGCTCCCTACTGTGGATTGTCCCTACTGAGGACTCCCATACTTGGCGGGATTGTCACGCCTGACGGCACCAATGGACATTAGCATATAGAGGAGCAATTACAGAATGCAATGTAATGTATGTATATTGCTACAAAAATGCCGGCATGAACAGGTAACAAATATTGCATTTTTAACATGAATAAATGACATATTACAGCTTTACAGCTTTAAACAGCATGATTTGAATGCTGTATTTCCACAAGGTTTTTGTGTAAGCTTTATGGCCATGTGTGTTTTATTTTTATTATTTTTTTTTTTTTACATAAAGTAATGACAACGTTGTTGTAAAAGAGGTTAAAAAGGCTAAATGAAAAGTCAAAAAAGGAACTTGAAAAAAGGTTTTATTTTGACTCCAGCTTACAGCATGCATACTGTACCGTCATTCACATTGTTCCTTTAATTGTTCTCATTAAACTGCACATTTTCTCAGCAGTAATGATTATCTGTAGCTACTGAAGCAAAATCAGGTGGCACAGTGCATGCTGGGAGTGAATAGCTGCAGACACTGCGGCCTGCGGGACCTGGAGTTGAGTAGCACTGATACCAATTATTTTCCCCACATAGAAAATTTTGAATTCGCAGCATGAGACTTGAGCATCAGCAGTATTAACATAACATAACTTAATGACGAGAACAGGACATTCAGCCCAACAATGCTTGTCATCTTCCTACCACTAAAGGTATAGCGCTCCCCTACAAACACGATAGTATCCAGCACAAGATCAAGTCTGCCTCTAGTTTCTGCCTCTACAACATAACCTGGCAAGCTAGTCCACACAGTATTTTAATGATTAAATGGTAATTGCTCATTGTAACAATTCACGTGCGATGCAGCGATGATTCTGAGATTATTGCTCAGACGGGGGATCAGGGCTGGTGTGAATCTGAGAGGCTTTTGAAGATTAATAATTTGCAGTAGAACGGTGCTTACAATGGGGGGGGGGGAGTATGTTGCTAACATGTTGCTATGGCGCTAACAAACAAGCCAGCCTAGCTGCTGAAAAAATTTCTCAGATTTTCAGCTGCTTGGCAGCAAGGACCGTCTTTCTCCAGCTTTTAAAGCTAATACTGTAGCTACACTGCAGCCCAACGTCTTTAGCCTGCTGCCTTTCAACATCTCAGTCCGTTCCATTTTGTCATGTCACCAGACCATAATGCTTCACACACAGGGATCTAAATGCAGCTCTGTCACATCTCTTAATCAAACAGCTAGTTTTGAAAAACCACTTCCCCATTCCGTGCCTCAGCGTCTAAGCTTAGAAACAGTGCTTTTGCACATTTCGGGCATCAACATTTCTGCTTCACTTCTGCAGTTCCGCTTAATGCCAAACGTATTAACTTTCATTCCTTAATCTGCCTTATTCCAAGAATCTTCCCTAACAATCCGTCTTGCCTTGTTCCCTTTTGGCTACAAAATCAGTGAAACTTACCTCCACACATATAAATCATCCCATGGCTGCCAGGATACCCAATTGTCTATATTTTTGGAAGAGTTTTTAGCAAGAGCAACATGCATCTGCTTATCTGGTTCATAGTACATGCATACTCATCAGAAGTTGCAACAAACATTTGATTAAAAAAACATAAAAGTACACGCAAAAATAATATTACAGAGAAATACATGAATCTAGACATTACCCTCTTAATTCATAATAAATGAAATATAAAATACTTAATTAAAGAAAACTACAAATGCGATCTGCCAGTCTCAGTTTTTAACTTCCGTCCAAAGAAATAACAAAAAAGATTTTGTATTATAGGTGAATACATACAAAATGTACTCTGTTCAACCTAACTTTTATTATATTATAAATTATTATTTCTGCAGTATATTACAAGCAATATAGGGGTAAAAACATATACGCATCAACAACTTTTCCCATGTATGTTACATTTCTAATAAAAGAATAAATAAATAATAATAAATGAATGACTTTATATTAAACATGTATGTGGATCTCAGCTTTCCACTTTTATATGGACATAACTACAGAAAGCAAAGTGATATATCTATAGAAAAATATCCATATTGCACAACACAAACCTCCCCACATAGATGACTGGGGGAAAAATTACAGTTCCTCAAAAAAAAAAAAAAAATTGAGAGATTCAGTACCGAAAATGTCTCTCCTCTAAAATGCTGTAGTTCCTACAGAAAATCCCTGGCCATGACCGAATATGATCCCTGTTCCCTGCTCCGTGCCCCCTGTCCGCTCAGACCCCCGTTTACTATGTGCCCTCTGCCTTCACTTTGCAAGCAGTGTGCGAAAGAAATACCGCAAAACTCTTTCCAAACTAGTGAGGAAGTAGTTTGTTATATGTCCCGCTCTACATTTATGTACTAAACAAGTTGGTACTAAAAATTTATGCCGGCTTCATGAAACCGCGTGGGAAAGTCAGATTTGTTCGTATTCCGTGCGTATATTCACACATTCCGATTCATCGTAAATGACAGGCGCAAGCACGTTATTTTGCGATTAGCATAAATCCATGCTCATGAATTGCCGTATATGGAGGTTGCAAATTACATTTAAAGGTGCATACGAAGTCAAACTGACTTCAAAGGGAATTTCGTTCATTGGTTAAATATGTGTTTTAATTACATATTTAATGTCATTAGCATTTTAATTTTTAGCAATTTAGAAAAAATAGTAGACTACTGGGAGCATTAATTTGCGTACATTATGGGCCTAATTAAACAGCTTCATATCCTACAATTGATTAATAGGCGTAATCTAAAGTGTTTGCAATGTGTATTTCAAAGGCTGCATTTAGTCTTGTGAATTTAACAGAAAATAAAAATAAAATCATATTCTAATTATCACACAGAAGCTACATTTAGCGGCATTCTGAATTTACGAACGCGGTACACGTGGTCCTGAGCAGGTGTAATATTAGTTTGTACGTATGAACAAACTTGAAACGTGAGCAGAACAAAATTTTCGTATCTGAGATTTGTTTGTCAACTTTGATTAATGCCAAAATACGAGAAACATTGCTATTATTTACGCACAAATTTGTTCTGCTCACGTTTCATGAATGTCTTGTACTACAAGTTGTAGTATTTACTTCCGGTTTACTTCCTGAAATTTTCAGATGAGTGTGCTCCTGAATCCCCTCAACAAAACCCCTGAAATAAGAGTCCGGGGACTTTAAGTGCCCCATTTGTGAGAAAAAGTCGCCCCCTCAAAAGCTTTTTGACAAAGTTGACTCTCATATGCGCCCCCAAAGGAGGGATGGGATCATATTCGGTCATGGCCCATGTGAATTTTAACATCTGACTACTCGGCCCAAATTGAATAAAAGGCTTGCGCGGGCAGTGCAAGGCCGCTCTGTGATTGGCTGGAACCTAAGTGCGGATGCTGGAGTACACCGTGTCCTCCTGCCTCTTGGGTTTGTGATTGACAGCCTTAGAATTGTAGGACACTTTGACCTCGCTATAGAACACCTGTTCATCTTGCTCCTGTTTCTTTGGGCGTTCCTTTTTCTTGACTACTTGCACCTGGCTGTACACCAACTCCTGAGGGTCCTCAGACTGGTCACCTAGGGAGCGAGATTCCATTACACTACATTACAGTACATTACACCACATTACAGTACATTACATTACACTACACTACCCTACCCTACATTACACTATACATTACATTCTCTACATTACACTACACTATACATTACATTCTCTACATTACACTACATTACATTACATTATACTACACTGCACTACATTACACTACATTACACTCGTATAGCAGGTGCTCTTATCCAAAGCGACAAACAGTAGTTTGTATTTGTACATTTATATTTGTATGTTGTCATACTTTATTTTGACATCTGCACCAAGGGAAATTCCTTGTACATTTTGTGCTTGGCAAATAAAGATTCTGATTCTGAGAACATCAGTGTTACTCTCAAGTATACAAATATGCGATATCACCAAGGCACAGAGGCCATGTTAAAAAGGCCAGAGATATTAAAAAAGGTTAGCGATATGTTTGCTATTTTATGAAATGAGGACTTGCATGGTAAAGTGTACTTCTCACCAGCCGTGCTCTGGCTTGTCTTTGCTTGCTTTTGCTTGTTCTTGTACAGGTAGCACATCCCCAAGAGCAGAGCTGCAATTAACAAGCAAGTTCCGAGTGCCACAGGAATCAATATGTGCTTCCCTGAAGAGAACCAAGAACACATATTTATGACAGAACTGGTGCAAATTAGTGTAAATTCTTACAATCGCTTTATCTTGTCAGAGGTTTGGGGTTGTGAATCAAACAGCAATACAGTTAGTTATGAATATGAAACATTTCAGCAATAATAATGAATATACCAGCAGTCAGCAATTAAGAGGACCCAATGCACAGAAAATTAAATAAACAGTAACAAAGACATTTGAACCGTTCACGTCATTATGTTTATATTGCTAGAATTTTAGTAATGTATGTATATGTTTGCCTGAGCACTTTCTGGACAAACCCCGAACCCCAACATTGTAGAATCTATTTAATTTAATGTTAATGGCCTTAATTAATGAGAAGTAAAATCAACAGAAACCTGTGCAAGGACTGTTGAAGAGTAACTGGCCAAGCAGTAAGAAAATTATAATTAAGTTAAGGGTATTACAGGGTATTACATACAAGTATGTGTAAGGGTTTTTTCATAAGTTAATATGGAGATAATTGCATACTTGAGGCCTGATTTTACTAAGACCTTTAGCAGGGTGCAAAACCATTTAGCACACACAAAACCAATAACACAACCAATGATTGGTGCACAACAAATACTATGGCCAATCATCGGTCATGTTCTTGGTTTTGTATGTGCAAAAAGGTTTTGCGTGTGCTAAAGGTCTTAGTATATCAGGCCCTTGGTCTTTTAAATGTTAATCCTGATTGTAATTATGATTATTGTATTCAAAAGTAGACCGGTGGTTATTTACTGGAAGGTTTTAAGTGAAATTTAGCAACACTAAATGTCGGTCAAAATTCTATCCAGTTTGGTGTCCATGTTTTTCATGATTTTCACATGATACTTGGGCATTAAAGAATATGGACATAAAATGTATTCAAACAGATCAGGGGAAGAATAATGAAAGGCTGCTTTTAAGTGATTTTGTACATGAGGAGAGCATTGATTGGCTTGCCATTCAGATGGAGATATCTTATCTTTCATTTGCAAATCGGGTAAAGTGAAATGCACGATGATATGCACAAAGCACAACTCAGACTAGTGGTTCAAGAGAAGATATTTTTGCAGTGTTTTTAAAATATCTGACTATTTGAAGTGAATGACCTATATTATGGGTTTTCAAACTCTGTCCTAACCCATCCCCCACCCGCACCTTCAGCGATAAGTACACGATCATCTTAGACGAGTCCCTTACCATAAGAGGGACAAGATTGTTGGGAATTCTCGGACGTCTGATTTGGAGTGCGGGTGACGGCTCATACAGACTATTCCTTCTCCTCCATTTCTAAAGAATATTTCTGTATCAGCGAGCAGAGACGTGGCATTTACTGAGGAATTCATCCACACGTCTATCTCGTATTGTATCGTATTGTTGAAGGTACATTTCACAGGTTCTCCAAGTCCTGTGGGGGTACAGTGCAACATACAAGGTCTGAGAATACGTCAGTCTCTGCAGAACAATTAACCCTTTGAAGACTAGGTTTTTTTGGAATATTATTTTCAGAATTCAGTGTTCTAGTCAGTGTTCTAGAACTACGTTGCTTTCACTCCGTGTTCTAGAACTACGTTGCTTTTCATTTCAATTCCAGTAGTGATTGTTACAGCATCAGCATTAGAATGTTCAGTTCTCATAACGTTTGTGATCTTGCACCCATAGGTATTGGTTCTATATCTACTTTTACACCTTAAGGTGTTAAGGGTTCTATTTCCTTTTTCGCACAGTACACTTCTGGGCACTCATAGATCACATGCTTTTTGAGTTCTCACTGGGGTACTATTTTGCGAATTAAAGCAGATCCATGCAGCAATATTAGGGCTCTGTTGTAAATGTCTTATTGCCTACATATTATTTGATGAATATTTTATTAAAGCGATTAATAAAAATACGTTGAAGTTTCAGTATTACTAATGCATGCAATTTTATTATAATTTGCAATGGACATTTCTAAAGTGGATTAACAGATGGCTTCTGACATCAGCACAAGCTCCTCTACCACCCAAGAGCAAAACGCGTGTGCTTCAGTAAAATATGCATGTAAAAGGAAAATAGCCCAGACTCTGAAGATGACACTTATTAGCATAGAAACATCAGTCTGATAGCTCTCCATGTTCTATTTTTTTATTTCTCCCAAGGAAACGTTATCGGACTGTGGACTATCAGGAAGAAGAGAAAATCAACAGTACTACTGGCCTTTTGGGCCACATTTGAGTACCCTGGCATAAAGGATAGGGGGACTGAGTTTGGCTAATTCCCAGGTGAGGCTCTTCAGTTGGTTGGGTTATGTGTTTGCAGCCTGAGTTGCAAAAGTGTTAAAATGGGACCAGAGACTAACCGTTCTCAGATATTGAGCTTTAAAGTTTCTTGGAGTTCATTGGTTTTATCACTTAGAACTTCTTTAAAAAACTGGGATTTTAACCACCCGGGATTTTAAAGCTTTCTTTTGCCAGTTATTTACATAAAGTAATGGAAATGTTGTTGTAAAAGAGGTTAAAAAGGTTAAATGAAAAGTCAAAAAAGAAACTTGAAAAAAGGTTTTATTTTGACTCCAGCTTACAGCATGCATACTGTACCACCATTCACATTGTTCCTTTAATTGTTCTCATTAAACTGCACATTTTCTCAGCAGTAATGATTATCTGTAGCTACTGAAGCAAAATCAGGTGGCACAGTGCATGCTGGGAGTGAATAGCTGCAGACACTGCGGCCTGCGGGACCTGGAGTTGAGTAGCACTGACACCAATTTTTTCCCCCACATAGAACATTTTGAATTCGCAGCATGATACTTGAGGATCAGCAGTATTAACATAACATAACTTAATGAAGAGAACAGGCCATTCAGCCCAACAATGCTCATCATCTTCCTACCACTAAAGGTATAGCGCTCCCCTACAAACACGATAGTATCCAGCACCAGATCAAGCCTGGTCTTCAAAACACCCAGAGTTTCTGCATCTACTACATGACCTGGCAAGCTATTCCACACAGTATTTTAATATTAAATGGTAATTGCTCATTGTAACAATTCACGCGCGATGCAGCGATGATTCTGAGATTATTGCTCAGACGGGGGATCGGGGCTAGTGTGAATCTTAGAGGCTTTTGAAGATTAATAATTTGCAGTAGAACGGTGCTTAAAATGGGGGGGGGGGGGGGGGGGGGGGGTGTTGATAACATGTTGCTATGGCGTTAACAAACAAGCCAGCCTAGCTGCTGAAAAGCTTTCTCAGATTTTCAGCTGCTTGGCAGCAAGGACCATCTTTCTCCAGCTTTTAAAGCTAATACTGTACACTGCAGCCCAACATCTTTAGCCTGCTGCCTTTCAACATCTCAGTCTGTTCCATTTTGTCACGTCGCCAGACCATAATGCTTCACATGCAGGGATCTAAATGCAGCTCTGTCACATCTCTTAATCAACCAGCTAGTTTTGAAAAACCACTTCCCAATTCCCTGCCTCAGCGTCTAAGCTTAGAAACAGTGCTTTTGCACATTTTCGGGCATCAACATTTCTGCTTCACTTCTGCAGTTCGCGGAAAATTAAATAAACAATAACGAAGACATTTCATCCGTTCATGTCATTATGTCTATATTGCTAGAATTTTTGTAATGTACGTATATGTTTGCCTGAGCACTTTCTGGACAAACCCCGAACACCAACATTGTAGAATCTATTTAATTTAATGTTAATGGCCTTAAATAATGAGAAGTAAAATCAACAGAAACCTGCGGCAAGGACTGTTGAAGAGTAGCTGGCCAAGCAGTAAGAAAATTATAATTAAGTTAAGGGTATTACGGGGTATTACATACAAGTATGTGTAAGGGTTTTTTCATAAGTTAATATGTAGATGATTGCATTCTTGAGGCCTGATTTACTAAGACCTTTAGCAGGTGCAAAACCTTTTAGCACACCGCAAAACCAATAACACAACCAATGATTGGTGCACAACAAATACTATGGCCAATCATCGGTCATGTTCTTGGTTTTGTATGTGCGAAAAGGTTTTGCGTGTGCTAAAGGTCTTAGTATATCAGGCCCTTGGTCTTTTAAATGTTAATCCTGATTGTAATTATGATTATTGTATTCAAAAGTAGACCGGTGGTTATTTACTGGAAGGTTTTAAGTGAAATTTAGCAACACTAAATGTTGGTCAAAATTCTATCCAGTTTGGTGGCCATGTTTTTCATGATATTCACATGATACTTGGGCATTAAAGAATATGGACATAAAATTTATTCAAACAGATCAGGGGAAGAATAATGAAAGGCTGCTTTTAAGTGATTTTGTACATGAGGAGAGCATTGATTGGCTTGCCATTCAGATGGAGATATCTTATCTTTCATTTGCAAATCGGGTAAAGTGAAATGCACAATGATATGCACAAAGCACAACTCAGACTAGTGGTTCAAGAGAAGATATTTTTACTGTGTTTTTAAAATATCTGACTATTTGAAGTGAATGACCTATATTAGTGGTTTTCAAACTCTGCCCTAACCCATCCCCCACCCGCACCTTCAGCGATAAGTACACGATCATCTTAGATGAGTCACTTACCATTAGGGGGACAAGATTGTTGGGAATTCTCGGACGTCTGATTTGGAGTGTGGTGACGGCTCATACAGACTGCAGACACCATTCCTTCTCCTCCAATTCTAAGAATATTTCTGTATCAGCAAGCAGAGACATGGAATTTACTGAGGAATCCATCCTCACGTCTCTCTCGGTCGTATTGTTGAAGGTACATTTCTCAGGGGGTCCAGGTCCTGTGGGGGTACAGTGCAACATACAAGGTCTGAGAATACGTCAGTCTCTGCGGAACCATTAACCCTTTGAAGACTAGGTTTTTTTTGGAATGTTATTTCAGAATTCTAAGTCAGTGTTCTAGAACTACGTTGCTTTCATTCTGTGTTCTGGAACTACGTTGCTTTTAATTTCAATTCCAGTAGTGATTGTTACAGCATCAGCATTAGAATGTTCAGTTCTCATAACGTTTGTGATCTTGTACCCATAGGTATTGGTTCTATATCTATTTTTACACCTTAAAGTGTTAAGGGTTCTATTTCCTTTTTCACACAGTACACTTCTGGGCACTCATAGATCACATGCTTTTTGAGTTCTCACTGGGGTAGCTATTTTGCGAATTAAAGCAGATCCATGCAGCAACATTAGGGCTCTCTTGTAAATGTCTTATTGCCTACATATTATTTGATGAATATTTATTAAAGTGATTAATAAAATACGTTGAAGTTTCAGTATTACCAATGCGGTGCAATTTTATTATAATTTCAGAAGGTGGTTTATATGTGCATTAATTTAGCTAAAGCAACAAAGGCCTGGTTTGTTTTACTCGGCTGACCTCTGAATCCTTTATAAATAAATACGGTTATTCATAAAAGATAATTTTTTTAGATGCATTCAGTGAGAATTGCATGTTTTTTTAATTTTATTTTATGGCCATT
>CM056393.1:3760839-3808339 GCA_029718625.1 Synaphobranchus kaupii
TTGTTCCTTTATTGATCTCATTAAACTGCACATTTTCTCAGCAGTAATGATTATCTGTACGTACTGAAGCAAAATCAGGTGGCACAGTGCATGCAGGGAGTGAATAGCTGCAGACACTGCGGCCTGCGGGACCTGGAGTTGAGTAGCACTGATGCCAATTTTTTTCCCCACATAGAAAATTTTGAATTCGCAGCATGATACTTGAGGATCAGCAGTATTAACATAACATAACTTAATGACGAGACAGGACATTCAGCCCAACAATGCTCGTCATCTTCCTACCACTAAAGTATAGCGCTCCCCTACAAACAGCATAGTATCCAGCACAAGATCAAGCCTGGTCTTGAAAACACCCAGAGTTTCTGCCTCTACTACATGACCTGGCAAGCTAGTCCACACAGTATTTTAATGATTAAATGGTAATTGCTCATTGTAACAATTCACGCGCAATGCAGCGATGATTCTGAGATTATTGCTCAGACGGGGGATCGGGGCTGGTGTGAATCTTAGAGGCTTTTGAAGATTAATAATTTGCAGTAGAACGGTGCTTAAAATGGGGGGGGGGGGGTGTTGCTAACATGTTGCTATGGCGTTAACAAACAAGCCAGCCTTGCTGCTGAAAAGCTTTCTCGAATTTTCAGCTGCTTGGCAGCAAGGACGTCTTCTCCAGCTTTTAAAGCTAATACTGTACACTGCAGCCCAACATCTTTAGCCTGCTGCCTTTCAACATCTCAGTCTGTTCCATTTTGTCACGTCGCCAGACCATAATGCTTCACATGCAGGGATCTAATGCAGCTCTGTCACATCTCTTAATCAACCAGCTAGTTTTGAAAACCACTTCCCCATTCCGTGCCTCCGCGTCGAAGCTTAGAAACAGTGCTTTTGCACATTTCGGGCATCGACATTTCTGCTTCACTTCTGCAGTTTGCGGAAAATTAAATAAACAATAACAAAGACATTTCAACCGTTCACGTCATTATGTCCTATATTGCTAGAATTTTTGTAATGTACGTATATGTTTGCTGAGCACTTTCTGGACAAACCCCAAACCCCAAACCCCAAACCCCAACATGTAGGATCTATTTAATTTAATGTTAATGGCCTTAATTAATGAGAAGTAAAAATCAACAGCAAACCTGCGGCAAGGATTGTTGAAGAGTAACTGTCCAAGCAGTAAGAAAAATTATAATTAAGTTAAGGGTATTAGCCTACAGGGTATTACATACAAGTATTGTGTAAGGGTTTTTTCATAAGTTAATATGAAAAAACCCATCCCCCACTAACCCATCCCCCACCCGCACCTTCAGCGATAAGTACACGATCATCTTAGATGAGTCCCTTACCATAAGAGGGACAAGATGTTGGGAATTCTCGGACATCTGATTTGGAGTGCGGTGACGGCTCATACAGACTGCAGACACCATTCCTCCTCCTCCATTTCTAAAGAATATTTTTCTATCAGCGAGCAGAGACGTGGCATTTACTGAGGAATCATCCACACGTCTATCTCGGCCGTATCGTTGAAGGTACATTTCACAGGGGGTCCAAGTCCTGTGGGGGTACAGTGCAACATACAAGGTCTGAGAATATGTCAGTCTCTGCGGAACCATAACCCTTTGAAGACTAGATTTTTTTGGAATGTTATTTCAGAATTCTAAGTCAGTGTTCTAGAACTACGTTGCTTTCATTCAGTGTTCTAGAACTACGTTTCTTTTCATTTCAATTCCAGTAGTGATGTTACAGCATCCGCATTAGAATGTTCAGTTCTCATAACGTTTGTGATCTTGTACCCATAGGTATTGGTTCTATATCTATTTTTACACCTTAAAGTGTTAAGGGTTCTATTTCCTTTTTCACACAGTACACTTCTGGGCACTAATAGATCACATGCTTTTTGAGTTCTCACTGGGGTACTATTTTGCGAATTAAAGCAGATCCATGCAGCAACATTAGGGCTCTGTTGTAAATGTCTTATTGCCTACATATTATTTGATGAATATTTATTAAAGCGATTAATAAAATACGTTGAAGTTTTAGTATTACCAATGCATGCAATTTTATTATAATTTCAGAAGGTGGTTTATATGTGCATTCATTTAGCTAAAGCAACAAAAGGCCTGGTTTGTTTTACTCGGCTGACCTCTGAATCTTTTATAAATAAATACAGTTATTCATAAAAGATCATTTTTTTTAGATGCATTCAGTGAGAATTACATGTTTTGTTTATTTTATTTTATGGCCATTTAGACCAGCTAAATTCTAGGTGGTACGATCACATAATACCGAATCATGCTAGATTTGGCAATGGACATTTCTAAAGTGGATTAACAGATGGCTTCTGAAATCAGCACAAAGCTACTCTACCACCCAAGAGCAAAACGCGTGTGCTTCAGTAAAATATGCATGTAAAAGGAAAATAGTACGGTGGCCCAGAGGTGCAATCCACATTTCTAAAAATCAATATTTGTTTCTAAGTAGAAATCCTTTTTTCTAAAAAGAAATCCTTGTTTCTAAATATAAATCCTCATTTGTAAAACAAAATCCTTGTTGCTAAAAATAAATCCTTGTTTCTCAATATAAATCCTAGTTTCCAACATAAAATCCATAATTCTAAATAGAAATCCTCATTTCTAAAGCAAAATCCTTATTTCTAAATGAAATCTTTGTTTCTAAAAAGAAACCCTTATTTCTAAATTAAATCATTGTTTCTAAAATGAAATCCTCATTTCAAAAATGAAATCCTTATTTCTAAATTGAGATCCTCATTTCTGTAAAGTAATCCTCGTTTCTATAAAGCCTGAAAGCTAAATGCTACACTTAGCCTATGCGCAAAGCATACTTGGGACCACATGACGTATGCACGAGTGTGTCTGAGAGAGTGCTATTTGTATAGCAAGTCTAACGAGAAGTTAGTCGATTCACTGGCATAATAACTAGCACAAAATTGCCGAACAAACTAAGGTTAGGTTTTCTAGCAGACATAGGCTATTAGGTTAAAGCCTGTTAACAAGTAAGTTCAATAATTTGAGGAATATAACGGAAACTTGTTTGTAGGGAACTGCTGCGTCTCAGCAGCCCATGCAATCATCTGATTCGCTGTTATCAACATCCAATAAAAAACAAGCTTTTCGTTTCCCGTTCATTGTTGCACTGCACGTAGCCTACAGAGAAGGGTCCATCTGCAGACCCGCAGACCTGGCCTCATTCGTGATCGGCCTCAATCGTGATCGGCCTCATTCGTGATTACAGGAAGTTCGCAAGTGCGCATGCGCTTACAAGACGAAGGGGGAAAAAACAGAAAGAGCAGCGTGCAGGTAAAGCCACACTGAAATAAAACAGTCGCTCGTAATTAATGGAACCTTCTGAATTTCAAAAGCAATGGTATCTAGCCTACTGAGTGAAAGTTTGAGAGTTATTCAGCTGAAGTTCCCTCGGTTGCCAGTTAGTGATAATATGCTAAAATGTACTCATTTTTATGTGAATGGTGCGTGTTGGCTCGGCTTCAGATTGTCGAAACAGCTATGAGCCATTAGTGTTAGCTATGACGTGTTACGTGCTTTATTGTTGTAATAAAAGAAAACAAAAAAGTCGCTAACACTTTGCAATAATGTTACATGAATTGAATTGTCTCTAATAAAAATGTAAATTACTGACTCAAGTATCATTCTTTCTTACATATTACTCACGTAGCCTACACTCAAAAACCTTGTATAAGGGAGTATTGTGTTTGACAGCAAGCTAGAAGCATGCTTGATTGGCTAAAAAGCCACAATGGGCATTTAGTTTAAAGCTGCAATTAATGAAAAAGGCAATACAACATTAACTATATGGATTAAGAGTGGGAAACAAGGGTGCATCAGATATGTTTAATGATATTAAATCCAGGCTAATGATCTGTATGACATATTTACAAGAGGTCCATTGATGACATAACTCAAATTCAACATTTGCTTTATCTTAATGGTTCCTTAATTTCCAGCCCTAGATCAGGATCATTGTAGGTCTCATCCCATAAAGGACTGCCACCCAATAATGTAATGTAATAATCACATTCTCTCAATTCGATTGAGTCGATTTTGGCCTTTTTTGTTAAACATCTCCATTCATCTCAAAATATCGATTCAGTGGAGAAATGCAAATGAGCATAAAATAGTTTAAAAATTTGATCCAAGGCATTTGAAATAAGCTCATACACTGTACACATACCAATCAAAACAGTGTAATTACCCTGAATGGTGTGCCAGAAAAGCATGCATGGTATCAAGAGGTGATTTAAAACACTATGGGACAGATCCAAACAAACTCTGATAAACTATAACATTTTATGCATAGTTGTATGCTAAGGAAGAAAATTTGCTGATGAGGTCACAGATAGCAGTCTGACACCGGGTCCTACTTCACAACCGGGACAGGCCGCTGATGGCCTCATGACACAGGTTCTCATTCCACTGGGCATGGCCGCCAGCTTGAGCTGCTCCGGGGCCAGGGATGACGGGCAGCTGGCCCATCGTTTGGCCCTTGGATGACCACCTTCAGGCCCTGGTTCGAGAGAGCTCCAATCAGGGCAACTATCTACAAACAAATATACCTCCCTGTAGAATAAACCCCTCCGTCTCTGCATGTGCACAGAGCAAAATTTGGTGGGCGGGCTTAGAATAGAGATTGGAGGGAGGAGAGCAAAAGGGAAGTCTTTTAGCCTTCTGTATTTTCAAACTTGCCTACTGCAGCTTTAATCCTATTTCCCCAATATTTTGCTTGTAGTGACTAAGTTATTTAATTTATCCAATTTGTTGCCATTTCACATAAAAAATGTGTAGCTAGATAGGCTATGCTAATGATCCAGTGTACTCATTCTGGTTTCATTATGGATCAAGCTATTTTCTCTTTTAGATAAATTTTGTTCATTGCATATTAAAAAAGTCTAATTTGCTCTATTCATTACTTTTAAAAAATTGTGGAAGAATGAATCCTATCCAGGATTGTTAAGGCCAGGGCTGGTGACTGAACACAAAAGGGACAATAGATAACAAGGGTAGTAGTGGATCAAAAAGTTTTAGTTTATTTATAGCAGTCCTGTAACAGCAAGGATGAATATATGAATGATGGAAATAAGGTGGCTCTGGAGAGAGGTTGTTCGGCACACACTGAATGTGAGGCTGGAAAAAAGAGACACGAGAAATCGATACTCTACATCAGGAGTATGTTAAAATCAGCAATAGTTGTTCATCACTGGTAGAACAATAGCAGTCAGGCGGAAAGTTTGACAATAGAGGGTAGAACAGAGCCCTTGGTTTGACTACCAAAGACTGGCCTATCTGGTAACACTTTACAATAAGGTTACATGAATTGGCATTAACTAATGTAGTTGTTCATATGAATTAATGATGTACAAATATTATTGAAGTATTTTCAAACATTAACAAATGGTTTGAAATGACAAACCATTAGTTAAATGTATTTGTCAACTGTTTATTAACAGTAGGCTACAATCCGTAATGTCTGCGCCGCGCTGTGTTTAGCTGAATAGTACAACACGAGCTACTGACAACAACGTTTCGTCCTCGGTGGCTCATCCGAAGTTGATTCAGAAGCTGACATGTTTTCTAGCTAAGAAAATGATTAGCTAGCTAGACCACGTATATACACGTCTGACCAAAACAACAGCAGCAGTAGTGAGGCGGAATTCGATTAAGATTGTAGCATTAACTAATGATAAATTAAGTCCATTATCATGGGCTAAACTTAAATTACCATTAGTTAGTTACCGGTTGACAAATTACATTACAGTCATTTAGTAGACGCTTTTATCCAAAGCGACATACAATAAGTGCATACAGAAACAAATACATTAGCTAAAGGTTTGTACTTTCAATAAGGGTACGAAATAATGAAAAGTTAATCGAATGCTTTGTTAATGGATTTGTACATCATTAATTAATGTTAGCAACAACATAGCTACATTAGTTAATGTCAATTCATGTAGCCTAACATTATTGCAAAGTGTTACCGACTTTTTTTTCTTTAATTACAACAATAAATCACGTAACACGTAATAGCTAACACTAATAGTTGATCACTAACTGGCAACCGAGCGAACTTCAGCTGAATAACTCTCAGACTTTCACTCAGTAGGCTAGATAGCATTGCTTTTGAAATTCAGAAGGTTCCATTAATTACGAGCGATTGTTTTATTTCAGTGTGGCTTTATGCTCTTTCTGTTTTTTTATCTTCGTCTTGTAAGCGCATGCGCACTTGCGAACTTCCTGTAATCACGAATGAGGCCGATCACGAATGAGGCCAGGTCTGCGGGTCTGCAGATGGATGCTATTGAGCCTACAGTTGTAATGGCGTGAGTTGGTTTGGAGGACCAAACGCGACAGAAGGGTTTTCAGGCAAGTGACTCCGGAGAGACACCAATAAAACAGTAGTCTACATTTTAACCAGCTACGTTACTTGTTGATATGAAACTAAATTGACTCGTCAAATTAACTCCTGCGCGGTCCAGACAAATTGCTAACTAGCCTACTGATTGTGGTCAATTTATATACTTTGAGAGAAAAGTATGTAAAAGAAAAGTTAACCATTTTTGATGGACATGGTAATGAATTGGGACGAATGATAAGGCTGTAAGGGTGTAACTGTCAGATAGATATAGGGTACAAAAATAGCCTACTGTAAATCCATGAAAATACTGTTATATTCACCTGGTGCTAACTGCACAGCAATGGGAAGACAGGTAGCTACAATAAGCCAATATCATTACGAAAGTGTAACAATATTGTGTCAGTTGTGGTAACCTACGTGTAGCCTACATTAGCTATGTGTAATACAGCCTCAAATCCCAAATGCATTCTTAAATTTTTACTGTGTTATTACTTATATTTTATTCAATTTCCGATTACAATCTTTTGTCTATAGTGTTTAGCCTACATTCCGCAATCTGTATGTGGCCATAGCCTACAGTATGACACGCATGCACACACAATAACGCAGGTAAGGTTGACATGGTGACAGACGATTATGTCGCTTTTGCTCAATGTCCTGCACTTTCAAAGGCAGGATTGGCATGATAGGAATTGATGGTAAAACGAAGGAGAAGGATTATCACATAACGTTAGGCTACAGTGCCTTAAATAGCCTACTGGTGCAGCGATCTCCGCTACGTACGATCAGTTGTTATCATAGCCGGATAGGGACGTTGCTTGAACGTTCCCGAAAAATTCAAATTAAATGTCATATTGTAACCAAACAGTGACCTTCCTAGGTCTTTAGTAACATCCTAGTAATGTTTTTAGGACATCCCTAGGGAACGTCACATCATAGCTTTGATAGGACTAAAGTGGTATGTCCCTGGGACGTCCACTGTTTGCTGCGTAGGTGTTAGATGACTAAATGACTGACCGGGTGACTAAATACAAACATTAATTGGTATCAATTAAGTGCCGCATGTGAATGTATGCGAGGGTGATTGACGGAGTGGAGAGCGTGTGGAATGCATGCAAAACGGAGGAATGGGATAGGCGGAGGAAGAGTAGTGAGACAGAGTGACACGAAAGGGAAAAACCACGCCCAACCTGCAGCTCGGGGAAACGAACTAGGGAGAGACGAACATGAAACAGGGGGAGAAGGAAAACACGGGAAACAAGAGGACGGGAGTGAGAACATCACCTTTTTTTTTTCCCAAGGAACCTGCAGCAAAGCCTAAGTCTGTGATGAATTGTATTAAGTTATTGTCATGGATTTTATTGGCCATAGATAATATAATAACCACATAGGTGTATTTCATCCTTTAATGTGTTTTAGTGAGCAGGAGTGAAATTCAGTGAGCACAATGTATGCGTGTCGCAGGGCATCAGTGTACATAGGGGAGATACTAGGTTTGACAATGAAATGTGATTAATCAGCATCTGTTTCGACTATAATTATCTGTCTAGTGGTAAACATTACCAAATTTTGTAATTTTATAGAACTTTTGTAATTAGGACAAAAACAAAGGATAAAGGAAAGCATGATAGAGAGAGAGAGAGAGAGAGAGGGAGAGAGAGAGCTGCCATATTAACATTTATATAACATTTATATAACGCTGAACATCTCACATGGGTTTACTAGCTGTATCTTTGTTAAATCTAAAAGCATATTCCATAACCCATTTTCTTTCTATAATACTACATTCTCTACTTCTATCTCACACCTACTGTGCCATCTGAATTCATGGTGTAAGATTATTTATTGACCACTACAGTCGTTTTTTACCCTGCTAACTTGGACTCTGCTTGTTGCCTAAACCTGTATGCATGTGTGCACTTATATAAGTCACTCTGGATAAGTTATAAATAAGTAAATGCCTAAATGTCTGTTTTAATCTGCCAGTGATGTAGTTCCATCACCCAGTTTGCTCTCTGTGCACTTATTCAAATTCAGAATTTTTTTTTATTTTTGTTGTTGTTATTATTATTAATATTATTATTATTATTAATGTTTGGAATTACATAGCATATAAGCCTGCAAAACCTCCATAATTTGTGAAGATAGTTGAACGTCCTACCTGGACACTTGCGGAGTTCCTGGGTGGTGTGTGCGCTGCTGACACGGTTCCTGACTGCACAGGTGATCGGTCCAGATATGCTCCTCCTCATTATGACAGTTTGGGTCTCGTCACTGAGGAACGCCACGCTCCCATTCAGCGGTCGGTCTTCCAGAGTCCAGCTGTACTGGGGGTCCTCCCCTGTGCTGGAGCAGAACACCTCAATTTCCCCATGGAGCAGACAATCCTGGGACAGCTGAGGGGGGGTCACCGGGTCTTCAAGGGGATGGAAACACCCAAGATTAAAAATTAGCCAGAGTGGTCCTCACAGAAAATAAACCAATAGGTTGGATCAGCAACAACAAGTGTGTCTAAGGAGGCCCTACAAAAGGCCCAACTTCTTATGTGCTTCTGCCCAACTAATGATTCAACCTGAACTGTTCTGCAAAAGCATTTTCCAGAGAATAAGACCATACAGTTACTGTAAATAAATATATCGTTCCAGTTTCAGCCACAAACATGTTGAATAACAGGTGCAGTGTCAGCCAGTAGTTTATTTTTGACTTGGGTTCAATGTGGTTGCAGGTTTTTGGTTGTTTTTTTATTTTATTTTTTAAGATAAATGAATCTGCAATTTTATTTTGATAGACAAACTAATGATTTACCTTGAATGGTCAGAGACATGGCTGTCTTCTTCTTGCTTTTCCCATTTGCATCAAACACTTCCAAAGAATATCTCCCAGAAAGATCTTTTGTTAGATTGTACAGCCTTAAAGTCATGTTTCTTAGTAAATCGCAATGGTTCTGACAGGCTTTCTCATGATTTAGCCTCTGGTTTCTGTATCTGAAAAAGTCTGTTTTATTGAATCGGATTGTCCAATCTAAATCTTTATCACTGATGTCTGTCAGATTTATAAAAACCGATTGTCCCACAGCTCCGTAACACTGGGCTTCCCCCGCTGTGATGTTGCAGAAGGTTGTAGTGCCTAAAAGAGAAAAAATAATTTACCATCACATTCATGACAATGAAGCAGGCTATGTAGAGTACTCCATTTGAAATATAATTTTAATCACTATTGAGTTACACTTTGGATAAAATACTAGACAGTGAAAATATTATAATAGGTTTGAATAGTTTTGTAAGAAAACAGAGACCACACAGTTTGTATGTGCCCCGTTTTTCAACCATTCAAAATCATAGGTCAAACGTTAAAAATACTGGGCACATACAAACCCTTTGGGTTTTGTATAATTACATTATTTTTTCAGTAAGTTTTATTAATAAATGAATGTGAATTAATTATGCACACATTTTAAATTTTGCATTTTCGAAACAGCCATAGATTCCTTTATTCATCTCTCAAAATCACATGATGGGAACTTGACTCTCCAAAGTGGGGAATTAATCCCACAAATCAGGATTACTGAGTTAGCTGAATAACTGCACAAAAAAATCCGGAACAGATCTCTTTACCATCGTCCCAGATTTGGGAGGGTTCTGGGTTTTAATCAGTGCAGTTATCCAGCTAACTCAGTAATCCTGCTTTGTGGAATACCCCCTGATCCATGTGTTTATCCAGGTATCCATCGATTTATTGGCACAGACAATGCATCCATGTGGAAAACGGACTGAAATATCGATACCGTTATTGTGAAGCTTACCGTGTGACACTGCCGCTAAAACCAGCAGTACTCTGAGAAGGGCAGGCTGCATCCTCTTCACCCCACCGGACAGGAGTTGCCGAAACAAGGGCACAAATACGGCGTCCAGAACAGATACACGCACCACCGATACGCTGAGTCTTTGTCAAGCACGACAAACGGTCTTAATGTCGTCGCCGATAAACGTCCTGAGGTATATTAAGTCCGGTGTATATTAGCCAGCTCTCTGTGAATAACACTGACAGTGTCACACCAGAGAACGTTGTATAGCTCTGACCTCCTCTAAAGGCGTAGAACCACATTTCTTTCCTGAAGAAAGAGGAAGTTATTGAGGAGAAAAACAGAATAGAACTTGTAAAGAATTTCTGAGACCACTTCTCCATTTAAAAAAAACAAACATATTTTAAGTGTTTCAATCTCTATCGCAACTGATAACTTTTGATTCTATTTTTCCGCAACACAGCTTGAACCTTTTAGCTACATCCCTATCATTTATAAATTCTGCTAAAGATTTCCTGCCCTGATCAGGCCATTTTTTCTTACTAGCCACAGTGGTGTCTTAAAACATGTAGAAGTTGTTTTGTTATACTATAAAAGCACAACAAAATAACCCAATGGTCACGGTGTTTTAGCAGTGCAATGTCCACAGGTCAATGTAATATAACAATGTTCCAGAAATGATTGAGTGTTAGGCTACACGTATCGTTGTCGATTTGTCATTTCACTACAAATCGGTATAAGAATATATTCATTTTAACTCCATGAAATATACTCACTAAATCTCACTAAAAAGAATATTGTATTTTTTAAAATGTTGTTATTGAAGAGTCATATCACAATATCACATTGGTTTAACCCTTTTTATTAAAGTCTGTTGTGGTGTGCCTGAGAGAGAGAGATTGTATTTTATTAAATTATTTTATTAATTTATTTTTTTGTGTACTTATACTTTTGTGTATAATATTTTTGTATATTTTATTTTCACTGTACTTCTTTTAACTTTTGTTTTTGATTATTATTATTTATTGATTTGTTATTATTATTATTATTATTATTTATTAACTTTATCCACTTATATGTGTAATTAATATAAGAACCACATATCACTCACTGTACCATATGTATATATTAATTAATTATTATTATTATTCTCTATAAATATGTGTTGTATACTGTACTGCTTTGGCAACAATGATTGACTTTCATTCATGCCAATAAAGCCATTTGAACTTGAACTTGAACTTGAGAGAGAGAGAGTCTGTAAGATCCTACATGGTGCAATATAAAATGCTATTCATCATCTAGGGACTACTTGTTGGCTTATCGTGTTAAGATATTGTTCTAGTGTGGACTGGCCCGTAGACCATGCTAGTACTGTTTTAGAGCCCAGTGTTGGGAGGCTTTCAGTGGGCTGGAATGATAATGTTGATCAGGTACCTGCAAGTCCGCCTATTGACCGGCACATTAAGGGACTGATTTACTAAGACCTAAGATTTACTAAATGATTTGTCATGGTATTTGTTTTGCACCAATCATTGTTTGTGTTATTAGTTCTGCCTGTTCTAAAAGGTTTTCCACACGCTGAAGGTCTTAGTAAATCAGGCCCTAAGTGTCTCACTCAAGCCCATCACATACTTTTAAATAACCCTTAAAGGTGTGAGATCACAAATATGTGATTAGAATGTTCTTAACTGAACATTCTAATCACATTGTTCTTAACTGAACATTTGAACGCTGATGTAACAATCAAGACTTTTGAAATCAAGTTAACCTGATCAGGTTAACCTGATTTCAAAAGTCTTGATTGTCTGATCAGGTTAACTCTTCAGGAGGGGTTAAGGAGAGCACATGCCTGCAGCGGAGGTTGCAGCGATGGAGGCATTCCAAAATGGGGAGAGAAACCATTTTTAAAAATCATCAGCTTTGGGCTAAAGCTTAAATAATGTGGTAGAAATGAGCTGTAGAACTCAGCCAGGCAGTTGATGAATATTATTTAATTTGTGAAACACCATCAAGTCCTCAAACACCTCAACAAACGCCAAAACAAACCAAAAAAAAAAGGACCAAAAACAATAAACTCATTCCATTTAAAACTACAACCATTTCTGCATTACAATAAATGACATCCATTAAAGTATACATACGCCAATCATTTCATTCACACAAAAGCACAAATGCAATAAGTGCAAAACCACATTCCACTTATATGAATTTTGTAAAGCAGTCTTTGTGATGCACCTTCTGGCACAGCGGCTGTTGTTGAGTGGCATGTCATACAGGAAGTAGGCGGAGGGGAAACAGTAATTCACCGCATTCTTGTCACGCAAGAGCTTAAAATACCTAAAGGTGATCAAACAATGGGCTCCCATTCTGAAGACAGCAATAACCAGCACGAGCTGACAGCGCTCAAGTTCACCAACTCAACCTTCCTGGGCCCCATTCCTCGTAGCTGGCTGAGTTAGCTGGCCAATAGCGTGGAGGAAAACTCAGAACAGGGTTTTTGCTAGTTCATATATTTCATATTCAGGGGGTTTCCGGGTTTTACTCAGCACAGGGAATGCCTGGAGTACATTTTACATACAGCTCCACCAGCATCCACCCTATAATACTGCTCCACCAGCATCCACCCTATAATACTGCTCCACCAGCATCCACCCTATAATACTGCAAATAATAAGTCAATCTAAACAAGTATTTTTACTTCTATTACATTTTCCCTAAATAAGACAAAAATAGTGGCAATAAGATAAGACACATTGAGTCATTTAAAGATTTGCCAATGGGATATGAATATTTCACTTGTGAAGCCCTTGTTATTTTCTACTTGAGGAAAAAAGATTTTAAGTCTCATTACAAAACTAAAACACTTGTTAAGACAAACTTCTTTTCTCTTTTTTTTTTTGCGGTAGGCCATTTCCCTTATCTGAAAATTCCTCTTTTTCCCTCAGACACAGCAAAATAAAATAATTTTATGATTTGCTTGCAGAAAGTTGACCAGGCAGAACTTATCTACTCAGAACGTGTCCGGTCTGGGCAGTGCGATGCTGCCCCTCTAACTGACGGCTGTTTTTACTTATTGATAGGCCTATGGCTCCTGCTGTTGGAAATGGCTATGGCTTCTTTGGCTGATGTCAGGTCAAAAGTAATGGCGGACTGTATTGCCCAATCGTTTGGTTTTAATGAGTGAACACACCTTTATCGCCGCAGTTTTGCAGTTTGCATTCCTTGCAATATTTTTGTATATTTTTTTTGTTCCAAGTTTAAGTATATATTGTAACCACTTCATCATATATGGAAATTGGATTTGTTTGTAATACTTCATGTATGGAAAGCCACACAAACTCAGTCTGTTCCATTCATGTGTCTGTAAAATACAGTAATAGCACTTTTAAATTTATATTTAAATTTATACATATATATACACGTTACATTTTTTTTTACAGTTCAAAATTTGCAGGCAAAAATACATCTAAATAAAGGTAAAACACCAATGAAATGTCACCTCAACTCAACCAAATAAAGTTGCTATACTGCTTACTTCCACTAGAGGGCAGAGTCCTCCAAGCAGAAACTTTATGAGAAACTTAATGAGAACTAGAGTAGCACTTAGCATTGTGTACCCCCAACAGCCCATATCAAATCATACCAGGATTAAAAACCTAATTATTTGTTCCTTGTCTGATAGGCAGTTTATCCAAAGAAAGGACAAACACCCACAGGGGTGATCCCATACGTTTCTCTCCAAACAGTAAAGGTGGAGGTAACGATTTGTGTGTAGAAACAAATGGGCTGATTTGTTGGAGGGAACCATAATAGCTACTCACTGCAATTAATAGTATAAATGTGTTAAAGCAAAACCACCTGCTAGGTTAATAAATCTGACTTTGGTCCTGTGATTACAATAAAATAATAAGTAAAATTATCCATTATGTCCATAAATTTTTGTTGGGAGGCATGAAACTACCCTCTAAGCATGCCTGAAGTAAGAAAATAATATTAATCATCATAGTTTATTTGCATTTATTTTGCCCATCAAAAATACTTGTGCATTACATTGGTATTAGACATACATGTATGTATTAAGTAGTTCTAGAAAACACATACAACAGTACAAACTGCATGCTCCAATCCAAGCAAAATAACTTCATTTGAGACCAAAATATTAAAACAATTCTTTTTTTTTTTTTTTACTCCTGGTTTCACATTTTAAACAATTCATGTGTCAAATACCTGGAAGATATGTTACCTTGTACCAAAGAGCAAACATTCAGTAATCACCACAAGTTTGTCTAATGGAAGTTCTTATACGAAAGTCTGTATACATTTTCACACCGATGAAAAAAGAAAACTAATATACAATATGCCATATAAAAATACCCCTGTATTCCACAAAATAATGTCAGAATGGAAGAAACAGGAATGACCCATGTCTCTTCCTGTAGCCACTGTAAATGAGAATGTGTGCTATCATTCCAACGTTTCAAACCATATTTACCTGATGAAAAAAAACTGTCCAGTCCAGTCCATGTCCTGTTCTGCCATGAATGGCTATTATTCCGATACCGTCCTGTACAATCAGGTGAAACGTTCAAATCCTGCTTTGAATGTTTCAGTCTACGGCAGGCGAATGACATCATCACATTCGGTGGGGTTTAACTAAGGGTCTACAGCTGGGGTCTCAAACTCCGGTCCTGGAGGGCCACAATCCGCTGCTGGTTTTTGTGATTTCCTTCCAATCAGCAGCCAATTTAGGCCTTGGAAAGAAGGCGTTCAGACTCTTTAGCCAATCAGTCACTTAGATTAAGCAGTTAAGTGCAGGGATACATCTAAAACCAGAAAGCACAGTGACCGTCCAGGATTTGAGTTTGAGATCCATGGCCTACAGCAGGGATGGGCAAGGAGGGCCGTTTCTGGATTTCAGTCTAACTTCTGCTATCAATTATTTAATTAGCCCAATCATTTACATGACCGGATATTTTAGCTACACTCCGCCATATGAACAGCAGCTGATGAATGTTCTTGTGCCTGTATGCACGTATTGTAGCGTTTAATTGTGGTCTAATTTACTAATGAATCAGTGTTGCTGTATATGACTAATTAGCTGATTGAGCTAGAGTAACTGGTGGCAGAAAAAACCTGCATACACACCGGCCTGCGTGGGATTTCAACAGAGAGTCCTTGTAGGGGGGTCCTGGCCAGACTCAATATACAATAACTATATACACTACTCACAAAAAGTTAGGGATATTTGGCTTTCGGGTGAAATTTATGGAAAATGTAAGTTCACGCTACAGTGATATTATACGTATCATGAAAGTAGGGCATTTAAGTAGAAGCATGCAATGGTGATTTCCTCATCTCAAACAATTTATTGAAACAAAAGCCAACAACAGTGGTGGGTATACCACAACAAAAATGTCAATGTCTCAATAACTTGTCATGTGCCCTTGAGCATCAATTACAGCTTGACAACGACGTCTCATGCTGTTCACAAGTCGACTTATTGTCTGCTGAGGCATGGCATCCCACTCTT
The DNA here is from genome assembly GCA_029718625.1 of Synaphobranchus kaupii. NCBI lineage: Eukaryota > Metazoa > Chordata > Actinopteri > Anguilliformes > Synaphobranchidae > Synaphobranchus > Synaphobranchus kaupii. Next base: position 3,776,559 of record CM056393.1, read on the forward strand.
CTTGAAGGGCGGCCCTCAGGTCATTGAGGTTCTGGGGTACAGAGTTACGAGCCTCTACACGGTGAGTCAGCTGATCCCATAGGTTTTCTATGGGATTCAGGTCTGGAGAAAGTGCAGGCCACTCCATTTGAGGTACCCCAGTCTCCAGCAGCCTTTCCCTAATGATGCGACCTCGATGAGCTGGAGCATTGTCGTCCATGAAGATGAAATTAGGCCTGTGTTGTTCATGCAGGGGCACAATGACTGGATTACTGATGTTATTCAGGTAGTATGGGCTTGTCACTGTACCATTCACAAAGTGTAGGGCAGTTCTGTATTGACTAGACACACCTGCCCACACTGTAACACCGCCACCACCAAAGGGTCGTCTGGTGACAACAGTGGCTGATGCATAGCGCTCTCCTTGACGTCTCCAACATCGTTGGCGGCCATCATTTCTGCTCAACGTGAATCGACTTTCATCAGAGAACAGCACTGAGGCCCACTGGTCCCTCGTCCAGCGTAAATGCTCCCTGGCCCATGCAAGACGATGACGCCTGTGCCTGGTGGTGTGGTCAGGTACCCTTGCAGGTCGTCTAGCACGCAGACCACGCTGATGTAAACGGTTTCGAATGGTCTGACGTGACACTTGGGTGCCTCTCACCTCCCTTAAATGTGCCTGGAGTTGAGTGGCATTCATCATCCGGTTCCGCAGGGCACTGTTCACAATGAAGCGGTCATCAGTGTGGGATGTGGCCAAAGGACGTCCACTTCTATGCCTTTCTGTGACTCTTCCAGTCTCTCTGTATCTCTGTTGCAACCTGCTGATGACACTCTGTGACACTCTAAGCTCAGTGGCCACTTCCCTCTGAGAACATCCTGTTTGAAGCCTCGCAATGGCGAGGTACTGTTGATCAATTGTTAGGTGTCGTCTTGGTCTCATGATGTCAAAATGTGAACAGCATGATGAAGAGGACTGTTTAAATACCAATTCTAATTGAACCAGGAAATTTATTGGTCGATTCATGGATCAAACACCTGTTGTGAATTTTGCCGTTCAGCTCCTTGTTAGAGAACAGCAAGTTGTGCAAAAAGTACTGAAACATTGAATAGTTGGACATGTGCATTCAAAAGTTTAGAGAAGGTCAAATTAATTTCACCTGTAAAGGTTATAGTGCATTTTAGGTTCATCCTGAAATTTCACCCGAAAGCCGAATATCCCTAACTTTTTGTGAGTAGTGTATATATTTGGGAAAATATTTCAAAATCAGGGGCGTAGGTTTCATTTGAACATTGGGGGGGACCACAAACAGTAAATTTTATTTGTGATGATAATGGAGGGGGACACTAATAATATACCATCCAACAGTAGCGAACCATGACTATTGGCCCTCAACCATTCCCGTGAGCAAAGCAATGCACATTGTAGCCTAGTGCATTGCGTCTTCTACATCAGCAACACTGTTTATTACACTTGGAGATCTAATACAAGTAATCTGATCAAAAATAACATAATTGAGAAATTGCTGTGGTCGGGGCTGTTTCTAGACTGCTTTGATTGGGGGGGAATCAAGAGATGTTGGTGGGGAACAAGACAGGAACAAAGTATCAGGGGGTCTGGGGGTCCTCCCCCATAAAAAGTTTAGCCTTTTAAAACTAATTTCCTGCATTTCTACACAACCTCACACAAGGCATTTTCTAAAATAAAATATTAAATATTTATTTGTATATATACATATATATATATAAACTAAAATATTTTATTCCTGAACAATTTGGAGAAGTTTTTTTTTCTTCAAAGCACTAGGCGAGATTTGAGATGCTTTCATATAAAGCTAAAGACATGGTAGGCTAATCGGTACATTAGTGGATAAGATAAGTTTAGAACATTTTTAACTCTGTGGTTCTTAAACTCAGTCCTGGGGGGCCCCCTGTGTATGCTGGTTTTCATTCCAACCACAATTGCAATCCCAAAATTTTAACAAGCTGTTAATTTTTCTTAATTAGGCGTTTTTCATGTTTAGAGGGATTATTTACCCTCTTAAGACAAATTATGTCAGAAATAGTTATGCATACCATGAAGACTATGCCATGTTCACATTGTGCTTACAGTGCCATCTTGCAAAAAATAATACAAGGTAATATTTTTTTTAACTGATCAATTTAAAGACTGAGGTGAATCAATAGGCTCCTAATTCAGTAGTTGAACACTTGTGTTTTAAGTTCCTTCATTTTTTCCTTAAACTTATTAACACAATGCAGGTTTGGCTCATTATCATTTGCTTTGTCTTTTTTTTTGTCGACATCCCAATTATGGTATTCATATTTCTTTTGAACTTCTAAATTAGGCTAATTACAACTTTAAGAAAAGCCTCATAATTCCGATGCAGGATTCTTAGTGTCGCCGCTTGCGAATACAACAGCCTCTCATGTTGTACTGCAGGTCAATAAAATAAACATTTTACGGAACCGAATAGCCTACATTTAAGAAGCTACAACTGTTTTCTGATGAACCCTGAAGAAATTCTCTATTCAATTGTCCAGCAACGTCGACATTTCCACAGTGCTACCTAACGCTATCGTACTCGCGGCTGTAATACATTGCTTGTTGTTATGAAAAAACATGTAGGCCTACTTTTTTTACGTGTATATATAACAACCGTTTTGTTTCTGATCGGATTTATCAGCCTAGTTTTCAGGGAAGGATAGATAGATGGAAGGAAAGAGAAAGAGAGGAGAAGTGTACTTGGGATTATTCCTAAGGGATAGCTGCTATGTTATGGGAAGGATGTGCTTTGTCTAATCTGTTCTGTAGTTGCTTCGATGACCTTCTATATGCACTTTTTATATGTTGCTTTGGATAAACGCGTCTGCTTAATGAAAGTAATGTAATGTAACAGAGGTGACACACTGCGGTTAAATTGCTGTGCGTGCTGTCGTAGACCTCAACCTTGCATTTGTCCGACGAGTCTCGATTTCTCTGTATCTGTTCGGAAAAAAAAACGCATTCCTGAAAAAGTGCTGTTTGTTATGAATGCAGGATTTGAGGAATGCTTCCTCCGTGTTGGGATCATAAAAAGACCCGTCTGTTCTGAAGCACGCGATACAACCCCAAGTGTGATATAGATCCATTCAGCCCGGTTTCATAAGATTGTGGGGTTTCCTTTCCCCTGAACAGCTAAAATCTCACTTTACCCCACACCATACATTTATGCTACACTTCAAGCATTTAGGCAGACACTCTTATCCAGAGTGACTCAACAGGTTGTATCCTTTCACACGCAATCCATTTATACAGCTGGATATTTACTGAAACAGTCGAGCTTATGTAAATTGCTCAAGGGTACAACAGTGTTGACCCACTTGGGGATCAAAGCCACAACCTTGGAATTGCAAGTCCAGTTCCCTACCCATTATGCGACACTGATACGCGCCATAGTTAGGCGGTTAGGGGCAGTGAAATGCAACTTTAATGCTGATCGGCTGCTTAAACCAGGGAAATCAAGCCATTTTAATGCCAAGTATAATAAAATCACAGGGTGTGTCCAAATCAGAGTCACTGCGTTTTGTCTCCTGTGTACTGTGTACTAGCGGCTGTTTACTGTGTACTGTTTATTATGAAATGTGCAGTATGCTAATACATATCCTCTATACTATTTTACAACCGTACTGTGGAAGTGTCCTAAAACTTCCCACACCCTAGCCATGTCACCTGTTGTTTTTGTTGTTGCTGAAGGAAAACGTCAGCTAAGCTGTGCTTCATATTTGACGTCATGTGGTGCTGTAATGGCGACATGTAGTCCAGCTGTCTCTCGTGTTTGTGTTTGTTGATTTGAATGTGTTTTGTCTTTTGTTTTTTTCATGCGCTGTGTCTCTGTTGTGGGACTGGGAAGCGGGCTGGAGATTTTTCAGGGCACTCCTGTTGCTCGTTTTCATAATATTTCCGAATTATCCAGTCTGGATAATTTTGTTTATGGTCATCACCATGGAGACGCATTGACAACATATACTCGGGAATGTCCGTTAGGTCAGCAGCTACAAAGTTACCATCGCTCTTCACCAGAGTTGAAGATATCAAGACTGATCCAGGACTGCAGGCAATCTTCAAAAGGCCACCAGGGAAGGGAAGGATAAGCGAATGTGGGGGAGGAGTGAGCGACGAGTGGAGAGGTTGAGGCAGTTCGGTGCTCCGTTTCGACTGGACAGTGGACAGAGACTTTGTGTATGGAGGAAAGTCGCGGAGACTGTGTTTGTGTACGTCGACAGCTTCGTTCCTACAGCTGTTGGACTGCTTGATCACACTGGACATCTCGGGACAGCGGGGGCGGGGGGGGAGCTGTTGCTTTTCAGGCTCAATTTTAATCATGACTCATACCTTCACCTTAATTCACTTAATTTGTTTGATTAATTCAATGATTCTATTGAATGTCTTTTTTGTTTGTGTGTTGTGGGTCCCACTGTCTGTCTTTTTTTTTTAGTTGTTGCTGGTGGCTACAACTGAAGTTCCCTCACAGGAAAATAAAAGTTATTCAATTTTATATTTATGCGACCAAAATGTTCGCTTACTTCTTGAAGTATGCTCCCGAAAATAGTATATCATCTTGGGATTTTAAGTGTACTACATTTTGAAAAAATGTAGCTTACTTAATTACTTTCTCGTCCAGTGTACTCAACAAGCATACTCAATAGTATGGAAGGGTGCTGATTCGGACACAGCCCTGGACTGACAACACTTTTCTCTAGGTCCAAAAGAGCCTATGTCACGATTGGGCACTATACTGATAGAATCCTTAAAACTGTGAAGTCCATTTTTTCTGATATGGTTTCAGACAATCAAGTCATAATCAAAGGTTTGAATAGTGTACATTAAACAATATAAGGGAAACATCTACATTCCAGGGTTTCTATGTACATAATAAATAAGCAGTGACAAAAAACACAGCAATTTACAGCAAAGCGCCTTATGCAGTAATGTCACAGTCACAGTAATGGAAATGGCCGGTAAGGTCAACTCAAAGGTAAGCGTAGCGGGGGGACGTCAAAATAAAGTGATCATCCATAGCTAGTAGTCTATATTGGAATTTAGAGTAGGGCCTGTTTCTAAATGTTATCTCCATGTGTTAAGAGAAGGCCATTTCCTATTTGTCACAACAGAACCAGTGAAAATGTTTGTAACAATCCGACAAGGTCACTGGAGATGTGCGCGTGTAAATTCAAACAAGCTCTGAATATTAATAAAGTTCAAAAACTGCAAAGGAAAAGGCAACCTTGTTGGAGATATCCTTGTCCCTTGTGAAACGACAGGAAAAGCAGAGTGAAAACCATCCAGAGTCAGACACGGCTAAAGCTCAGTTATATACAGCAGCCATGTTAGTGATAGTGTTTTTCTTTTGGATGACACCATTCGTGTTGATGGAGCGGGTGGGTGGTGTGTGCAGGGGTTGGGTGATACCATATGCGTTGGCGGAGTGGGGGTGTGCAGAGGTTTCAAGTAAAAGGCGAAAGATGGAGATGATGGGCTCTCAACCCCGCCCCTTCGGTCAGCTGGTCACCGGCGCCACGGAGACACTCCTCGCGAATTGCTTTGAACCTTGGAACTCAACTAGGAGGAAAACAAAGAGAGAGAGAGAAAGGGTGGGGGTAGGGGTCAGTGACTGAAACACAAATTAGGATGTCCCTAATTTAGCTAATCTACATTCGGTAACTTGTGTGCTTGGAGCCCTGTGGCTCACCAGGGGTCTCATTTATAAAATTGTTCTTGGATTTAAACTTAAATGTAATCTTACGATCAATTCACAAGTTGCGCTTATGATTGATTTATAAAAATAACTGAGACCGAAAAAAGTTGCTACGTGCAGGGGTAGGCAACTCCAGGCCTCGCGGGCCGGTGTGTATGCAGGTTTTTGCTGCCACCAGTTAACAATTATTTAATTAGCCCAATCGTTTACATGATCTGATATTTTAATCTACATAGCCGCGATATGAACAACAGCTGATGAATGTTCTTGTGCCGGTATGCGTGTATTGTAGCGTTTTATCGTTCTGTAATTTACGAGTGAATCGTGATTGTGTGACTAATTAGCTGTTTGAGACTGCGGTCAAGCTATCACGGGTTCGGAAAATGACGGTCAATCTATCACGGCTTAAAATTTATGTGCGCAAATATACAAGAGATTACGTCGGTAACGCCGTCACGTGCTGTGAGAAATTGCTCAGAGAGGAGCAGCGAGGATTGTAGGCTACAACAAAGAATTTTTTGCCTTTTTTTCTTCATATTTTTCAAATATGCTTTCAATGACCATTTCAAGGAAACTGAATATACTACGATGTTTTGTAATACATGAGCGACAGGGTTGGTATTGAATTGCAGGTTACATATGAAAACTAATATTTGAAATCATTTAACTTCAACAAATCAAAGGATTTGTACAAATCAAAACATAAATCTAGTGTATGTCTAGTGCATATCAGTAGATTTTACAGTAGGGATTTTTTAATAATTAAGCATCAATCATATAGTCTATCCACAGTGAATCACAGAAAAAGTTGTTGTGGGGATTTTTAATAATTAAGCATCAAAGTTGGTACATTTGCTATTTGAAGTGGGAAATCCGCTATGGGTACCATATTGGAAGCGCAATAACTTGATCAAATCAAAAAGTTTGTTCAGAAAAACACTATTAATATATAGTAGATGTGCTATAGTCTATGTACAGTGAATTACAGAAAAGGTTGTTGTGGGAATTTTTAATAATTAAGCATCAAAGTTGGTACAGTTTGCGATTTGAAGGGGGGAAACCGCTATGGCTACCATATTGGAGGCCCTATAACTTGATCAAATCAAAAAGTTTGTTCAAAGAAACACTATTATCACATACTAGATGGGCTATAGTCTATGTACAGTGAATTACAGAAAAAGTTGTTGTGGGAATTTTTAATAATTAAGCATCAAAGTTGGTACAGTTTGCGATTTGAAGGGGGAAAACCGCTATGGCTACCATATTGGAGGCCCTATAACTTGATCAAATCAAAAAGTTTGTTCAGAGAAACACTATTACCACATACTAGATGGGCTATAGTCTATGTACAGTGAATTACAGAAAAAGTTGTTGTGGGAATTTTTAATAATTAAGCATCAAAGTTGGTACAGTTTGCGATTTTAAGGGGGAAAACCGCTATGGCTACCATATTGGAGGCCCTATAACTTGATCAAATCAAAAAGTTTGTTCAGAGAAACACTATTACCACATACTAGATGGGCTATAGTCTATGTACAGTGAATTACAGAAAAAGTTGTTGTGGGAATTTTTAATAATTAAGCATCAAAGTTGGTACAGTTTGCGATTTGAAGGGAAAACCGCTATGGGTACCATATTGGAGGCCCTATAACTTGATCAAATCAAAAAGTTTGTTCAAAGAAACACTATTACCACATACTAGATGGGCTATAGTATATGTACAGTGAATTGCAGAAAAAGTTGTTGTGGGAACTTTTAATAATTAAGCATCAAAGTTGGTACAGTTTGCGATTTGAAGGGAAAACCGCTATGGGTACCATATTGGAGGCCCTATAACTTGATCAAATCAAAAAGTTTGTTCAGAAAAACACTATTACCACATACTAGATGGGCTATAGTCTATGTACAGTGAATTACAGAAAAAGTTGTTGTGGGAATTTTTAATAATTAAGCATCAAAGTTGGTACAGTTTGCGATTTGAAGGGAAAACCGCTATGGGTACCATATTGGAGGCCCTATAACTTGATCAAATCAAAAAGTTTGTTCAGAAAAACACTATTACCATATACTAGATGGGCTATAGTCTATGTACAGTGAATTACAGAAAAAGTTGTTGTGGGAATTTTTAATTATTAAGCATCAAAGTTGGTACAGTTTGCGATTTGAAGGGGGGAAACCGCTATGGCTACCATATTGGAGGCCCTATAACTTGATCAAATCAAAAAGTTTGTTCAAAGAAACAGTATTACCACATACTAGATGGGCTATAGTCTATGTACAGTGAATTACAGAAAAAGTTGTTGTGGGAATTTTTAATAATTAAGCATCAAAGTTGGTACAGTTTGCGATTTGAAGGGAAAACCGCTATGGGTACCATATTGGAGGCCCTATAACTTGATCAAATCAAAAAGTTTGTTCAGAAAAACACTATTACCACATACTAGATGGGCTATAGTCTATGTACAGTGAATTACAGAAAAAGTTGTTGTGGGAATTTTTAATAATTAAGCATCAAAGTTGGTACAGTTTGCGATTTGAAGGGGGGAAACCGCTATGGCTACCATATTGGAGGCCCTATAACTTGATCAAATCAAAAAGTTTGTTCAAAGAAACACTATTACCACATACTAGATGGGCTATAGTCTATGTCCAGTGAATTACAGAAAAAGTTGTTGTGGGAATTTTTAATAATTAAGCATCAAATTTGGTACAGTTTGCGATTTGAAGGGGGAAAACCGCTATGGCTACCATATTGGAGGCCCTATAACTTGATCAAATCAAAAAGTTTGTTCAGAGAAACACTATTACCACAAACTAGATGGGCTATAGTCTATGTACAGTGAATTACAGAAAAAGTTGTTGTGGGAATTTTTAATAATTAAGCATCAAAGTTGGTACAGTTTGCGATTTTAAGGGGGAAAACCGCTATGGCTACCATATTGGAGGCCCTATAACTTGATCAAATCAAAAAGTTTGTTCAAAGAAACACTATTACCACATACTAGATGGGCTATAGTCTATGTACAGTGAATTACAGAAAAAGTTGTTGTGGGAATTTTTAATAATTAAGCATCAAAGTTGGTACAGTTTGCGATTTTAAGGGGGAAAACCGCTATGGCTACCATATTGGAGGCCCTATAACTTGATCAAATCAAAAGGTTTGTTCAGAGAAACACTATTACCACATACTAGATGGGCTATAGTCTATGTACAGTGAATTACAGAAAAAGTTGTTGTGGGAATTTTTAATAATTAAGCATCAAATTTGGTACAGTTTGCGATTTGAAGTGAAAACCGCTATGGGTACCATATTGGAGGCCCTATAACTTGATCAAATAAAAAAGTTTGTTCAGAGAAACACTATTACCATATACTAGATGGGCTATAGTCTATGTACAGTGAATTACAGAAAAAGTTGTTGTGGGAACTTTTAATAATTAAGCATCAAAGTTGGTACAGTTTGCGATTTGAAGGGAAAACCGCTATGGGTACCATATTGGAGGCCCTATAACTTGATCAAATCAAAAAGTTTGTTCAGAAAAACACTATTACCACATACTAGATGGGCTATAGTCTATGTCCAGTGAATTACAGAAAAAGTTGTTGTGGGAATTTTTAATAATTAAGCATCAAATTTGGTACAGTTTGCGATTTGAAGGGGGAAAACCGCTATGGCTACCATATTGGAGGCCCTATAACTTGATCAAATCAAAAAGTTTGTTCAGAAAAACACTATTACCATATACTAGATGGGCTATAGTCTATGTACAGTGAATTACAGAAAAAGTTGTTGTGGGAATTTTTAATTATTAAGCATCAAAGTTGGTACAGTTTGCGATTTGAAGGGGGGAAACCGCTATGGCTACCATATTGGAGGCCCTATAACTTGATCAAATCAAAAAGTTTGTTCAGAGAAACACTATTACCACATACTAGATGGGCTATAGTCTATGTACAGTGAATTACAGAAAAAGTTGTTGTGGGAATTTTTAATAATTAAGCATCAAAGTTGGTACAGTTTGCGATTTGAAGGGAAAACCGCTATGGGTACCATATTGGAGGCCCTATAACTTGATCAAATCAAAAAGTTTGTTCAAAGAAACACTATTACCACATACTAGATGGGCTATAGTATATGTACAGTGAATTGCAGAAAAAGTTGTTGTGGGAACTTTTAATAATTAAGCATCAAAGTTGGTACAGTTTGCGATTTGAAGGGAAAACCGCTATGGGTACCATATTGGAGGCCCTATAACTTGATCAAATCAAAAAGTTTGTTCAAAGAAACACTATTACCACATACTAGATGGGCTATAGTATATGTACAGTGAATTGCAGAAAAAGTTGTTGTGGGAACTTTTAATAATTAAGCATCAAAGTTGGTACAGTTTGCGATTTGAAGGGAAAACCGCTATGGGTACCATATTGGAGGCCCTATAACTTGATCAAATCAAAAAGTTTGTTCAAAAAATCACTATTACCATATACTAGATGTGCTATAGTCTATCCACAGTGAATCACAGAAAAAGTTGTTGTGGGAATTTTTAATAATTAAGCATCAAAGTTGGTACAGTTTGCGATTTGAAGGGGGAAACCCGCTATGCTTACTCCGCTGGCTTCCAACCCAGAATACTGCAGCTGAACACCGAAGGACTCACCTCCAACAAGATCAGCGTCATCGAGCAGCTGGCCTATACCACCAAAGCCCTCGTCATCCTCCTCCAGGAGACCCATTGCGTTTCAGCAGACAAGCTAGTATTACCAAATTTCACACTAGCTGGGTCTATCCTAAGCAGGAAACACGGCCTTGCCACGTTTGTCCATGAAAGGCTGAGCTGGACTCTCGCCGACCAATCTCCGGCTGACTCGGAGATTGAGTGGTTGTGCGTGGACGTTGCCGGTTTTAAAATCGTAAACGTCTACAAGCCTCCCCCCTCGCGATTCACGCCGGTGTCTGTCCCGGTGTTCCCCCACCCCTGTCTCTATGCTGGCGACTTTAACTGTCAGCATGAAGACTGGGGGTATAATACCAACACACTCAACGGAGAGAACCTGGCTGCTTGGGCAGCTAACAAATGCCTGGCCCTGTTATACGATCCAAAGGGTGCAGCCAGTTTTCTCTCCGGTCGCTGGAACACTGGGACGAATCCTGGCGTGGCATTTGCGAGTGTCGGTGCAGACAACCGGCTCCCGGACAGACGTGTGCTTGGAAAGTTCCTGCGGTCCCAACATCGACCATCGCTGATAACCGTGCCTAAACTCGTGGACTCTATCCCGAGTGAGCCAGTGAAGCGATGGAATTTCCGTAAGGCCAATTGGAAACGCTTCCGCCTCCTCACTAACAAATCCACGTGGCGTCTCCCATCGCCTAATACCAACAACGTGGATGAGGCATACCGGGACTTCTGCGGCATGTTAGTGAAAGCGGCCAAGAAATCCATCCCACGCGGACGTCGCAATAGCTACAAACCGTGCTGGGATGCGGAGTGCGAGAACCTCTACCACGTTTTCCTTCGAGCTCCTGCCGGAACCGAGTCAAACAGGGCTGCTACAGCCCTGTTGTCAAGACTCGGCCGGAGGAGACAAGAGCGCTGGGAGGAGGCTGTCAATTCCATCGATTTCTCGCTCTCCAGCCGCAAGGCATGGAGTATCCTGAACAACCTCACTGGCAGGTCAAGACACTCCCCTCGTCACTGCCCCATTTCTGCAAATAAAATCGCATCACAATTTGTGAAAAATGGGGTATACGAGGGTAAAGACCGCGAGTCATCACGACTCGTGGCAAAAGAAGTGTCTGACCTCTGGAGGGCCCCAACATCTAGCAGCGATAACATCTCCGGTGAATTTACACCGGAGGAGTTCGCTGCCGCCCTCCAGCACCTAAAGCCAGGAAAAGCTCCGGGCCCTGATTCCATCTGCCCGGAGCTTATACTCCATGCCGCACCTGCCCTGAAGTCCTGGTTAAGAGCTTTCCTCTCTTCCTGCTTGCGCCAACTCAAGATCCCCAAAATCTGGAGAAGAGCCCTAGTTGTCGCGATCCCTAAACCGAATAAGCCTGAAGGGGATACTAAGAGCTACCGTCCCATCTCCTTGCTCTGCATCCCCTTCAAGATCCTCGAGCGTCTTATCTACGCCCGCGTCGAACTGATCGTCGACCCGCTGCTCCCTCGGGAGCAGGCCGGGTTCCGACGCGGGAGATCGACCGTAGACCAAGTCACTTTGATGACTCAAGACATCGAGGACAGCTTTTCGTTCAAGAAGAAGGCCGGAGCCGTTTTTGTCGATCTGACGGCTGCCTATGATACCGTATGGCACCGCGGCCTCACCTGCAAGCTGCTCCGCTTGCTGCCGGACAGGCACATGGTCAGTATGATCCTGGAGCTTGTCCGAAATCGCAGCTTTAACCTCACCACCGGTAGCGGACAGCAAAGCAGGTTACGACGCCTCAAGAACGGCGTCCCCCAGGGATCTGTCCTGGCCCCCCTCCTCTATAATATCTACACCTATGACTTGCCTGATACAGTCTCGCGGAAGTATGCCTATGCGGATGACCTCGCGTTGGTGTACTCCGCTGGAGACTGGCAGTCATTGGAGGGGACTTTGAGCCAGGACATGCAGACACTAGTGGCATACCTCCGGAAATGGAGGTTGAAGCTCAGCGAGGCAAAGACGGTGTCGGCGGCCTTCCATCTTAACAACAGGGAGGCTAAACGTGAGCTCCGAATATATATTGGCGGAACACCCCTGCCATGCTGCGCTGAGCCAATTTACCTCAGCGTGACATTGGACAGGTCGCTCACGTTTCGCCGACACCTTGAGTCACTGCGCAAGAAGTTAACATCTCGTGTGGCATTGATGAGGCGACTTGTCGGGTCAGGCTGGGGCGCCGACGCAAGAACATTGCGTACGGCAGCCCTGGCCCTTGTTTACTCGACTAGTGAGTACTGCGCATCGGTATGGTGTCGCAGTGCCCACACCCGCCTCATCGATACGCCCATTAACGAAGCCTTGCGCATCATGACAGGATGCCTGCGTCCCACTCCCGTGGACAATCTTTCCATTCTTGCAGGCATCCTTCGCCGCGCGGGAGCCACAGCACGTCTCGCGTGCCGGGCCGTGGAGCCAAACCATCTGCTCCACGAAAGGCTCGCTGTAATTGCTGAGCCTCCCCGGCGCCTTAAGTCGAGACACCCATTTGTGCCTGCCGCACAGGAATTCCTGCAGCAATGCAGTGATCTTAACATCAGTGCGGCACGGTGGGCGGATTACATCTGGAGCACGGAGTGGGAGGAGAACACCTCTAGACTCCGTGACTTCATCCCAGACGTCGGTTTTCCCCCTATTGGGGTGGACCTGCCTAGACTGGCATGGGTGAGGCTTAACTGCCTCCGGACCGGCGTTGGGCACTTCCGCTCATCGATGCACAGATGGGGCTTGGCTTCTTGCGCAGCCTGCGAGTGTGGCGCGGAGGAACAAACCGCAGACCATGTCATCCTGGACTGCCCGATTTATCGGGCACCCAATGGGATGCATGGTCTGTCGGTTCTGGATGATGACACGGTGACGTGGCTACTGGAGGTGTGCCCCGAAATATAGTCCGGGTGAACCCCCCCCGGGCTCGGGGTGGTAAAAGGATAACCCCTCGGCCCCGAGCCTGGGGATGTGGAACAATGAAGATCCTACCCAAACGCAGAAGCACACAATAACGAAGTTATGGTTCAATGCGCCTCATGTGCAATCTGGTACCATCCAAACTGTACCCCAGTACCAGATTCTGCCCTAGAAGAAACCCTGGAGGAGTGGAACTGCAGCAGCTGCACAAGGTTTTGATAAAAAAATTACGTAACTGAACAGAAAACCCATCATGTGGGCCATTTTTATTTTTATTTTGGTTGAGGTACAGTGTGTAATAAAGGGAAAAGAGTGTATTAAGCAATGGTTGTGTGGTGAACACTAGGGGTAACAAATTCACTTCGGAACTGTGGGTGGGGTTAGGGGGATATATAAGTGCGTTGCACAGGAAGTATTGTCGTTGCTGCTACATTCAAGTTGTACCTGTCGGTTTTAGTGTGTGTTGTTTTTAGCTAATAAAGTGAAGTATCCGTGAAGTTGCCTCTGTCCTCCGTCCTCTGGCACTACACTGGTGACCTCGACGTCGGTTTTTGTTAAAGTTAAGTGTACGAAGACCGCGCCTACGCTAAGCTAGCCGCGCTAACGTGAAGCTAACAGCGCTGATGCTAAGCTAACTATGGCTACGAATGCCATTGCGCTTAAACTGCCGGAGTTCTGGGAATCGTCAGCTGCAGCATGGTTCTCGACGGTAGAGGCACAGTTTGAGATCCGGAAGATCACCGATGACAACACACGGTACTACTATGTTCTAGCAGCACTGGGAAGTTCCGTGGCCTCCAGACTAGTAGGCCTCCTCACAGACCCCCCTGACGCAGATAAATATGTGACTCTCAAGGCTCTGCTGCTTAAGACTTTTGAACTGTCTACTGCCGAGAGAGCTCGTCGGTTGTTTGCTATCGAAGGCCTGGGGGATAGTAAACTGTCTGTGCTTATGGAGAAAATGTTGAACCTACTGGGTAAGGAGAAACCCTGTTTCCTGTTTATGGAACTATTCCTGCGCAACATGCCAGCCCGGGTCCAGGTAGCACTGGCCAACACCACCATCACAGAGCCCCGCGCCCTTGCCGAAGAGGCGGACCGGTTCTTCCTGGCTACTCAGCGCTCGTCCCCAGACCTGCTAGCTCCCACCGTCAGCGTCCCACCGCCAGCCTATCGCACAGGGACCAGGGACAAGGCCACGCCTCCTGACCAGCGTGGAGCTACAGCGGGCCTCTGCTTCTACCATGCCAAATTCGGCGCCAGAGCTAAGCAGTGCCGTTCCCCCTGCGACTTCAAACCGGCGGGAAACGGGAAGGCCAGCGCTCAGTAGTGGCCCTGAGCGCTGGCGACACCAGCAGGCTGCTTTTCATCCGCGATACCATCTCCAACCGCAGGTTCCTCTGTGACACAGGTGCGCAGAGGAGCGTTATCCCCGCTTCAGAGATGGACACCATGAGTGGGGAGCAAGGGCCGCAGTTGGCGACCACTGACGGCAGCCCCATCCACTCCTACGGCATGCGGTCAGTGGAGTTATGTTTCGGGGGTCAACGGTTTGTTTGGGACTTTGTCATTGCGTCCATCACTTTCCCCCTGCTCGGTGCAGACTTTCTGTGTGCCCATGGACTATTAGTGGACATGATGAACAACCGCCTGGTCGACGCACAGACTTTCACCTCCTTCGCATGCACCCGCGGGGAGGCCGTCTATAGCGGGCTGTCTAGCTCACTCTCGGAGGAGAACCAGTACCTTCGTCTATTGGCCGAATTCCCTGACCTCACCCAGCCCACCTTCTCTGCGCCCACCTCGAAACACGGGGTGGAGCACCACATCGACACTAAGGGGCCCCCGGTCTACGCCAGGGCCAGGCGCCTCGACCCCGTCAAGCTGGCCGTCGCCGAGGCGGAGTTCGCGCATATGGAGCAGGTGGGCATCGTCCGCCGCTTGGACAGCCCTTGGGCTTCACCCCTCCACATCGTCGCCAAGCCTGGTGGCGGGTGGCGGCCATGCGGGGACTACCGCCGCCTCAACGATGCGACCACGCCCGACCGCTACCCAGTCCCACACATTCAGGACTTTTCAGTACACCTGTCGGGTAAGCGGGTTTTCTCTAAAGTGGACCTGGTGCGCGGGTACCGTCAGGTGCCTGTGCATCCCCCGGACATCCCCAAGACGGCGGTCATTACACCCTTTGGACTTTTCGAGTTTCTGAGGATGCCGTTTGGACTGAGAAACGCTGCTCAGTCTTTTCAGCGGCTGATGGACTCTGTGCTTCGGGACCTCCCCTTCATCTTTGTCTACCTGGATGACATTCTCATCGCTAGCGCCACCGAGGGGGAGCACCTGTCTCATCTCCGGGCCCTCTTCGCGTGGCTCAGCCCGCACGGCCTGATCGTCAACTGGGCGAAGTGTCTGTTCAGGCTGGACACCATCGACTTCCTCGGACACCGCGTCACGTGTGAGGGGGCTGCCCCCCTCCCCTCGAAGGTGGAAGTGGTCGCTGCCTTCCCACGCCCCCTCACAGTCCGGTCGCTGAGGGAGTTAATTGGGATGGTGACCTTCTACCATCGCTTCATCCCTCGGGCCGCTCACGTCCTGCAACCACTGTACGGGGCTCTAAAGGGCAAGACCCCCAACCAGACTATCGAGTGGACCGCGGAGCGGGAGGGGGCCTTTAAAGACACCAAAGCTGCGCTGGCCCAGGCAGCCATGTTGGCCCACCCCTCGCACACAGCGCCCATAGCCATCACCACTGACGCTTCCGACTACGCCGTTGGTGCGGTGTATGAACAATGGGTGGGAGGTGCCTGGCAGCCCCTTGCCTTCTTCAGCCGCCAGCTGTCACCCGGCGAGCGCAAGTACAGCACCTTTGACAGGGAGCTCCTCGGTCTGTGGCTCGCCATCAGACACTTCCGGTTTTTACTGGAGCGCCGCAACTTTACTGCCTTTGTGGACCATAAGCCCCTCACATTCGCTATGTCCAAAGCAGCGGAACCGTGGTCCACCCGCCAGCAGCGGCAGCTCTCCTTCATCTCTGAATTCACCACGGACATCCAGCACGTGGTGGGTAAGGCCAACCTGGTTGCTGACTGCCTCTCCAGAGCGGAGTGGTCCAGCTGGTCTTGGACTACTCTCGCATGGCCGCGGACCAGGCCACCGACCCCAGCATCCAGACCCTCAAATCGGCGGATACAGGGCTGCACCTGGAGGCGGTAGCTTTCGGCGACTCGGGGGCCACGCTCCTGTGTGACATTTCCTCAGGTCCACCTCGGCCGGTGGTTCCTGTCAGCTGGAGGCACCCCGTGTTCGAGGCGGTGCATGGTCTGTCTCACCCGGGCAGGAAGCCGTCGGTGCGGCTAGTGGCGGCGAAGTTTGTGTGGCACGGGCTCAAAAAGGATGTGAGAGCCTGGGTCGACGCGTGCACAGCCTGCCAGCGCACCAAGGTCCACCGCCATATCAAAGCACCCCTGGAGCGTTTCTCCGTGCCCGGGCGGAGGTTCGACCATGTGCACGTCGACCTGGTGGGTCCCCTGCCTCCATCCCACAGCTACACCTACCTCTTCACCATGGTGGACAGGACAACCCGCTGGCCAGAGGCGGTCCCCCTCTCCTCGATGACGGCCGCTGACCTGGCCCGGGCGTTCATCGGGACGTGGGTTGTCCGGTTTGGCACTCCATCTGACCTCTCCTCTGACCGTGGCCCGCAGTTCACTTCGGAGCTGTGGAGCACCGTGACGGAGGGCTTGGGGGTTAAACTCCACCGTACCACCGCCTACCACCCCCAGGCCAACGGCCTGTGCGAACGTTTCCATCGGTCCATGAAGGCCGCCCTCCGAGCCAACCTGACGGACGGCAACTGGCTCGACAAACTTCCGTGGGTCACGCTCGGACTCCGGACGGCCCCCAAGGAAGACCTCCAGTCCTCCTCGGCCGAGCTGGTCTACGGGCAGCCGCTGCGGGTCCCCGGGGAGTTCATACCCAACACGACGGACCCCTGGTTTGCTGTGGCACAACGTGCCTCCCTGCTGGACAGCACCAAGGTCTTCGCCCCTGTCCCCACGACTCAGCATGGCGTCCCTGCATCCCAGGTGCCCCCAGGCCTGCGGTCGGCGGGTTATGTATTCATCCGCCGCGACGCGCACCGCAGCGCACTGCAGCCCCCGTACGACGGCCCGTTTCGGGTCCTGGAGCACGGGGCCAAGCACCTGGTAGTGGACATCGGCGGTAAGCCTGAGCATGTTTCGGTGGACCGCGTTGAACCCGCACACCTGGACTTGGATCAACCAGTGGACTTGGCCATGCCTCCTCGCCGGGGCCGCCCCCCGGGCCAGCCTCCTCCCTCCCCCCTCACTTCCCCCCCCCCCGTCTCCGTTGCCCCCCGCCCCGTCCGACAGGAGGAGACCGTTTGCACTCCTGCTGTTTTCCCCGCCCCTCCTCCCGGAGTCGTTGCGGCCGGGCCATCCGCCCTCCATGCCACGTTCATTTTGTTTATTAGGGCGAATTCTGGGGGGGCTCATGTGGTGAACACTAGGGGTAACAAATTCACCCCGGAACTGTGGGTGGGGTTAGGGGGATATATAAGTGCGTTGCACAGGAAGTATTGTCATTGCTGCTACATTCAAGTTGTACCTGTCGGTTTTAGTGTGTGTTGTTTTTAGCTAATAAAGTGAAGTATCCGTGAAGTTGCCTCTGTCCTCCGTCCTCCAGCACTACAGTTGCATGTTTTGTTTTTGTAATTTTTTGAATGCTTTTTGGTGGTACACTTACCAGTTTTCTTTTGTACAAAGTAAAGGTACCAATTTTGATGTTGATTTATTAAAAAGTTCATGTAAAAATCCGATTTCGAGTTTCATTACACTAGGACACACCTATCACATGCTAGTAGTGCTGTTTTGAAAACACCTCTGTTGGTGTAACATTGTGGTAACATTAACTGAAAAGTGGTACCCAGTTTCTACCTGTAAACAGCAATAGGTACCAATATTGATGCTCATTTATTATGGGATTACCTTTTGATTTGGTGTTATAGTATCTCCAATATGGTACCCATAGCGGTTTTCCCCCTTCAAATCGCAAACTGTACCAAATTTGATGCTTAATTATTAAAAATTCCCACAACAACTTTTTCTGTGATTCACTGTGGAGAGACTATAACACATCTAGTATATGGTAATAGTGTTTTTCTGAACAAACTTTTTGATTTGATCAAGTTATAGGGCCTCCAATATGGTACCCATAGCGGTTTTCCCTTCAAATCGCAAACTGTACCAAATTTGATGCTTAATTATTAAAAATCCCCACAACAACTTTTTCTGTGATTCACTGTGGAGAGACTATAGCACATCTAGTATATGGTAATAGTGTTTTTCTGAACAAACTTTTTGATTTGATCAAGTTATAGCGCCTCCAATATGGTACCCATAGCGGTTTTCCCTTCACATAGCAAACTGTACCAAATTTGATTCTTAATTATTAAAAATCCCCACAACAACTTTTTCTGTGATTCACTGTACATAGACTATAGCACATCTAGTATATGGTAATAGTGTTTTTCTGAACAAACTTTTTGATTTGATCAAGTTATAGGGCCTCCAATATGGTACCCATAGCGGTTTTCCCTTCAAATCGCAAACTGTACCAAATTTGATGCTTAATTATTAAAAATCCCCACAACAACTTTTTCTGTGATTCACTGTGGAGAGACTATAGCACATCTAGTATATGGTAATAGTGTTTTTCTGAACAAACTTTTTGATTTGATCAAGTTATAGGGCCTCCAATATGGTACCCATAGCGGTTTTCCCTTCAAATCGCAAACTGTACCAACTTTGATGCTTAATTATTAAAATTCCCACAACAACTTTTTCTGTGATTCACTGTACATAGACTATAGCACATCTAGTATATGGTAATAGTGTTTTTCTGAACAAACTTTTTGATTTGATCAAGTTATAGGGCCTCCAATATGGTACCCATAGCGGTTTTCCCTTCAAATCGCAAACTGTACCAAATTTGATGCTTAATTATTAAAAATCCCCACAACAACTTTTTCTGTGATTCACTGTGGAGAGACTATAGCACATCTAGTATATGGTAATAGTGTTTTTCTGAACAAACTTTTTGATTTGATCAAGTTATAGGGCCTCCAATATGGTACCCATAGCGGTTTTCCCTTCAAATCGCAAACTGTACCAACTTTGATGCTTAATTATTAAAACTTCCCACAACAACTTTTTCTGTGATTCACTGTACATAGACTATAGCACATCTAGTATATGGTAATAGTGTTTTTCTGAACAAACTTTTTGATTTGATCAAGTTATAGGGCCTCCAATATGGTACCCATAGCGGTTTTCCCTTCAAATCGCAAACTGTACCAACTTTGATGCTTAATTATTAAAAATCCCCACAACAACTTTTTCTGTGATTCACTGTGGAGAGACTATAACACATCTAGTATATGGTAATAGTGTTTTTCTGAACAAACTTTTTGATTTGATCAAGTTATAGGGCCTCCAATATGGTACCCATAGCGGTTTTCCCTTCAAATCGCAAACTGTACCAACTTTGATGCTTAATTATTAAAATTCCCACAACAACTTTTTCTGTGATTCACTGTACATAGACTATAGCACATCTAGTATATGGTAATAGTGTTTTTCTGAACAAACTTTTTGATTTGATCAAGTTATAGGGCCTCCAATATGGTACCCATAGCGGTTTTCCCTTCAAATCGCAAACTGTACCAAATTTGATGCTTAATTATTAAAAATCCCCACAACAACTTTTTCTGTGATTCACTGTGGAGAGACTATAGCACATCTAGTATATGGTAATAGTGTTTTTCTGAACAAACTTTTTGATTTGATCAAGTTATAGGGCCTCCAATATGGTACCCATAGCGGTTTTCCCTTCAAATCGCAAACTGTACCAACTTTGATGCTTAATTATTAAAACTTCCCACAACAACTTTTTCTGTGATTCACTGTACATAGACTATAGCACATCTAGTATATGGTAATAGTGTTTTTCTGAACAAACTTTTTGATTTGATCAAGTTATAGGGCCTCCAATATGGTACCCATAGCGGTTTTCCCTTCAAATCGCAAACTGTACCAACTTTGATGCTTAATTATTAAAAATCCCCACAACAACTTTTTCTGTGATTCACTGTGGAGAGACTATAACACATCTAGTATATGGTAATAGTGTTTTTCTGAACAAACTTTTTGATTTGATCAAGTTATAGGGCCTCCAATATGGTACCCATAGCGGTTTTCCCTTCAAATCGCAAACTGTACCAACTTTGATGCTTAATTATTAAGGATTCCCACAACAACTTTTTCTGTGATTCACTGTGGATAGACTATAGCACATCTAGTATGTGGTAATATTGTTTTTCTGAACAAACTTTTTGATTTGATCAAGTTATAGGGCCTCCAATATGGTACCCATAGCGGTTTTCCCTTCACATAGCAAACTGTACCAAATTTGATTCTTAATTATTAAAAATCCCCACAACAACTTTTTCTGTGATTCACTGTACATAGACTATAGCACATCTAGTATATGGTAATAGTGTTTTTCTGAACAAACTTTTTGATTTGATCAAGTTATAGGGCCTCCAATATGGTAGCCATAGCGGTTTCCCCCCTTCAAATCGCAAACTGTACCAACTTTGATGCTTAATTATTAAAAATTCCCACAACAACTTTTTCTGTAATTCACTGTACATAGACTATAGCCCATCTAGTATGTGGTAATAGTGTTTCTTTGAACAAACTTTTTGATTTGATCAAGTTATAGGGCCTCCAATATGGTAGCCATAGCGGTTTCCCCCCTTCAAATCGCAAACTGTACCAACTTTGATGCTTAATTATTAAAAATTCCCACAACAACTTTTTCTGTAATTCACTGTACATAGACTATAGCCCATCTAGTATGTGGTAATAGTGTTTTTCTGAACAAACTTTTTGATTTGATCAAGTTATAGCGCCTCCAATATGGTACCCATAGCGGTTTTCCCTTCACATAGCAAACTGTACCAAATTTGATTCTTAATTATTAAAAATCCCCACAACAACTTTTTCTGTGATTCACTGTACATAGACTATAGCACATCTAGTATATGGTAATAGTGTTTTTCTGAACAAACTTTTTGATTTGATCAAGTTATAGGGCCTCCAATATGGTACCCATAGCGGTTTTCCCTTCAAATCGCAAACTGTACCAACTTTGATGCTTAATTATTAAAAATCCCCACAACAACTTTTTCTGTGATTCACTGTGGAGAGACTATAACACATCTAGTATATGGTAATAGTGTTTTTCTGAACAAACCTTTTGATTTGATCAAGTTATAGGGCCTCCAATATGGTACCCATAGCGGTTTTCCCTTCAAATCGCAAACTGTACCAACTTTGATGCTTAATTATTAAAGATTCCCACAACAACTTTTTCTGTGATTCACTGTGGATAGACTATAGCACATCTAGTATGTGGTAATATTGTTTTTCTGAACAAACTTTTTGATTTGATCAAGTTATAGGGCCTCCAATATGGTACCCATAGCGGTTTTCCCTTCACATAGCAAACTGTACCAAATTTGATTCTTAATTATTAAAAATCCCCACAACAACTTTTTCTGTGATTCACTGTACATAGACTATAGCACATCTAGTATATGGTAATAGTGTTTTTCTGAACAAACTTTTTGATTTGATCAAGTTATAGGGCCTCCAATATGGTAGCCATAGCGGTTTCCCCCCTTCAAATCGCAAACTGTACCAACTTTGATGCTTAATTATTAAAAATTCCCACAACAACTTTTTCTGTAATTCACTGTACATAGACTATAGCCCATCTAGTATGTGGTAATAGTGTTTCTTTGAACAAACTTTTTGATTTGATCAAGTTATAGGGCCTCCAATATGGTAGCCATAGCGGTTTCCCCCCTTCAAATCGCAAACTGTACCAACTTTGATGCTTAATTATTAAAAATTCCCACAACAACTTTTTCTGTAATTCACTGTACATAGACTATAGCCCATCTAGTATGTGGTAATAGTGTTTTTCTGAACAAACTTTTTGATTTGATCAAGTTATAGCGCCTCCAATATGGTACCCATAGCGGTTTTCCCTTCACATAGCAAACTGTACCAAATTTGATTCTTAATTATTAAAAATCCCCACAACAACTTTTTCTGTGATTCACTGTACATAGACTATAGCACATCTAGTATATGGTAATAGTGTTTTTCTGAACAAACTTTTTGATTTGATCAAGTTATAGGGCCTCCAATATGGTACCCATAGCGGTTTTCCCTTCAAATCGCAAACTGTACCAAATTTGATGCTTAATTATTAAAAATCCCCACAACAACTTTTTCTGTGATTCACTGTGGAGAGACTATAGCACATCTAGTATATGGTAATAGTGTTTTTCTGAACAAACTTTTTGATTTGATCAAGTTATAGGGCCTCCAATATGGTACCCATAGCGGTTTTCCCCCTTCAAATCGCAAACTGTACCAAATTTGATGCTTAATTATTAAAATTCCCACAACAACTTTTTCTGTGATTCACTGTGGATAGACTATAGCACATCTAGTATATGGTAATAGTGTTTTTCTGAACAAACTTTTTGATTTGATCAAGTTATAGGGCCTCCAATATGGTACCCATAGCGGTTTTCCCCCTTCAAATCGCAAACTGTACCAACTTTGATGCTTAATTATTAAAATTCCCACAACAACTTTTTCTGTGATTCACTGTGGATAGACTATAGCACATCTAGTATATGGTAATAGTGTTTTTCTGAACAAACTTTTTGATTTGATCAAGTTATAGGGCCTCCAATATGGTACCCATAGCGGTTTTCCCCCTTCAAATCGCAAACTGTACCAACTTTGATGCTTAATTATTAAAAATTCCCACAACAACTTTTTCTGTGATTCAATGTGGAGAGACTATAGCACATCTAGTATATGGTAATAGTGTTTTTCTGAACAAACCTTTTGATTTGATCAAGTTATAGGGCCTCCAATATGGTACCCATAGCGGTTTTCCCTTCAAATCGCAAACTGTACCAACTTTGATGCTTAATTATTAAAAATCCCCACAACAACTTTTTCTGTGATTCACTGTGGAGAGACTATAGCACATCTAGTATATGGTAATAGTGTTTTTCTGAACAAACTTTTTGATTTGATCAAGTTATAGGGCCTCCAATATGGTACCCATAGCGGTTTTCCCTTCACATAGCAAACTGTACCAAATTTGATTCTTAATTATTAAAAATCCCCACAACAACTTTTTCTGTGATTCACTGTACATAGACTATAGCACATCTAGTATATGGTAATAGTGTTTTTCTGAACAAACTTTTTGATTTGATCAAGTTATAGGGCCTCCAATATGGTACCCATAGCGGTTTTCCCTTCAAATCGCAAACTGTACCAACTTTGATGCTTAATTATTAAAAATCCCCACAACAACTTTTTCTGTGATTCACTGTGGAGAGACTATAACACATCTAGTATATGGTAATAGTGTTTTTCTGAACAACCTTTTTGATTTGATCAAGTTATAGGGCCTCCAATATGGTACCCATAGCGGTTTTCCCTTCAAATCGCAAACTGTACCAACTTTGATGCTTAATTATTAAAGATTCCCACAACAACTTTTTCTGTGATTCACTGTGGATAGACTATAGCACATCTAGTATGTGGTAATATTGTTTTTTTGAACAAACTTTTTGATTTGATCAAGTTATAGGGCCTCCAATATGGTACCCATAGCGGTTTTCCCTTCAAATCGCAAACTGTACCAACTTTGATGCTTAATTATTAAAAATTCCCACAACAACTTTTTCTGTGATTCACTGTGGATAGACTATAGCACATCTAGTATATGGTAATAGTGTTTTTTTGAACAAACTTTTTAATTTGATCAAGTTATAGGGCATCTAGTATTATTAAAAATCCCCACCATAAAATTTTCTGATATTCACTAGACATAAACTAGATTTATGTGTTGATTTGTACAATCCCTTTGATTTGTTGGAGTTAAATGCTTTAAAATATTAGTTTTCATATGTAACCTGCAATTCATACCAACACTGTTGCTCATGTATTACAAAACATCGTAGTAGCCTATATAGTTTCCTTGAAATTGTAATTGAAAGCATAATTGTGATAATTGTGTAAACGTTTAAAATTCTGCGAAATAAAGAAAAAAAGGCAAAAATTCTGCGTTGTACAATCCTCGCTGCTTCTCTCTGAGCAATTTCATTTACAGCTAACGCAGGGCACGTGACCGCGTTTCCGACGTAATCTCTAGTATATTTGCGAACGTATATTTTAAGCCGTGATAGCTTGACCGTCTTTTTCCGAACCCGTGATAGCTTGACCGCAGTCTGATTGAGCCGTGGTAACTGGTGGCAGCAAAAACCTGCATACACACCGGCCCGCGAGGCCTGGAGTTGCCTACCCCTGGTTTAAAGTGTCATATCAGCGACTTACGCACCTGTGATACATAAATCTCAAATGAGCTTTAATTTGATTCTCCATTTACATGCTTTATAATGATCCGGTCTGGTATACTGGATGTGGCCAATAACAGCCATTTTCTCTCTTAATAACATTTAACTCTTAATTTCAACATTTTTATCCTCGTAAACCTGAATTAAACAAGACACATAACCCGCAAGTATTTAAGACTTTAAGTCTAGTGTAAACTTTACACTTTACCAAGAGAATACTATCATATCCACGTCAAAGTGGGAATTTATAAATAACTATTTTGTCATGGTTTTACGCGCAAGCCACTAGTTAAGATGCAATTGTGTAAATCGTTCTGGATAATCATCTTTTTTATCTTAAATCAATTTTATCTTAACGCCATTTTATAAATTGTATAATTGCGGCGTTGCTGGCATAAACTAGGTCCGTGTTCACAAAGTGTCTAGGAGTTGGAGAGCTGATCTTGGAACAGTTTGCCTCTTGGCCCATGGTGGAAAAAATTTGGATGTGGGCAGGGGAAACCTGATCTGAGATCCCTAATCACACTTTGAGGCGCTTTATGAAGACATGCTCTGGCTCTTAATTTTTTATTTTAGCAATGTCCCCAACTATTGTTTGTGGATTACAACCTCAGGCAGATCAATGAACAAAGGGATATTAAGATTAAGTAACTCCAAATAGAGATTAATTAATGCAATTAAAGTAACCGAAAAGGTTTAAGTATGTTTGTTATTCCGATAAGGTCTCTTGCCTTAAAGACAGTTGTAATACTGTTGATCCTTTATGCTGAGCTGAGCATCCACACCACAAGATGGCGCTCACGAGTTGTGAAAGCAGCAGAGGCAGGCCTTAGCAAGTCAAGGTGTGCAGAGAAATTAAAGCCTGCTGAATATTTCACTGACAGGGAAGGATAATGAATTGCACTGGTGAAAACACGTTCAAGGGTTACTTCATCCCCTTAGACACACAATCATGGACGATAGCACAACTCAATAGGAGCTAAAATTAATTGGCTGCCTGTTTTGTGATACACGACCGACGCTCTCTGTCAGGGAGAATTCATTGGGCCTAATAGCTCTGATGAATAGCTATCTAAGTTCAGAGTGGAGCCTGCGCTCCAGCCATATGCCTTAGTGAAGTCCAGGCTACAACCTAAAAACCGTGTTCAAATCTCACCACATCCCATAAACTCAAACTAACAGGCCTTACTCTCTTTCACATGGTCAAAGTCTCCTCCTAACACATAAACCTGCTTGAGGTGCCCACAACATGAGAGGGAGAGAGAGAGAGAGAGATTTGAGTTTTAACAAAACCTTTATTGTACATAGAGTTGTGTTCAAATAAATAGCAGTGCGTTAAAAAAGTGAATAAAGTGCAAATATTTTTTAATAGCTTTTAGTTCCATATTTCAAATGTAGTGGAAACATTACACATTCAATTCTAAATCAAAGCATTAACAAATTTTATCAAGTCTGCGTTATTCTTTTACAGGAAGCAAAGAAAAGGAATATTAATCTGTTAAAAAAAATAGCAGTTGACATTTTTCTCTTCAAACTCAAACACTTTACTGTATAAACTGAAGAAATTTTTCAAGATTTAACTTCACTTTAAATTACTGAACTAATATTTAGTTGCATAACCATTGTTTTTGATAACTGCTGCACATCTGCGTTGCATCGAGTCAACCAACTTCTGGCACCTAGAAACAGGTATTTCAGCCCAGGATGAACGAACTACATTCCACAGTTCCTGTGAATTTTTGGGTTTTGCTTCAGAAAATGCATTTTTAATGTCACCCCACATGTTTTCAATGGGGTTGAGGTCAGGGGATTGAGCTGGCCACTCCATTACCTCAATCCTTTTTGTCTGGAACCAAGATGTTGCTCGCTTACTCGTGTGTTTGGGGTTGTTGTCTTATTGAAACACCCATTTCAGGGGAATTTCCTCTTCGGCATACAGCAACATAATCTCTTCCAGTATTTTGATGTATTCAAACTGATCCATGATCCCTGGTATACGATAAATAGGCCCAACAGTGTGAAAAACATCCCCATACCATGATTTTTGCGCCACCATGCTTCACTGTCTTCACAGTGTACTGTGGCTTGAATTCAGTACCTGGGGGTCGTCTGACATACTGTCGACGACCACTAGACCCGAAAAGAACAATTTTACTCTCATCAGTCCACAGAATGTTATGCCATTTCTCTTTGGGCCAATCGATGTGTTCCTTGGCTAATTTTAACCGATTCTGCACATGCTGTTTTTTCAACAATGGTGCTTTACGGGGGCTTCTTGCTGATAGCTTAGCTTCGATCAAACGTCTTCTGACTGTAACAGCACTTACAGGTAATTTTAGATCATCTTTGATCTTTCTGGAGGTGATGATTGGCTGAATCTTTGCCATTCTGACTATTCTTTGATCCGTTTTAACAGTAGTTGCTCGTTTTCTTCCGTGTGTTTCGGGTTTTTGTTGCCATTTTAAAGCATTTGAGATAATTTTAGCTGAGTATCCTATAATTTGCTGCACTTCTTTATATGTTTTCCCCTCTGCAATCAACTTTTTAATCAAATTACGTTGTTCCTCCGAACAATGTTTGGAACGGCCCATTTTACTTAGCAATTCAGAAGGAAATATACTTTATAACAATGTGTGAAACATTTGCTTCCCTTCTTCCTTAATAAAGGACAATTAACGACACCTGTTTTTTCACGGAATGAATGAATTCTCTAATTAAACTCCACACTGCTATTATTTTGAACACGCCCCTTTCAATGAATGAGTCAATTACTCAGAACAAGCAGCGTGCATGTCATGACAGTTGGGTCTGTTGTTTTTCTATGACACTACTACATCTACAAGTAAATTATTTGCCATGCAGAAATATCACTACTACTAATAACAGTGGTTCATCAGGTTACTGATGTTGTACTGCTATTTTTTTTAACACAACTGTACATACAGCCAGTCTCATACCATCAACCCTCAGGTTAGCCCACAAGGCCCCCATAGTAGAAAACAGAGACAATCAAACCACACAAAAACAAAAACGAAAAGCCAGACAAAAACACAAACAAACGGAACAAAGCAACAGTCACAAGTCGGAAATAATAACCATTCATCACCCCCTCTTCTCCGTACGCTGGTAAATACCAGTTCTCCTGCCACCAGACTACACACAACCTCCTCGCGACACCACTTACCCTGAAACACCCCAAGGCCTGCATTCTACCGTCGTACTCCAAGTCTATAGAAAGTCTTGATCTGACCAAATATTTATACACATCTATGATGTTGATGGTTACCCCAGCATCTACATTCTTCTTCCTGCCGAGGTACACAGCCATCTTAGCCTGTCCCAGAAAGAAATTTACAATAAAGCCCACTTTTTTGTGTTTTTTTGTTTTTTTTTTACTACGGTGAATGCCAAAGTTAAACATCGGAACTGAGAAGACTACCCCAAGAGCAGCCACCGGCTGAGCTAACCTTGCTTAAAAGAGGACCAGCCCCAACACAGTCTTTAATACAATGGAATACAGTCCCTCAGCACAGCACAGAATGGGCAGCCCCAGTCCAACCAAATAATTCACAAGAGAGACAAAAGCTTTGGCCGGCTTTTACTAAGGCAAGGGCAGTTTATACAGATCACGCGTCCGCACTGTGCCCCATCCTGCAGTGCCCCATCCTGCAGTGCCCTCCAGCCCTCTGGGGTCATGGCGCTCCTATTCCGCCCCAGCATCTGGCTGCCCACCCAAGTAGGCCTCATGCCCAGCCACTCAGCCAACCGCCCAGCCTCCACAACTCAACCAGGTGCCCTAAGGTGACCAGGTTAGCCGCTTTTACGGTGTCCGATAGCCCTGGAGTGGCTGTCATGGTGATAGCCAGCTGTGTCCCATATACCAACGGCTCCTCTAGGAGCCACATCACTGATACGGACCATGAGAATGGCACCACATCCACCTGGCCCCAAACTCTTAGCAGACCTTCGTAGAAAGGTGGCACATCATTGCGTGAAAGCGTTCTAAGGTTACCAAGGAACAGGGGAAAACCCAGATCCCAAGCTCGAACTCAGCAAGCTGCCTCCATACAGTTCTACACTTTGCATACAGTAGCTTCTGAAAGTCTAAAAGCTGCCGTTCTACTGGCCAGATGTACCAGCCCTCAGTCTTCCTCCTCCATTGGTAAAAACAACACACTCTGTGGAACCCAGTGCCAATCTCCCTAGAAGAAATCAACAAGGATAACCTGAATCTGAGAGAGAGAGGGAGAGGGAGAGAGAGAGAGAGAGAGAGAGAGGGAGAGGGAGAGGGAGAGAGAGGAAGAGAGAGAAGAAGAGAGATAAGGAGAGATAATGAAAGCGAAAGAGAGAAGGAGGAGAGAGAGAGGGAGAGGGAGAGAGAGAGAGAGATTAGAAAAGAGAAAGAGAGATGTTTGGAGGGATGGGAGGAGCCAGGAGGAAGCCTACCCCTGTGGGATTTATTTGGCGATGGCGGATGCCGCTCCGGATCGGTGGAAGTGGACTATCTGCCACTTGCCGTCGCGGCGGTGCCAGACGCGGGACTCCTCAGACTGCGCGGTGCGCGGCATGCCGTTGGTGTCGATGTACTGGGTGATGCGGATGTAGGCGATGCAGGCGGCCTCCTCTCCGATCAGGTGGATGTGCGGGTTCAGAATGGTGGTGTGCACCGGCTTGCTGTTCTTCGACCACACTGAGCGTGAGACAAGAAGAGGCTGTTACCTGCTGCAAGACGCCAATCACGTTACATTCAGTTGGCGGACGCTTTTATCCGAAGCGACGTAGAGCAAGTGCATACACAATGTCGTTGAAACAACTGCAAACAGATCCAATAATAAGGCACAGTTCTATCATAGCGTAGCAGCTATCCATAGACATGAACATTGAGTCCAGTTCACACAGTAAGCTACGGCTAACTCTTAAGGCTAAATCAGTAAGACAAGAAACTACAACATCACAATCAAGACATTTGTGCTACACGTGTTAAAGAAGTAAGGTACAGGATACAAGTGCCAATCAAAGCCTTTTTTGCAAGGAGTAGC
Organism: Synaphobranchus kaupii; assembly: GCA_029718625.1. Taxonomy (NCBI): domain Eukaryota; kingdom Metazoa; phylum Chordata; class Actinopteri; order Anguilliformes; family Synaphobranchidae; genus Synaphobranchus; species Synaphobranchus kaupii. Next base: position 3,806,465 of record CM056393.1, read on the forward strand.
ATTCCCTTACGGTATCGATATATATTTAAAAATGTGTTGGTATAAATATATTATCAATACACTGCAACACTTCACAATATATTGCATATTTAAATTGCATTTGAAAATACGTTGGTATAAATATATTATCAATACATCTGTCCACAATACAAAAGTTAGCATATTTAAAATATATTTAAAATATAATTGCAGTCTTTTGCATTTTCATAAGTGCTCCATATATTCCTTCACACTTGGCAGGTTTGTGTGCAGTGGTGTTAATATATTTTGTCTGGTTCCCCTTCTTTAATACATTAGCTAAGCATGGGCAGCATACGTAGCACTGGAAGTGTCTCAACGGCTGTGAATAGCACACAATACGTCTATTAATTTCTGCCCTTCTCTCTTTTACTTTCTATTTCTCTTCCTTTCTCTTATATGGATCTCTCTCTCCCTCCCTCTTTCTTTCTCTCTCTCTCTCTCTCTCCCTCTCCCTCTCTGTAATTGGCCTTCTCACACTCATTAGAGAGCTCCTCTCTTTTGTGAAAAGCGAATCTCACATCGGGCAAATTAAACTCCACTCTCCCCATAACGGAGGCTGAGAGGCGTATTCCCAAACACATAATGAGGCGGTGTTTGTGGTCACGGACGGCCAAAACCAGCCACGGCCCGCTAATGAGAATTAACATTCATTTTTCACTTCCACACCATTTCTGTTGCTTCCGTGAATGGTCCCAGTGGAGAGAGAGCATGAGAGAGAGAGAGAAAGAGAGACAGAGAGACAGAGAGAGAGACTGTTTGACACCCGCTCCCTAAGGCGTTTGTATATTTTGTGTGCGTGCGTCGTGGAAGGCACTTGCTGGGTCACAGTCATGATCTCAATCTTGCTTTGATCTCCACCTTGATTTGGTCACCACATCAACTCAAAGGTCAATAGAGTCTAACAACAAATTATATGGCATAATCTAAAAATACTGCGTAAAGTATCTTTTTCTAGTTTCACAGTTTGCAAATGCTTTATATATAAAAAAAAGTTATAAAATCAAACATGAAAAAGAGCTTTTGGCTCTTACATTCAAAGAAAAACTAATCGTTTCTGAGCATTGTGGCAGTCACAGAAGAAAAAAAAAGTTTGTCTGAGGTCGCAGGAAGCTCGAGGACTTGAGATCTGTATGTACGAACGTGTGATAAAAGGTTGTGCCATCTGGAATTTTTTTTTTTTTTTTAAAGAACAAATCTATCTTGAGAATCCGGCATACGGCTCTGGAAAAGAGAAGTAGCTTGTCACTTACGTGAAGCTCTCAAAGTCCCCGTTACTGATGGCCTCGATGAGTGTGTGTGTGTGTGTGTGTGTGTGTGTGTGAATGCGCGTGCATCTTGCTGCATAAACACGCCAATTACACCTGCAGCCGTCATACGGCACATGACAGAAAAGGGGCGGAGCTCAGGGGGCTTACGGTTTTCAAAGTAGAATCGATGAAATTCCAGGCCTTCCACCAGGTTTCCCAGGGCTTCCGGTTCGAAGGCCGTCACGCTGGGATCGCACATCTTCCTGTCAAACGGAGAGCGGTGGTTACGCTCTGGGCACAAGAGCAGGGCAAAGGCAGGGCGGGAAAGTAGCCTACCACGGTCCAAATTAAAATTTATACACAGAGCTCTGCATTTTCACAAGGATACTGCATATTTTAATAGGAATGGACTAGCAATGTGCTTTTGTCCCAAGCACACAATTAGGGACCCTAACTGTGTGCCTGGGACATTCGTTCAAGTCTAAAGACATAGTGGATAATTATATTAATAATAATTAAAGTAGTTCATAAGAACAGCAGTGTGAGCAGTCCACTGCCTTTTGAAAACGACACTGATAAAATAGTGTTCGGCACAATCAGGGAAAAG
>CM056393.1:3813339-3817717 GCA_029718625.1 Synaphobranchus kaupii
CACCAGTCACCATCAACGTACTATTGATTGCGGCCAACATACTCTTGGTTGTGTTCAGAATGGCTCCCTATACGCTATATAGCGGCACTATTTAGGGCCGAATTCTCAATTGAGAGCAATGAGAATTAGGAAATCCTACAAAATGGCCGATTCCCTAAATAATAGAACAGAATAACTTTTATTTTCCCTACATTTTATTTTATTTGCACTATAAGGTGTATAGGGAGCCCTTCTGAATGCAGCCTCTGTGATTGGCTCCTTTCTGTTTTTGTTTTTTTTGTCTATGATTACGATGACATCACAACCGTCTTACCCCCTATTTCATTATAGCTACTGCATGTTGAACGGTGTGTGATTTACAAGGCCACAGCAGCCTGGCAGCCCAACAGGAGGAGGACACAGCCAGTTTTAGCTGCACGGTTTTTGGTTCTATGGTATCAGCAGGTGTTGAATTCCCCCCCCCCTCTGTGAAAGGTAGGGCCCCTGGGAGCCTTGCTCTATGGTTACGCTGCCAGACACCCACGGGGCAGGCGTGTGTCTGGGCTACTCCGACGGAAGTGTTCATACCTCGGGTGTCCTCGTCCTCAATGGTCGTGTTGGTGCTCTCTGACGATTCCTGAAAGAGAACACACGGACAGAGTGAGCGTTCGAGGCATGTCGGTTGAGAGAGGAAAACTCGGTTCTCGCCGCAGGGAACGGGACCACGCGACCAGCCGCGGTTTAAACTCTAAACCCGTGGACCCCCCTCTCCAAGACTCCGGTACCTTTGAATAAAAACATTCCCCGAAAATTAATCAGGTTTGAGGTCACGTCAGGTCAGGGAAAGGGTACACGAAAACCTGATAGTGGAGAGACTACAATGTGCACCCAGGTACATATATAAAAAACAATGGTTTGGATAACATTGAAAATGAAATGTCACCACGACAACAACAGCAAAAAGAAAGTCCAGCTCCGTCTCGAAAATTAAAAGTTTTCTGATTGGATGCTTCAAAGGCACGCAGGGGAATTCTGGGAGGTTGAGTTCTTGAAAGCACGCCCAGTGGGGAAAGTGCTCCGTCGATTGGACAATGACACTAAAACAACAAGCGCGAGGCTACTTCCTAAACGTTTGGTACGTTCCAACCAAACACCTTCCCTGGGTTTGGTGCTCTCCCAGACCCACCCTAGGAGCCTTTTAGGTGACTGCTGTTGCCATTATAAGAGGCGGTATCCCAGCGCTGGCCCTCGTGGGGGCACAGCTGAGACGTGGAGAGGGGAGGGCTTTAAAAACTCACCATCAGCTGCACGCTGGAACTGGACTTCCTTTTCTGGAAGAGAAATGAGAAGAAGTTTAGACAGATACAGACAGAATGAGATGGAGGCGGAGACCCAGACGCCAGGAGGGGGAGGAGCCAACAGCCCTGTGAGGTGTGTGTGTGTGTGTGTGTGTGTGCATGTGCGTTCATGTGTTGTGTGAGTGTGGGTCTGTGTGTGTGTGTGTGTGTGTGAGGGAGAGAGAGAGAAAAAAAATGGCCTGACTAGGCAGCTCAAACTGTAAACACAACTCTGAAACCTGGCAGTGTCTCTGCTGAGCTCTACTACAGAGAGGAGTCCTTACAGCCCGGTACGGCTTCTCTGCTTAGTCATCCCTAAGGGAAGAACAAACCATGCAGAACCAGAACCGGAACCAGAACCAGTCATTCTGGAACGAGAACGCAGCGCACCACTCACCCATCAGTCCACTGTACACTCTGGGCCTGATTTACTAAGCCTTTAAGCACACGCAAAACCAATATAACCTGACCAATGATTGGCCATGGCATTTGCTTTGCACCAAATCATTGGTCGTGTTCTTAGTTTTGCACATGCTCAAGCTCTTAGTAGATCAAGCCCCTCTGTGTTTAACGCACGCACGCACACACGCACGCACGCACCCAAGCACACTGAGAGCACTCCGCATCCTGCCGGCTCCCTGTGTTTGGAAACATGGAAAACGGGTGTGTACTTCGGAAAAGGCCGAAACACGGTTTTGAAGACCAGGTTGTGGTTAATTTGACCGTTGGGAAAGTGGGAGCCGTATCTGACCGTTGGGAAAGGGGGAGCCGTATCTGACCGTTGGGAAAGGGGGGAGCCGTATCCTGGGAATACGACTCACAGGACACGACAGTTTCAGGTTGTCTATAGACGGGTAGAAATTCTGTGGAATTATGTTCAGGTAGATTTATATCAATCCTACCCTATTTATGTTAAACTGTGGGTCAAGGAATCTGTGAGACTGTGTCAGACTTAAGCTAAGACATCCTCTGACTGTATACATGTGTGTGCGTGTGCATCTGTGATACTGTGTGTGTGTGTGTGTGTGTGTGTGTGTGTGTGTGAGAGAGAGAGAGAAAGATACTGTGCATAAGTATACTGTACATGTATATGTGTGTGTATGCACATGTGTGTCTATATGCTGTGTGTGTATGCGTCCCTTTGTGATAATGTGTGTGTGTGCCTTTGTGATACTTTGTGTATATACGTCCCTTTGTGATACTGTGTGTGTGTGTATGCATTGCTTTGTGATGCTGTGTGTGTGTGTGTGTGTGTGAGTGAGAGAGAGACAGTGAGGCCACTCGGTAACAGGACACAGGACTGAGGTAGAGAGATAGTGACACCTGATCCCAGTGAACTTTGACCCCATTAACCCCCTGACCCCAATGACCTTTGAACCCAGCGACCCCTTATCTCTACATCTACACATTTCGGGCTCCAGTCAAAGGAACCCCAGACACCTTAATCTCTCCCATGTTATTACCACTGGCCCTAACACTGATCATCAACACTAGCACTGGGATTTCAGGGACACACACACACACCACTGGAAGGATCTGTTGGGGGAATAGTTTAGAACATCAGACATCACAAACAGGACCCATGCTGACCCACGATCTGAACCCCTCCATACCCCCTGCACTGAACAGAGCACTCAGTAAGCACCATTACACCCAGTCAGAGCCCCATTACATCCAGTCAGAGTGCCATTACATCCAGTCAGAGCGCCATTACATCCAGTCAGAGCGCCATTACATCAGTCAGAGCAGCATTACATCCAGTCAGAGCAGCATTACATCCAGACAGAGCGCTGTTACATCCAGTCAGAGCGCCATTACATCCAGTCAGAGCGCCATTACATCCAGTCAGAGCCCCATTACATCCAGTCAGAGCCCCATTACATCCAGTCAGAGTGCCATTACATCCAGTCAGAGCCCCATTACATCCAGTCAGAGCGCCATTACACCCAGTCAGAGCCCCATTACATCCAGTCAGTGCCCCATTACATCCAGAGCCCCATCACATCCAGTCAGAGCCCCATCACATCCAGTCAGAGCCCCATTACATCCAGTCAGTGCCCCATTACACCCAGGCAGAGCCCCATCACATCCAGTCAGAGCCGCATTACACCCAGTCAGAGCACCATTACATCCAGTCAGTCAGGATGCAGAGGGTAATTCAGCACCTGAGAATGGCGATGCTTGCAGACTGCCGGCTGTCCACTCTCTGCGCTCCCCCCAGGGAGGGTTCTAGGCATAGATGACATGGGTGGTCGCCTAGGGTGCCATCTGCCCAGGGGGGTGCCAAACACATTCGCAACCCAAACCCCGCCATCCCCACCCCAGCCCCGCTCAGCCATGCCGTGCCTGGCTCTTCCACAGTGACAGAGTGACCCAACAAGACCGCTGTTGGGAACAGCTGGGAATATGTCTGGAACGGCTGGGAATACAGTCGGAATGGCTGGGAATACGATCGGAACAGCTGGGAATACGATCGCGATCGGAATGGTCGGGAGTCAGGCGTCTGTTCGTCCCTACCTTCACTCCATCGCTCTTCTTGTTGCCCACACTTTTCGTTCCTGAGGAAGAGAGGAAGAAGAAGAGGGAGACGGCCATGAGAGAGGGAATTAAGCCCCAGAAAAGGAGTGCGAGGGGCATGGTGAGGGAGAGGGGCTCAAACAGAGAGAAGTAAAGCCACACTATCGCTTAAATCCTTCGGAAGAGGAGACGTCTGCATTCCTTTCGACAGGATACTAAAGACAGCCAAGTGCGAAACCCCAAAAAGTTTAAAAAAACTTGAACAATGAGAAAAAAAAATTATCCTTCAGGAAGAAATGCAGGCTTAGCAAGTAGAGCCAATAAATCAGATGGCCACGTGTTCTAAGTCTTCAGCTGTTAAATCAGGGATTGAGATTTGAAAATATATTGAAAAATAAAAATCGGGGATAAATTGGCAGTTCAGAAGTTCAACTGCATCCGTGCATTCTTGCACAAGCCGTTTGGCTGTGAAATGGCCGCCTGGTTTCTGTGTCCAGTGGTTTCATTTACCCCCCCCGCGGGGTTCCTTCCCCTTCTCCCTACTA
>CM056393.1:3818217-3838217 GCA_029718625.1 Synaphobranchus kaupii
TAGCAGTGCAATAGTAATAATAGTCATACCAGTAGTAGTAGCAATACAACAGTTATGGTAGTAGCAGTAATAGTAGCAGTAGTGGTAGTAGTAGTAATAGTAGCAGTAGTAGTAGTAGCAGTAGCAGTAGTCATACCAGTATTGTTAATGTTATTGTATTAATGGTAGAATATGCTGCCACCCTCTAAAGAGAATAAACAAATATTGTGAATGTTTACACCATGAACATAAGACATTCGCTTTTGGGGTTAACGTGAAACATCTAGCAAGTGCATTTAAAGTGGGATGAGATCTAGCAAGTGCATTTACAGTGGGATGAGATCTAGCAAGTGCATTTAAAGTGGGATGAGATCTAGCAAGTGCATTTACAGTGGGATGAGATCTAGCAAGTGCATTTACAGTGGGATGAGTTGTGTGGCAGTGAGCATAAGGTGAGGGCCAGGCTGGTTAGTAACTCCAGTAACGGGGGTATCGTACTGTACAGAGCTGTTTACTTTCCCTCCATAGCACTGCACACCAGATATGCGGTGTAGGGATATAAGTCTTCGCTCTGATTGGTCAGATCCCTTTTACCGTGCACCTGTTTCCTGTCAGGGTTCAAGCTCTCGTTACTGTTCCCCTAAGGATAGACGGGGGGGGGGGGGGGGGGGTCTTGCATTGCACTTTCGGATAACCTGACACCCTGTGGCACACACAGTAGAGCTCTCGTCCCCTACCCCACCCCCCCAGTTGCTTTTAGCAAATTCTAAAACAGACTAGGGCCCCGTTTCCCAAATCTTAGAGTTAAGACCATCTTAGAGTGTTTTGTGTTTTTGCTTTATTAATTTTATGCTTTAAATTGAAAAAATTTACTGACATTACATTAAAAAAATAATCAAAATAGAAGGAGAAAGACGCAAAAAAACAAATGACGAACAACAAAATAACTATGAAAGTAATATAAAATTACAAAAATCTGTTCAGGTATGTTCCTATAGGAGTGGATCTACAGCCTCAAGCAATCACCTTTTCATTCATTTCTAGTGTCCATTAAGCCTCAAGATAAATGTCTATTTGTACTTTTTATGTATAAACAGGAAAGCAATTAAATTTATCTTCAACGTAAAGAATAATGTCATTTCTAAATATGAGAGGTAGAGGTCTGACACAGCGTCTCGGTTCTGCATGGATAGCCACTTCAAGTTCGCTTTTGATTGGCTGCCCACTAAATGGTCTCATCTCTGATTGGTTCAAATGTAAAATGCAATGACACCGTATCCGGTTGACCAAATATATAACATATCTACTAAAATTATGTTTTTGATTGTACAGAGATTAATGTAAAGTTGAGGGGCGTGGCTACGGTGAGAGACCCCGCCCTATGTACATAAGCAGTGATGTGCTCACCAATCAGAGCATTCACTCAAATACTAAGTGAATATCTCCATTGACAATATGAGTTAAATGACAGAGAAAAGAGCCTGTCCATATATTACTTAGTATACCTGTCCAATAGTACTTAGTCTGACAGGCTAGGTTGCAAAGCTGTAAAATTAAGGTAGGGATGATGGTGGACTATAAAGGTGTATTCTCAGACCCAGGTATCCAGACTCACCGCACGCCCACAGGTCCACAGCCCTTCCCATACGGGTCCTTCCGCAGTACCTCCGGAGACAGGTAGCCAGGTGTGCCGGCAAAGCCTACGGACAGAAACACAGGTATACACACAGGTGAGCCACCAATCAGGAGAGACTCAGGAAATAGGATAGAGACGCAGGTGGACACACAGATGAGCCACCAATCAGAACAGACTCTGGTAATAGGACAGAGACACAGGTATACACACAGGTGAGCCACCAATCAGGAGAGACTCTGGAAATAGGACAGAGACGCAGGTGGACACACAGATGAGCCACTAATCAGGAGAGACTCTGGTAATAGGACAGAGACACAGGTAGACACACAGGTGACCCGCCAATCGAGAGCGATTCAGGTGATAGGACAGAGAAACAGACACACAAGTGACCCACTAATCAGGACAGAACCAGGTAATAGTCCACAGTTTCACAGCAGGCTTTTCTACTCAATATTAATACCACTTTAGACAAAAGAGTCAGGTAATAGCAGTAATAGCAATATTGTGCGAATATTGTGCCTTTATTTTTACAGAAAGATTATGCCTGCTAACAGAGTCAACACCTGACTAAATAGGCTGCTGTTTAAAGTGATCTTCATAACCTTCCAATGAGGTTGTGCAAGTACATGTGTCCATACCAGCTGCAACCTTAATGAGAGTTAAGTATCCTGAACTTTGGGTGTTCACTGTTCTTGTGGGTACCTCTAGTTTTGTTCAAGAACATGTCAGCTTCGCCTGTAGTGTGCAGTTGCTCAAGCAGCACCGGTGGAATAGAAATGTACAATTAAGTGTGAATAAAACAAAATAGAACACTATTGTAGCCTCTAAAATGTACTGATAGTATGGACAAAAGTTTTTGTTTTTACAAACAGCTCCCCATCTAATTTCCACCAGTGATTTTGTCTAAATGCGTACATTAATATTCTCTTTTACTTATTTTAAGCATTTTACCCACTGGCTCAAAAGATATTGTAGTTGAAAGAGTTGCCTCTAAAATGACAGGTAATAGGTTGGAAACAGTCACTTTGACCTTGTTTTCATTCCTATAAAGTGGGTCCTACCACTGGATTTATTTCCTCAACATGTACTGCCGTTACATCATGCAACTGAGGGACATGCATTCTCTATACATGACCCCCCCCCCCCCCTATCCTGTTGGTACATGCCTGTGAACAGCATCAATGTTGCACAAACTAACATGAAGCTGATTTAAATATTTAATCATGACAAGAAACCCAGTGTCTTTAGAAGAGGACTAGTGCTGTGTTACATACAAGCTGAGGCATTAATATTCAATTAAGTGTGTTTCATGCTACGTGCGTTCATCTCCAAAGTGGACAGATTCTGTTGATGATAAACTGTGGCTGACTGGCTACATTATCAGCCTCCAGAGATACAAGCCCACATTTAGTCATCTTCTGAATGTAAAATAAAGTGTTGTGAGAAAATATGAGCTCATGTATAAACTCTTGTAAAGGAATAATTACAATGATTCGTTGCCTGGATTCTGTGTATATTCCTCAGTCATTGGGATGTCAGTAAAGCGAGATTTTAACAGCTTTTTTATGGCTGCCTGTGCAGTTTGGATCAGATTTGCCATCCGCTGAGTTACAGGGGTTGTTTGATGTATGGTACCATACAGTAGGCCTATGTTTTGGCAAAAGGATAGAATGCACTTATCATTTATTAACGATATCATTAAAATTGCATTATTAGTGGGATGCGTTTATAATATCACAGTTCACGTATGAATTTATGCTCTTTTCATTTAACTTCTGAGTCTGTATTTCTCTGTATGCAACCCACATAGCATCCAACTCCGCCTGCCTCCGCTCCAGATCCGGGTGAAAGTCGCCGGGCAGATCATGTCCGTCCCATGCCTCGGGATCGGAGCCGGGCCACGCCCGCAATACAAACACAGTTTGGAGTCAGAAATACACGGGTCTGGTGCGCATCTGGGCCCGATTTGGTCCAGATGTTAAAAAAATGAACTCTCGATCCGGGCCAGAATCTTAGCCTTTTTCCGAACGAATCCGCGCCAGTTTTGGCCTAATGTGCAAATTATTGCGTTAGATCTGGTCCGGACCCGGCTCAGTGTCCGTTTGCTATATGTGGGAATGCTGGCACTATAAACCCTCGACATTACATGCACTTCTCGTGTTCCTTGCATTTCTACGTGTCTATGGCTGTCACCAGTCAAGTGGAAGAATAGAGTCAGTTTGATTTTGATTTTGATGGTCAGTGACAGGCCTAAGTGGGTGTGACTGTAACAAATCATAATGTGCTCTCTCTCTCGCAGCATGCGACTAAAAATTTGGATGGGGAAGAAGCAGACGGAGACAGACATGGGATCGCTGCATGTGCTGCGAAATAAGACGTGGCGATTCTAATAATAAAACCTGGCGAAATTCACCCCCTAACATGGTGTAAAGTAGCCTAATTATGAGCCTGGCCTGCAGAGTGCTCCTGGCTACTAGCTGACACCACCTCCGTCACATGGAAGCAAACCCCGCACTGAGCCCAGTCCTTAATGGCTGGTTACAGCTCACATTAGGCCATTAGCAAGAATGCCAAAGGACGTGGGGTCCAGAATAACAAGCAAAAAAATCCCTGAAGCATCAGTCAGTCACTCTCCAGACTGATGAACCACAAGAACAACATCCTGCGTCACCGGCTGCATGCGTACCGTACATTCTGCAAAGGACATTAAAAAGCAATTGTATAACATTTGTTTACTTCAATTTAACCAAGCAAAATTTACAAGCAAACGAAGGCATTTCTGCTTTAGAATGATACAGCATTACAGTATGCAGTACAAAGACCGTGGCATCACATGACCAGGAATGGAACCAGCTCTATTGTGACATCACTTAATCTCCAGAGGAGTGGGAATATAATTACACTGATACCGTGTGCAGAACAGACGCTTGCCACCGCCTCTGCTATCAGAGATGTTTAATCTCCAAGGCAGACGTAGATCTGCTTCCTAGAGTTTTTTTTCTTCTCCTGAGCGACCTGACAGATCCCGGTGGTACAACAGGGATAATTATCTTTCTACAGTGGCTGTAGATATTTCTTATTTTATAAGATTTCTTATAGCTGGTGTGTCTTCCCCTGGCTCTATAGCCTACGCAATCTCCTTACACCCGTGAAGCTTAAAAAAAAGAGAGGATCTGGAGTGAAGTTCCATTGAATAGCGGAGTAGCTAATACATACTGTTGATGCAACCGGCCGTTTATCTAACCCGCTTATTCCTGGTCACGAGGGTGCATTGAGCGAGAGGCAGGAATACCCCCTGGACAGGTCGCCAAACCATAGCAGGGCAGGCACACACGCACGCACGCACGCACGCACGCACGCACGCACGCACGCACGCACGCACACTCTCATACCTACAGGCAATTTAGAGTCTCCAATTAGCCTAGCCTGCATGTCTTTGGACTGTGGGAGGAAACCCACACGGACACGGGGAGAACATGCAAACTCCACACAGAAAGGCCCTCGGGTAGGATTCTAACTCTGTACCCGAGCAGTACCCGAGTTCCTCAGGAGAAGTTCCTCAGCTGAAGGAACTCAGTACCTTTTTACTGTGAGGCGAGAGTGCTACTCACTGCACCACTGTGCCGCCCACGTACTGTTGAGGAAAGGGGAATTAATTAGGAAGCATAATCGGAAGGGTGTTAGGAGGAGCACAGATCCTTCCCAACGATGAACGCGCGACTCTGATTGAAAGTGGACACATCTCCTCCTCTAATCAATCACGGGGAGACTGAGGAGGTCCTCGCAGAGTTAAACCGCTCAGAGTTTAATATCGCAGCGATTGCTGATCTAGCGGACGTGTCCGTCGCGTGACAGCGCTACATTACCGGCACGTTTTTTTTAATAAGCCGAGAGTAACGACGGCGCGTGTGTGATATAATCATCAGTCACCACCGCGTGACACTTCTCTCTGTCTGAGGAAACAAGGCAATCTGATGCTTCCTGGCTCATTGAATAGATTTTTTTTTCATGCCTGGGGATTGTGTCTTCGGTTAATGGGAGAAGTAGCTACTGGATTGTCAAGTGCTATATCTTCAGCGCAGAATCTTTCATCCAAAATTGCAATAACTGGGCCCAATGCCCAGTGACATAGTGGCCAGAAATTCAAATGGGCGGGGGTTGATGATTGGAATGATGATTGGACAGAATCATGATTGGACGAGAATGTTGAATGGGGAGGGATGTCGACCCCGCCCCCCCCCGCCAACATCTTGGCCAATGGCGTTTGAATTCCTCTAATGCTAATTACACTTGGTGTTTTCTGCTGAGTTACCATAGTGAAACTATTTTTTTATTTTTTATTTTTTATTTTTTTTGGGATGACAATAAGGTTAATAGTTTCATTATCTGCAACCCACGTAAGAAAACGTCTCAATGACCAAGGGAACGTTCCCTTTCTGGGGTTTTTTGCCATCATTTCTACCTGGATGTTTTCGACTGGCCCAGTCAGTTTGTGTGTGCAATGCAGGTTTATGATGCCACATATTGGGGGTTCGTGGTTAAAGGCAATGAAATACACCTCAGGTAACTCAAAAAGGCAGCTTGTACAGTGACATCATGTTTTCAGAGACTTGACTCCTGCTTTGGGTTGTACTCAGTGCAGTTATCCAGCTAACTCAGTAATCCTGCTTTGGGTTTTACTCAGTGCAGTTATCCAGCTAACTCAGTAATCCTGCTTTGGGTTTTACTCAGTGCAGTTATCCAGCTAACTCAGTAATCCTGCTTTGGGTTGTACTCAGTGCAGTTATCCAGCTAACTCAGTAATCCTACTTTGGGTTTTACTCTGTGCAGTTATCCAGCTAACTCAGTAATCCTGCTTTGGGTTTTACTTAGTGCAGTTATCCAGCTAACTCAGTAATCCTGCTTTGGGTTGTACTCAGTGCAGTTATCCAGCTAACTCAGTAATCCTACTTTGGGTTTTACTCTGTGCAGTTATCCAGCTAACTCAGTAATCCTGCTTTGGGTTTTACTCAGTGCAGTTATCCAGCTAACTCAGTAATCCTGCTTTGGGTTTTACTCAGTGCAGTTATCCAGCTAACTCAGTAATCCTGCTTTGGGTTGTACTCAGTGCAGTTATCCAGCTAACTCAGTAATCCTACTTTGGGTTTTACTCTGTGCAGTTATCCAGCTAACTCAGTAATCCTGCTTTGGGTTTTACTCAGTGCAGTTATCCAGCTAACTCAGTAATCCTGCTTTGGGTTTTACTCAGTGCAGTTATCCAGCTAACTCAGTAATCCTACTTTGGGTTTTACTCAGTGCAGTTATCCAGCTAACTAAGTAATCCTGCTTTGGGTTTGACTCAGTGCAGTTATCCAGCTAACTCAGTAATCCTGCTTTGGGTTTTACTCAGTGCAGTTATCCAGCTAACTCAGTAATCCTACTTTGGGCTTTACTCTGTGCAGTTATCCAGCTAACTCAGTAATCCTGCTTTGGGTTTTACTCAGTGCAGTTATCCAGCTAACTCAGTAATCCTGCTTTGGGTTTTACTCAGTGCAGTTATCCAGCTAACTCAGTAATCCTGCTTTGGGCTTTACTCTGTGCAGTTATCCAGCTAACTCAGTAATCCTGCTTTGGGCTTTACTCTGTGCAGTTATCCAGCTAACTCAGTAATCCTGCTTTGGGTTTTACTTAGTGCAGTTATCCAGCTAACTCAGTAATCCTGCTTTGAGTTTTACTCAGTGCAGTTATCCAGCTAACTCAGTAATCCTGCTTTGGGTTTTACTCAGTGCAGTTATCCAGCTAACTCAGTAATCCTGCTTTGGGTTTTACTCAGTGCAGTTATCCAGCTAACTCAGTAATCCTACTTTGGGTTTTACTCAGTGCAGTTATCCAGCTAACTCAGTAATCCTGCTTTGGGTTTTACTCAGTGCAGTTATCCAGCTAACTCAGTAATCCTGCTTTGGGTTTTACTCAGTGCAGTTATCCAGCTAACTCAGTAATCCTACTTTGGGCTTTACTCTGTGCAGTTATCCAGCTAACTCAGTAATCCTGCTGTAACATTCCGCTCCCTTCCTGTCCGTTTTCCTTGTTTTGCCATGTCCCTCCGTGTCTTGTTTGATTCCCTTGTCCATGTTTTCCCCCTTGCTAAAGGCTGGGCGTGTCCCCCTCCGTTTGTTTCACTCTGTGCTTCCACTTTGGTTTCACCTGTTAATTATTCAATCACCCGCGGTTACATTCCTCACCATTTCCTTATTGGTTCCAATTTCACTCCCCTACTTAAACCCCCGACTGGCTGCTATTCAGCGCCAGTTCGTTAACGTACTTCGTTTGGTGTTGGTCTGTGGTTTCTAGTCCTGTCCGCGTAAATCTAAGTAGTTCTTAGTATTCCTTTTTCTACTCTGTGCATTCTACCCGCTGGTTAGTGTTTGTTTCAGTCCCTGCTTCTGCTATCCTGTTTTGCTCCTTTGTTTTTGTTCGTTTGTGCCTTACCCACCACAGCTCCGTCCAGCCTGCAGCAGTTCCCTGTGCGTGTGGTTGCAGTACCTCAGCTCCCTTCCAACGGCGCACCCTCAGCTGGGTTAACAGTCTCTGGACCCTCCAGTGATTCCTGTCTGGCCGTGGCACCCACCTTGCTGCAGTGTCGGTTCCAGGCTCCGCTGTGGTCCAGCTCCCAGACCGGGCTTACTAGGGCTTCACCACACTGCTTACCCTGTTCGTGTTCCACCTAATCCTCTACCTCTGCTTTCTAGTACCTAGTCCAGTTCCAGTTCCGGTTCGGAACCCAAGTCCAGTTCCGGCTTGGGACGTACCGCTGTTTTCCTGTACCAGTTCCTGTTGGACCTCCCGGTCCAGTTCCAGTCCAGTTCCGGTTCGGAACCCAAGTCCAGTTCCGGCTTGGAACGAACCGCTGTTTCCATTGTTCCAGTTCCTGTTGGACCTCCCGGTCCAGTTCCAGTTCCGGTTCGGAACCCAAGTCCAGTTCCGGCTTGGGACGTACCGCTGTTTTCCTGTACCCGTTCCTGTTGGACCTCCCGGTCCAGTTCCAGTCCAGTTCCGGTTCGGAACCCAAGTCCAGTTCCGGCTTGGAACGTACCGCTGTTTCCACTATACCAGTTCCTGTTGGACCTCCCGGTCCAGTTCCAGTCCAGTTCCGGTTCGGAACGCAAGTCCAGCTCCGGCTTGGAGCACGTTGCCGAGCTAAAGGACTTCCACCTTTGTTGTTTTCTTTGTGTCTAACCCATGTACAGCTTGGGACTGCCCCAAGCTTCTTTAATAAATACTCTGTTCCGTTTCCCTGTCTCCTGGTCGTGCATTTGGGTTCTGCTAGTGTGTTGGATCGTGACAGAACGAACTGGCCAACAAAATGGACCCAGCCGACCTTGAGCAGATACGCCATGCCTTCTCCTGCCAAACCGCTATCAGCGACCAGCAGGGGCGCCGTCTGGATGACGTCCTGGAGGTTCTGAGGGGCCTAACGGAGCAGGTCACACAGCTATCCCTTCATACGCCTCTGCCTCGGGTCCTCCCGGCTCCTACATCTCCTGCACCCGACCGACCTCCTGATGTTCCGGCTCACCACCCCAGTCGTGAGCCCCGAGTTCAACATCCGGAACTATTCCATGGAGGGCTGGGGAAGTGTCGCGAATTCCTCTTGAAGTGCGACATTGTCTTCAGGATGCAGCCTACCTCCTTCGCCTCCGACCCTTGCAAGATCGCGTTTCTGATGAGCAGCCTGGGAGGCAGTGCCCTGGAGTGGGCCACTTCTATTTGGGATAGCCAGACTCCCCTTTGCAACGACTTCGCCCTCTTCACTGCGGAGATGCGGCGAGTTTTCGACCACCCAGTCTGTGGTCGTGACGCTACCCAGCGCCTGCTACTGATTCGGCAGGGCAATCGTTGTGTTGCGGAGATGGCCATACAATTCCGCACCCTCGCTGCTGAGTCGGGCTGGAACGACACCTCCCTTCAGGGGGCCTTTCGCCAGGCTCTCAGTGAGGAGCTGAAGGACCAGCTTGCCACTCGGGAGGAGTCCTCCTCACTCAACAGCCTCATCGACCTGGCTATAGCCATCGACAATCGTCTCAGAAACCGGGCCCGTGAACGAGGAAAGAATCCCTCCCGTCTTCTCCCTTCCGCCCCTTCCCGGGTTCAACATTCCTCACCCGTCCAGGGTCCTAGAGTCTCCGTTTTGCCCTCCGAGGAGGAGCCCATGCAACTGGGCCGGGTCTCCGTGGACGCCGAAGAGCGCCAACGCCGGTTCCGCACCAGGTCATGCTTCTACTGTGGCAAGCCAGGCCACCAAATCTCTTCTTGTCCCATCCGCCCAAAAGAGATGGCTCGCCAATAAGACTGGGCGTATTGACGAGCCCTATTATTCCTAGTCACGCTGCCCAGAACCGTCTGGAATTCAAGGCCACCCTCCTCTGGAGGGATATCACTGCTTCGGCCTCTGCCCTCATTGACTCTGGTGCGGATGCCAACTTTATCGACAGCGCCTTTGTCAAGAAGTTCGGGATTCCCACGGAGGCCTTACCTACCCCCATCACTGCTCTCGCCTTGGACGGTAGGAGTCTGGGGGTAGTAACCCACTCCACCGTTCCCCTCCAACTAATCTTGTCCGGCAATCATCGAGAGACCATTCAGCTCCTTCTTATCCAGTCGAAACAGTCCTCCATGGTCCTAGGACAGACCTGGCTGCGCTTGCACAACCCGCACATTGACTGGCGAGCCGGTCGCATCTTGGCCTGGAGTGGCCATTGCCTTGCCAACTGCCTTCGCTCTGCTCTTTCTCCTCCTGGGCCTAAGAGAATTAGACCCCTCCAGCCTGCACCCGACCTTACCCATGTTCCTAACCTGTATCATGACCTGTCGCAAGTGTTCTCCAAGTCACGTGCCCTATCCTTGCCTCCTCACAGGCCCTACGACTGTTGCATTGACCTGCTGGCGGGAGCCAAGCTACCATCTGGCCGCCTTTACAGTCTGTCGGGTCCGGAGAAGTTGGCCATGGAGTCCTACATCCACGAGTCACTTGCGTCAGACATTATCCGTCCGTCGTCTTCCCCGGTTGGTGCAGGCTTCTTCTTCGTTGGGAAGAAGGACGGCTCTCTGCGGCCCTGCATTGACTATCGGGGTCTCAACGAAGTAACCATTCACAACAAGTATCCTCTTCCCCTCATTAATACCGCCTTTGAACCCCTCTCCCAGGCAGTCATCTTCACCAAGCTCGACCTCCGCAACGCGTACCATCTAGTGCGGATACGCGAGGGGGACGAGTGGAAGACTGCTTTTAACACCCCGTTGGGCCACTACGAATATCTGGTGGTCCCGTTCGGCCTTACTAACGCCCCAGCAGTCTTCCAGGGGATGGTGAACGATGTACTCCGGGACCTGTCTGGCAAATGTGTGTTCGTTTACATTGACGACATTCTTATTTTCTCTAAATCCCCCCAGGAACACGTTCTCCACGTCCGTGAGGTTCTCCAGCGCCTTCTGGAGAACCAACTCTTTGTTAAGGCCGAGAAGTGCTCGTTCCACGTCTCAAGCGTCCCGTTCCTCGGCTTCATCATTGAGGAGGGCAGTATCCGGGCGGATCCTGCTAAAGTCAAGGCGGTGACAGAATGGCCCCAACCCTCGTCACGGAAGCACCTCCAGCAGTTCCTCGGGTTTGCTAACTTCTATCGCCGCTTCATCCGTAACTACAGTGTCATTGCTGCTCCTCTGACTAAACTCACCTCCACATCCGTTCCCTTCTGCTGGAATCCCGAGGCCCAGCAGGCCTTCGAACAACTTAAGGCTCGATTCTCCACTGCTCCCATTCTCTGTCACCCCGACACCTCCCGTCAGTTTACAGTTGAGGTGGATGCCTCAGACACCGGTGTGGGGGCCATTCTGTCCCAGCGTACCGCCTTGGACAGCAAGCTCCATCCCTGCGCCTTCTTCTCCCGGAGACTGTCCGCCGCCGAACACAATTATGATGTCGGGGATCGGGAACTTCTCGCCATTAAGTTGGCACTGGAGGAGTGGCGTCATTGGCTGGAGGGGGCAGGTACCCCCTTTATTGTTTTTACTGATCACCACAATTTGATTTACCTCAGGTCAGCCAAGAGGCTTAATGCCCGTCAGGCTAGGTGGTCACTATTCTTTGCCCGTTTTAATTTCTCTGTCACTTACCGCCCCGGCTCTCGTAACACTAAGGCTGATGCCTTGTCCCGTGTTTTTTTCCCCCCCTTCCAGTCCTGCTGACCCCGAGTCCATCCTCCCTGCTTCCTGTTTTGTGGCTGCGGTGTCTTGGGAGATCGAGGGCATCGTGAAGGCCGCCCAGGCTTCCCAACCTGATCCCCGCAATAACCCTAACTCCTCTCTTTTTGTGCCCGACTCCGTCCGTTCCCAGGTCCTGGAATGGGTTCATGCCTCCCGTCTGGCTTGTCACCCAGGTGTTGCCAGAACCATCGCCCTGGTCAAGAGGAGTTTTTGGTGGTCCACCCTCAATGGGGATACCCGTGCCTTTGTCCTGGCCTGCCCTGTTTGCGCCAGGAGCAAGGCCTCCCACCAGCCTCCCTCCGGTCTTCTCCGCCCCCTCCCCGTCCCGGGCCGTCCTTGGAGCCACATTGGTGTGGACTTTGTCACCGGTCTGCCTTTGTCAGAGGGTAACACCACTATCCTGACAATTGTGGACCGGTTCTCCAAGGCGGTTCATTTCATCCCCCTTCCCAAACTCCCTTCCGCCCTCGAAACGGCGGAGCTCCTGGTGCTACACGTCGTCAGGCTGCACGGGATCCCCTCCGACATCGTTTCGGACCGTGGGCCCCAATTCTCCTCCCAGGTGTGGAGGGCGTTCTGTGTAACCCTGGGTGCTTCTGTTAGTCTGTCTTCTGGTTTCCATCCTCAGACTAACGGCCAGGCGGAGAGGGCGAACCAGGACCTGGGATCCGCCCTGCGGTGCGTTACGGCTCGCAACCCCGCTTCCTGGAGCCGCCTCCTCCCATGGGTAGAATACGCGCATAATTCCCTTAAGTGCACGTCCACAGGGATGTCTCCCTTCGAGTGTTCGTTAGGATACCAACCCCCCCTCTTAACGGTCCAGGAGGCCGAGGTTGCAGTCCCCTCCGTCAAGTCCCACATCCTTAAATGTAAACGGATGTGGAGACTTACTCGCACCGCACTCCTTCGCTCTAATTCCCGCACCCAGCGCCTGGCGGACCTTCACAGGACCGCAGCCCCACAGTATAAGGTCGGTCAGCAGGTCTGGTTGTCTACAGCCAATATCCCCCTCCCTACTTCCTCTAAAAAGCTTCAACCCCGGTTTATTGGTCCTTTCCCCATTGTTTGCCTAGTTAACCCTGTTTCTGTCAAACTCTCCCTCCCTGTTTCCCTCAAAATCCATCCCATTTTTCATGTGAGCCAGGTTAAGCCTGTCGCCTCCAGCCTCCTCAGTGCCCCGGCGGTTACCCCTCCACCGCCCCGGATCATCGACCATGCCCCGGCCTACACGGTGAGTCGTATTCTCGACATCCGCCGCAAGGGCCGGGGCTACCAATACTTGGTCGACTGGGAGGGTTATGGCCCAGAGGAGCGGTCCTGGCTCCACAAGAGTCTAATTCTGGACCACTCTCTCATCTCTGACTTCCACCAACAATTCCCGGACAAGGTTACACCTCCAGTTACGCCAGGTGGCGTTCGTTGAGGGGGGGGTACTGTAACATTCCGCTCCCTTCCTGTCCGTTTTCCTTGTTTTGCCATGTCCCTCCGTGTCTTGTTTGATTCCCTTGTCCATGTTTTCCCCCTTGCTAAAGGCTGGGCGTGTCCCCCTCCGTTTGTTTCACTCTGTGCTTCCACTTTGGTTTCACCTGTTAATTATTCAATCACCCGCGGTTACATTCCTCACCATTTCCTTATTGGTTCCAATTTCACTCCCCTACTTAAACCCCCGACTGGCTGCTATTCAGCGCCAGTTCGTTAACGTACTTCGTTTGGTGTTGGTCTCTGGTTTCTAGTCCTGTCCGCGTAAATCTAAGTAGTTCTTAGTATTCCTTTTTCTACTCTGTGCATTCTACCCGCTGGTTAGTGTTTGTTTCAGTCCCTGCTTCTGCTATCCTGTTTTGCTCCTTTGTTTTTGTTCGTTTGTGCCTTACCCACCACAGCTCCGTCCAGCCTGCAGCAGTTCCCTGTGCGTGTGGTTGCAGTACCTCAGCTCCCTTCCAACGGCGCACCCTCAGCTGGGTTAACAGTCTCTGGACCCTCCAGTGGTTCCTGTCTGGCCGTGGCACCCACCTTGCTGCAGTGTCGGTTCCAGGCTCCGCTGTGGTCCAGCTCCCAGACCGGGCTTACTAGGGCTTCACCACACTGCTTACCCTGTTCGTGTTCCACCTAATCCTCTACCTCTGCTTTCCAGTACCTAGTCCAGTTCCAGTTCCGGTTCGGAACCCAAGTCCAGTTCCGGCTTGGGACGTACCGCTGTTTTCCTGTACCAGTTCCTGTTGGACCTCCCGGTCCAGTTCCAGTCCAGTTCCGGTTCGGAACCCAAGTCCAG
This sequence comes from Synaphobranchus kaupii, assembly GCA_029718625.1. Classification (NCBI taxonomy): domain Eukaryota; kingdom Metazoa; phylum Chordata; class Actinopteri; order Anguilliformes; family Synaphobranchidae; genus Synaphobranchus; species Synaphobranchus kaupii. The sequence goes on from CM056393.1 coordinate 3,832,341, forward strand.
TTCCGGCTTGGAACGAACCGCTGTTTCCATTGTTCCAGTTCCTGTTGGACCTCCCGGTCCAGTTCCAGTTCCGGTTCGGAACCCAAGTCCAGTTCCGGCTTGGGACGTACCGCTGTTTTCCTGTACCCGTTCCTGTTGGACCTCCCGGTCCAGTTCCAGTCCAGTTCCGGTTCGGAACCCAAGTCCAGTTCCGGCTTGGAACGTACCGCTGTTTCCACTATACCAGTTCCTGTTGGATCTCCCGGTCCAGTTCCAGTCCAGTTCCGGTTCGGAACGCAAGTCCAGCTCCGGCTTGGAGCACGTTGCCGAGCTAAAGGACTTCCACCTTTGTTGTTTTCTTTGTGTCTAACCCATGTACAGCTTGGGACTGCCCCAAGCTTCTTTAATAAATACTCTGTTCCGTTTCCCTGTCTCCTGGTCATGCATTTGGGTTCTGCTAGTGTGTTGGATCGTGACACCTGCTTTGGGTTTTACTCAGTGCAGTTATCCAGCTAACTCAGTAATCCTGCTTTGGGTTTTACTCTGTGCAGTTATCCAGCTAACTCAGTAATCCTGCTTTGGGTTTTACTCTGTGCAGTTATCCAGCTAACTCAGTAATCCTGCTTTGGGTTTTACTCAGTGCAGTTATCCAGCTAACTCAGTAATCCTGCTTTGGGTTTTACTCAGTGCAGTTATCCAGCTAACTCAGTAATCCTGCTTTGGGTTTTACTCAGTGCAGTTATCCAGCTAACTCAGTAATCCTGCTTTGGGTTGTACTCAGTGCAGTTATCCAGCTAACTCAGTAATCCTGCTTTGGGTTTTACTCAGTGCAGTTATCCAGCTAACTCAGTAATCCTGCTTTGGGTTTTACTCTGTGCAGTTATCCAGCTAACTCAGTAATCCTGCTTTGGGCTTTACTCTGTGCAGTTATCCAGCTAACTCAGTAATCCTGCTTTGGGTTGTACTCAGTGCAGTTATCCAGCTAACTCAGTAATCCTGCTTTGGGTTTTACTCAGTGCAGTTATCCAGCTAACTCAGTAATCCTGCTTTGGGCTTTACTCTGTGCAGTTATCCAGCTAACTCAGTAATCCTGCTTTGGGTTGTACTCAGTGCAGTTATCCAGCTAACTCAGTAATCCTGCTTTGGGTTTTACTCTGTGCAGTTATCCAGCTAACTCAGTAATCCTGCTTTGGGCTTTACTCTGTGCAGTTATCCAGCTAACTCAGTAATCCTGCTTTGGGTTGTACTCAGTGCAGTTATCCAGCTAACTCAGTAATCCTGCTTTGGGTTTTACTCAGTGCAGTTATCCAGCTAACTCAGTAATCCTGCTTTGGGTTTTACTCAGTGCAGTTATCCAGCTAACTCAGTAATCCTGCTTTGGGTTTTACTCAGTGCAGTTATCCAGCTAACTCAGTAATCCTGCTTCGTAGTATACCCCCCACGTTCGGTTTGAATTGCGTAAGATAAATTCCTCAATGAAGTCTGAGTATGTTAGGGTTAAGGCTGCCAATATCTGTGTGCGGTATGGTGTGTGTACTTACCGAACCATGCCTGTTGGTCCCCTTCAACCTCGATGGCCAGGCCAAAGTCCGCCAGCTTCACCGCTGCCCCCTTGGACTTGGACGCAAGCAGTAGGTTCTCCGGCTGTCGGAACGTATGAGAATAGAAGACAGAATCGGAGAGACGAGAATCAGAGATAAGGCATTACCTTACTGCCATTCAGAGGATGGTCCTAGTATCCAGAGCAGCTTACACAGTTCACGTGCAATCAGTTAGCTACAGCTGAAGCAACTCAGGTTAACCATTTAAAGAGTCAGTTATTTTTTGGAATGTTTTTTTTATTTTTTTCAAATTTAAGTCTTATTATTATTATAATTAAGTGTTCTAGAACCCCAATGTTTTGATTACCAGTAGTGATTGTGGGCGCGTTAAGTAACTGAGCGGCTCCGCTTCGCTCAGAGCGAAGAACGCACTTAACAGGTTGCTCAGTTTCGCTCACTCTGATCCGCTCAGAGCGCAGCTGAGCACTTTTGGATGTGGATCAGAGAGGAGCAATATGGAAGTACGTCGTACTGCATATGGACCACAGAACTATAGTTCTGTGATATGGACCCAAGTTTTCGGTCTACTGGGGTTGACAGGAATGAAACATGCTTTTGTTTGCCGCACGAACCATATGCGCCTAGTTTTACATAGCTTATTTATGTTAGCTACAGGAAATGATAAGTTAGCAATAATGCTAAGTTGACGTTACAGCAAACAACTGAACAGATTCAACCTAAAATAAGTAGGCTATGCTTGAATCTTGTACGTCGCCTTGACAGTTGCTCAGCGCTCACGTAGAGCAGAACGTTAAGTGATTAAAAAATCCGCTCAGTCATCACACTGAGCATTCTCACCGTGAGCGCTCAGTTACTAACGCACCCTGTTACATCAGCATTAGAATGTTCAGTTAAGAACATTCTAAACACATATTATTTGTGCTAAATCGTAAAGTAACTCAAGTGTACAATGGCAGTGTTCCACCTGGGACTTGAACCACCCCACTCACCATTTTTCTGCGTTTTTTCTTAGGCAGAATGAACGTTTCATTGAAGTGGCACCCCAAAATACTGCTCCGAGATTCCTGGCTTCCACACTGGAAGGTTTCTGAAGCCACCACTGCTACTTGTATATGTACGTATATGACACAGACATCGTTATGGTACTACAAAACAAGTGTGTGTGTGTGTGTGTGTGTGTGTGTGTGTGTGTGTGTGTGTGTGTGTGTGTGTGTGTGTGTGTGTGTGTGTGTGTGTGTGTGTGTGTGTGTGTGTGTGTGTGTGTGTGTGTGTGTGTGTGTGTGTGCGCGTGCGAGCGAGCGTGCGTGTGCGCATTTGTGTAGATGTGTGTATGCGTATCCATGCGCGTGTATGTTTGTGTGTGTGTGTTTTTCTTGTCTTCCTGTATCTGTGTCACCCTGACGGTGATTGGTATTGACAGGTGCAAAATTGAGCTAATGAATGAACTAATGCAGAGAGGAGTGCTGGGGAGCAGAATATTTTCCGCCGGTAGTTTCCCCCGTAACACGCGACACACCTCTCCTTCATCGATCGCCCGGGAGGAAAAAAAAATCCAAAAAATCAATCTCCCAATTACCCAGTGCACCGCACCGCGCCCGGTTCTGAATCGACCCAGGAGCCTCCCAGAGCCTTTTACAGTTCCGCTGGTCCTGAGAAGCATTAGACCTGCATCAGCGCTGGTTCTGAATCGACCCAGGGGCCTCGCAGAGAAGCATCAGTGCTGGTTCTGTCCCTCGATACGGCCCACTGTCTCACTCCACTCCCCAAACTAAAATAGACTTTTCTGTTCTCAGTAACAGAACCAAAGGGGACCAGTGGCTGGGACAGGTCTATTAACACCCTGCAGGTGTGTATAATGGCAGTTCAAGTACGTTTCACGTTTGCTGGAGGCGCAGGAAGAAGGACTCGTCCTTTAGGGAACCCGAAATGATGTAATTAACCTTCCGAGGGCCTCCGGACCCAGGGGACACCTACTGCTCGGTCTTCGGAGAAAGCCACGCTCGATTCAGGAGATTAAGATTAACTCCAGGGTGCACAGAGCTATCTGTGCGTGCATGTGTGCAGTATTTATGAAGAAAGTTCAATCTCATTAAACGTTCCACATAGTATAATAATATATTTTTAGAATATATTTTTGCGAGATAGAGAGTTAACTATCTAACAATGTTCATGCCGGGTGCATTTCTTATTTCTAGTACAATTTTCATCAATGCTGTGGCAGAAATATTGGATTTAAATGGAAAAAAATATTAGTTTTGGAGAAATGTGTCTGCAATCATATGTCTTTGGGGATATGTATAATCAATGTTTAATCTAATGTTTCTGATTACATATTAATTAATATCTCAGCGCAAGCTGCAATATCAGGCACATTGTGTACTGTACACGCTAACATGCTAACAAATGCACAGGCAGTTTTGCATTATTCCGGGTAGGAGACGAGCGGAGGAGACGAGTGAAGAATATTGGGACGCACCCCATGTCTGTAATTGTGACCCCACACAACGGCAGACTTGCCTTCAGGTCTCTGTGGACCACGCCCATCTGATGGCAGTGCAGGACGGCCTCCAGTATTTGCTGAATGCAATGGCTGAAGGAAAAGAGTGGAGACAGGAGCAGAGGCATTAGCATTAACTTGACACTGCCCATAACTTATCATTATCACAGCTGCTCGCGTTTAGTTTTATAACTGAAGAGTGTGTTTCCAAACATTACATTACAGGCACTTAGCAGACACTCTTATCCATTACATTACATTACATTACAGGCATTTAGCAGACACTCTTATCCATTACATTACATTACATTACAGGCACTTAGCAGACACTCTTATCCATTACATTACATTACATTACATTACAGGCATTTAGCAGAAGCGGTCTTATCCAGAGTGACTTACACAGCATTTGCATTTTTAGTATCCATAGTATCCATTACTACAGCTGGATATACGCTGCCTGGCCAAAAACACAGTCGCCGGTGCACCCGTCATGCATAGTGCCCATTGTACAAGCCTCTGGAGGCAGTGTTATGATCTGGGGTTGCTTCAATTGGTCAGCAACGTTATGCAGCAATAAAATGAAGTCAGCTGAGCACCTGAATGTACTGAATGACCAGGTTATCCCATCAATGGGCATATTCCAGGACGACAATGCCAAGATTCATCGGGCTCAAATTGTGAAAGTGCATGAGGAATCATTTTCACACATGAATTGGCCAGCAGAGTCCTGACCTTAACCCCATTGAAAGTCTTTGGGATGTGCTGGAGAAGACTTTACGGAGTGGTTCAACTCTCCCGCCGTCAATACAAGATCTCGGCCAAAAATGAATGCAACTCTGGAGGGAAATAAATGTTGTGACGTTGCATAAGGTTGTCGAAACAATGCCACGATGAATGTGCCCCGTAATCAAAGCTAAAGGCGGTCCAACTAAATATTAGAGTGTGTTTTGGCCAGGCAGTACATACTGAAGCAATGCAGGTGAAGTACTTTGCTCAAGGGTACAACAGCAGTGTCCTACCTGGGAATCAAACCTGCAACCTTCCGGTTACAAGGCCAGTTTTTTAACCATTATACAACAGCGCTGCCTCGCAAACCTCACTAAGTCCAGTTTTTATAAACCATATTTTTCAAGGTGGGTATAATTTCTTCTGATAAATGGTTAGATATTTCCAGTTTCACTTTTACACTGTTATTTTTAGGGAATTAAGTATAAAAGTTCGCTTTTTCATGCAAAAAACTCCACCAATTTAAAATGAACAAAACTTGATTTTATCGAAATTGGTAGAAGGGGCTGAGTGAGTTTAGGAAAAAAACACACTTCAGTAGGAGTAGGGGGCCTTTGTAGAATGTGCATTTGAAGTCAATTTGAATTCGCAAATCCATTACGTTGAGCCACGGCTTCTCGTTAGCATGCTAATTGAGCAGTCGACTCCCTTGCCCTTTGACCCTTTGGGGGCAGTGACAAAGAGATTCCCGCCCGTGGGCAGGGACACTGAGCCACTCCATCTTATTCCTGTTCTGATTGGTGATCCTTTAACCACCCAGGTCATCTGGATCCATTTGAATTCTACTTCCCTCATTTCTTACTCTGACGACCCCCCCCCCCCCCCAATTGCGGCTGTTCAATAGAACCCAATCAATACTCTTTTCTATACTGTGTGTCACTTTCAGACAGGACACAGTCATTTATTCCCAATTAGACCACAGCTGAACTTCTCACCTCTAGTGGGCGGGGGAACTGGAGTGAAATCTCCTACGTATTTTACTATGCAGATAGAAGAATATTACAAGCATGGGATTACAAAAGACGAGTTAATTTTTTATGTTTTAAGCGT
>CM056393.1:3843217-4054958 GCA_029718625.1 Synaphobranchus kaupii
TCAGCGGAAGCGGTGCCGAACACGGGCGACGGCGTAAGGCCATCTGCTTTTGTTTTGCCTGCTTGATTTTTTCTCCTTCCTGTTTTCACAGTGTAATTACCCAAAAGCTGTCGCTCGACTCATCGGGTGACAGCCGTGCTGATGAGATAAGAGCTTGGCAGCGACGGCTTTTCACATCCTTCAGACACGGCTCTCAAACACAGCGAGGGCCTCCCTCCTAACGAGCGGGGGAAATCCCCTTCGAGCGCCAAGAGAACATATCGATTATTTTGTTGGACAGGCAGCATTGAACGAAGCGCTTCAGAACAACATCAATCTGTGTAATTGGACAGCTGACAGGAAGGGGTGGGTCGTGACCTGTGATGTCTGCTGTGGGATATCTCCATACGCAGGCAGTGGCACAGCAGCCTGCAAGGGTTTGAACCTGCAGCCCCAAACTGAAAATGCAGTGCTGACCTCGCACTGGAGAAAAGTCCCAGGGTCCAATGTGGGGGGTAGAAGTATTTTAAAACGCAACTGAGCTGAGCCTGGTGGGATTCACAGAAAGAGTGCAATATTAGATATTAATCAATAGTCAATAAGCAGTCAAAGTAATTCCAGGAGGACTCACAGGTCGAAGATAAGGTAGTGGTGTCCCTCCTCAGAGATGCTGTCATGGAGACGCACTGGAAGAGAGTGAGAGAGAGACAGAGAGAGAAAACAAGCATGTAAAAAAAGCATGATTGTCCAGACAGACTGCTTTTTTCCAAGAGCATTTAATCGATTGTCAGGACTAATCCTGAGCTGTGGAAGAAGCCAACAACGATTGCACCCCTCAGATTACCCTGGCCCTGACTGTCGAACAAGTTAACAAGGCTATTTGAGCTGTGACAGAAACCGACGGCGTTACCTGAGCAATCGCTAATGTAATTACCCAGAGTGTGAGGTGTGTGGTTCTTACTGCGTTCTCACACTGAATCCTCAGCTGCCGAGCCATAAAGCACACGCTGCTCTCATTGCTATTGCAGAGGATGCTATCGTTCAGAGCTTATAGACAGGGAAATAGATCTCATAGATGTGTGTGTGTGTGTGTGTGTGTGTGTGTGTGTGTGTGTGTGTGTGTGTGTGTGTGTGTGTGTGTGTGTGTGTGTGTGTGTGTGTGTGTGTGTGTGTGTGTGTGTGTGTGTGTGTGTGTGTGTGTGTGTGTGTGTGTGTGTGTGTGTGTGTGCGTCGCATGTGTGCAGTGGTGTGTGGGCGCAGGTGAAGCAGAGAGCAAGAGGAACAGTTCTCCTGTAGTTTTCCATTACAGAGCAGCGTTACATCAGCCCCATACTGCAGTCTCAGCTGCACAGAGCTGCATTACATCAGCCCCATACTGCAGTCTCAGCTGCACAGAGCTGCGTTACATCAGCCCCATACTGCAGTCTCAGCTGCACAGAGCTGCATTACATCAGCCCCATACTGCAGTCTCAGCTGCACAGAGCTGCGTTACATCAGCCTCATACTGCAGTCTCAGCTGCGCAGAGCTACGCTACATCAGCCCCATACTGCAGTCTCAGCTGCGCAGAGCTGCATTACATCAGCCCCATACTGCAGTCTCAGCTGCGCAGAGCTGCGTTACATCAGCCCCATACGGCAGTCTCAGCTGCGCAGAGCTGCATTACATCAGCCCCATACTGCAGTCTCAGCTGCGCAGAGCTGCGTTACATCAGCCCCATACTGCAGTCTCAGCTGCGCAGAGCTGCGTTACATCAGCCCCATACTGCACTTTAAACCTGTATCATTTTATAAAGATTCTATTCCTTCATTGATGGCTCCTAAAACCCCTTTCACTTTCCTGGGCACATTTTAACACGAGTCAGGGTGACTACATTTCCCATCAGTGACAGTTCAGTGCCCCATTTCCCAAAGGGATCTTAAGAGTAAACATCATCTTAGTCCAATAAGTTTTTCTATAATACTTTCATTGTTTGTTTGTTTTTCGTCATTTGTTTTTTGTCTTTCTCCCTCTATTTATATGATATTTCTTTACATAATGTCAGTAAATTGTAATAATTTTATTAATTTATTATTTTATAAATGTGTTGCATGTGAAAGCTAACCTGCAGCAGTGTGTGTGATATGCATAGGTCTGTGTGTGTTAGTGTAACACCCTCCACTCTGTCTCCATATAACCTTTCAGCCTTTCAGGCCCAATTAATGCACAGATATAGCCATTTCGTAATGGCTTTCTTTTAAAGGATTTTATCGATTACGTATCTCATGAGTGATAGGCTGACAATGTGTGTTCCAAACCCCCTTTGTTGGGGACGTGTATACGTACATATACTGTATGTGTAGCGAGGGAGAAACGAGGAACATTATTCACGAAGACAGCACGGGAAAAACACGGGACCAGAAAGCAGGGGAGGAGAGAAAGGTGGGAAGAGTAGATAAAATATCTCATTAACGCCCACGGTCACCTCAGGAATAAAGAGCTAAGCAGCCATATCGAAAAGCCATATCGGATTTTCCTGAACTCAGTGGGGAAAAGACGGATTTATAGCTCAGTGTTAATTCCAGAATCGGAGCGTCTGGAAGACGCAGGCCAGCTGTGAGGTCTGGAAAACCAAGGACAGTTCCTAAGCAGCTGTTGCCTCTGGGGTTGTCAGAGGTCTCCCAATCCCTCTATACAGTATGACCTTACATATGATCTATTTAGAAATACATATTTTTATATACGTTTATAGAGTATTACCAAGAAAGAAAATGGAAAGAAGAGCTTGTAGTTGTTGATGTTTGTGTACATCTCTTTTTTTTTTTGCTTTTCTTTTTTTTCTGGAATAGTTCGGTTTTTCTCAGTTTGCTGTACCATATTATTCTTTTTTATCATTAGGATGTCTTGCCTCTCCATCAATCTTTTTTACATATAACATTTGCCTCTCTGTTGTCTGAGTGCAGTCAGCATAGCATGCATGGTCATTCTGTGTTGAAGGGCTACAATAAATAAGATTTGTTTGATGGATGGTTGCCATTGATACATGAGTTTGCAAAGCTGGCGTGTGATCTGCGTCATGGCACAAATCTCCCTGCTCTGGAGAGAACATGTGGTGCAGTGTGTAGTGTGGCGGACTCTAAACAATGGGTAGGGAACTGGGCTTGTAACCCAAAGGTTGCAGGTTCGATTCCCAGGTAGGATATTGCTGTTGTACTCTTGAGCAAGGTAAGTAACCTGCATTGCTTCAATATATATCCAGCTGTATAAATGGATACTATGTAAAAATAATGTCACTCTGGATAAGAGCGTCTGCTATATGTTAGTAATGTAAAATACATTTTATTAATACCGCCTGTATGGACAGAGAAGCTTGTTATTTTCATTCTTTACAAGCACACCTTGAAGGAGTTGCTACAGTCGTCTGCGGTTGTTTTTGTCTGGTTTTGTAAGATAACACAGGTGACCCCCCCTGATGCCGAACTTGACATAGGATTTCCAAAGGACCCCCGAATCTGCAGAATCACCCGCTGAATGAGAGCCCTTAATAGCCCCCTTCTTATCTTAGAGCCCTGGCAAACAGTTCCAGAACTCGGGGCCCACGAGCACTAGCGCCCATAATTCCAATCTGTTATCTCGCCTAAAGCTGAGCAGTACAGTTATGTCATGGAATTGGACACTTCAAACATCTCTCTCTCCCTCCCCTACAAAGCCCAACCTTTAAACACAAACCCCCCCCCTCAATACAAAGCCCCGCCTTTCAACACAAACTCCACCCCTCAATACAAAACCACTCCCCTCAATACAAGGCCCCTCCCCTCAATTCAATTCAATTCACTTTTATTTGTATAGCACTTGTATAGCACTTTTGACAGAGAGATGCTTTACAGAGGAAACAGCCAAAACCAGGCCTGAAATCCCTAAAGACAAGCGAGGCACAAACAAATCCCCTAGTGGGAAGAAAAGCCCACGGCTGCCTTCTACGACTTTAACAATCATTTTCTTTTTTTTTCTCCAAAAATTTAACTTTGATTATGTAAGTTAACGAAAAATGCTAGATTTCAACCCACCTACAATGAAACCATTCAAACCTTATATTCCTTTAAACATTGCAAGCCAAATAAACAATAAACCATAATTATCACAACCGCGCTGCAACGTCGAGAGAATTGCATTGTTTATTGTATTTTAACTTCAGACGTCGAGAAACGTCAATTTCCCAAGCATCCAAAGTAAACAGCTTCTTTCAAATATTCTGTAATTGTCTCCCTCAGGTTATGATAAATAACATAAATAAGGAGATTTTGGGGAGGGCATTATGTAACCGTGCCAGTCGGAGCTCTACCTCTTCTCTCACAAACAATTTAATTCCCACACATCATTGTTTGCATAAAATTAGATTATTATTATTATTTAGACTACAATGCTGCAGATATTCAAATTTACTTTATGCTTGCTGCAACATTGAGATTTGCTTGTGCTATGACAACTTATTACAACTGCCATTAGCCGTTCTGCTTTGCCTTGTAGCAGCCGTGTGTGTGTGTGTGTGTGTGTGTGTGTGTGTGTGTGTGTGTGTGTGTGTGTGTGTGTGTGTGTGTTCCATTTATGTTGGTGCATATATATGCAAGTGTGCGTGTGGATGTGTGTACCTGTGTGTGTGTGTGTGTGTGTGTGTGTGTATACTCTTTATGCGAGTGCATACGTGTATGTGCGTGTGTGTGTGTGTGTGTGGGTGTGTGCATGCGTGTGTGTGTGTGTGTTCAGTCCTCACAAACTCTACTTGTGAAGCCTTCATGGTTTAGCAGGTCGTACACTACACTGTCACAGTCCAACCATCGCCTTTGTTCGAGCACAGAGCATTTCTCTGTTAGTTACTTTTTGTTACTTAATTTAGTGCTGAATTTCTTTCTCTCCTCCATAAAATTAAATACGGTACAAGAAAGAAGAACAATGTCATGGATAATGAGCATATCGCATGTCTATACCCTTTCAAAAACAGCTGTTTGGAAAATAAAAACTTGCTCTGTGTTGTCAGCAGTAGAATGGCTTCTCTTGCGGCTCTAAAAAGCTCCACTTTATCCTTCTAAACCCAGTGGAATGAATCGCAAAATTGTGAGCAATTATAAAAAGTTTTTTGTTTTTGTTGGCATTTCCTCATCATTTACACGGAATCCACTCAGTATGCAAATTGTTTAATTAACGGCATCATTAAAACGGCGGGACGCCAGCGTGCCGTTTTCAGGACATTACACTGAAGCTGTAGGGAAAATAAGAAGCTGATTCATGAGAATGCATAAAGACAAGAACAGGCCCATTCAGCCCATCTGGTCTCGTCATTTACCGAAATGTGATTCTTCTGATGGGAGAGTTCTATTCTGCTCTCCCCCCCCCCCCGTTTTCCTCCCCAATTTTGAGCGCCCAATCGTGTGTACATCTCAGCTCATTGCCGTTACCTCCGGCATCAAATTTTGGAGAGTGCAGACAAGTGCGTGCTCGTCTCCGGAGCACATAATTAATGTCACCGCCTTCTTTTTGTACCGCAGTCAACGAGCTGGGCTTGCACAAACACAAGCCGGAGGAAGACGCTTCAATGCGTTTTTTAAATTTTTTTATTTTATTTAACCTTTATTTTGACAGGGAGGCCTCACTAAGACTATTTACTAAGGCCTTTAGCATGTGGCTAAAGTCTATTTTACAGATGAGCCCTGTTTGAATGCAGACCATAGTGGTGGAGCTTCCCTCGCAGAGCGCCACAATACAATACCTCACGTTGCAGTTTCACTGTAGTCACCAGGGAAGGCTGCAAGATATCTGCCGCTACAGTTCTGCACTTAAACTGGGGCCTCACACGAGAGCCGATTGGCTACAGAGCAAATCAGATGCTAAGCGTTGCAATTCCGTTGATTAAAACAACAGACCCCAAGGACCTGAAACAGTGCTTTGGGGTTGCTTGAGAACACAAAGGCAAAGGTTGCCTCTCGAAGAACAGACATGCTTTAAGTTAGCGCTGAATGTAACTTAAGGACAACTCTTACCTGTACACATATAGTGGTAGCGGTTGAGTCAGCCATTTTTTGACTAATTTCCTTTCATTTCTTCCTTTCTCAAGCACTGAATTAAAATTCAGGGAGATAATTCTTCAGTGTTCATCCATTACGAGACTCATTAAATGCCATCCTCTCAGCAGACTAGGATCTAATGAACCTCTCTATTCTCTTAATTTAGCTTGCCCCCACATTAACCGCACATTGTAATGCAATTTGGAGAATAAAGACTTTTAAAATCATAAAATACAAAGAGTGGAAAGAGAAAATGCACTTGTAAAAGTAATCAACTGTAGAGGTCAGGTGGAGGTCAGAGGTGTGACAATAAAACACACCACATTATTAAGGCCAATGCTTAATTAGCACTTGACGATTTTAATTATTTTTATCCTTTATTTATTCAGATGAAACCCATTGAAATAAAAAGTTCTCTTTCAAGGGAGCCCTGGTCAAAATTAACATTATCTGGTTAAAGTCAAAAAGTCTGGGGTTTGCGCCCCTGGTCCTGCCAGATCTGAGTACGGCCGGTGCCTTGAGGTAGCGGCAACTGGCGGCCGCTCCTGGTGTGGGAGGTGGGACTCGGCGGGGGAGAATCGTCGCAAACAAGCCGGCGGCTCCAAGCGAGTTGGAATCGCGTTCAGGGAGCTAGAGGAGTCGCGCCCTGAAGAAGACGTGGCGCCCTCCTTCCTACTACCGGCTGACGGGGTTGTGTACAGCAAATTCTCAAGCTTTAGCTACAATGGGGGGAATTGAATAACATAGGATACAATTGGCAACCAAATTCTGAGAAAACTGGGAAAAATCTGAAATGAATTTATTTATTTTCTTTTTTTTTTAACTAAAAAAATAAGTCTGAGAACTAATCTTGGAGATCTGACACACCCAAACACTGTTGACGAGAATGATTCAGAGGGGAAGGTATAAGTTAACACGAAACAAGTTTTCTTTGAACATGTGCCACAAAATATAGCAGAAAATAACAACCAGGAAGTGTCATGGTTTTCTACCCTGTTTCCCCATGCGGTCGTTTTCCTCGGTGGCCACGCGAGGGCGCTGTCCTTTTTGGTAGATGCTTGCTCTGCCCTGCTGAGTTGGCAGAGCTTCTATTAAAGCATTTACACCTGTTCATAGTCACCGGAGAGTTATATAAGCCTTCCGTCTCCTTCGTTCGGGGCTTCGACATTGATTGTTAATTGTTTGTACTGTGGTGTTATTGTTGGCTGTGAGTTTCTCGTACCCTTTTGGCTATTCGCCCTTTTTAGCGTCTCTTTGTAGAGGCAGGGCTTATTTCTTACTGGCTTAGTGGTAGATTATCTCGTAGAAGTTTGGGACCGTAAATCTCTGCTCTATTTTCGCCATAGTGTGCTTTTTCTCCGTGTATGGAGATTCTGTTGGGAACTTTAGTCCAGTTCGCCCCTAGGTGCATGTCGTCTCATGTGAGATTGGGCGTTTGCGCTTCTGCTGGGCTGCTTAGCTTGTGGAGGTGTAGAGTAGTTGTTCTTTGTTCCCCTTTGCCTGTTTTGTTTTCTTACTGAGAGACCTGGCGTTTTGCTTCTATTCAATTCCGTGTTACTGTGAGCCAGTAAGTAGCCTTGGTACGTTTTTCCCTGTTTAGTCTCCTTCTCGTGGACTACGTTCCCTGTTGTTGTGATTCAGGGTTTTATTTATATTGAGGCTTCGTGCTATTATGTTTGCGTAGGTCTTTGTTACAGCAGTCCTGTTCGCCTTTTTACCTGCGAGACGATTGTTGTGAACTGTTGTTCTGTTTCGTTCTCCGGGTGTGTTGTCTCCTTATGTGGAGCTTGGGCGATGCTGTGGACGTGCTTGTGTTTGACTGCGTGTTTTTAATAATAGCCTCGGAACGTTAGCTCTCTGTTCCATTTCGCCTCGTTACATTTTTTCCATTAGTCAGAGGCTAGGGCGGTTGTTTTATATTCTAGCTTGCGTTAGTCTGTGGATAGTAAGTTATGGGACGACGGTGCTTCGTCGGCTCACCTGTAAAATGTTTCTCTCTCTTGGGAGATCGGGTGTTTACCCTCTTGGTTTTATTCATTGGACTGCGAGCCTTTTTATATCGCCAGGGAACGTTAAATCTCTGTTCCTGTTCGCCTCGTTACATTTCCCCTTATTTAGAGGCAGGGCTTGTTTTTGTGTTTGTGCTTGTCAGTCAGATAGCCTATAGTTTCTGTGCAGCTGTCCTTTCGTCTTTTGTGCTTGTTCTCCGGGTATGGAGTTTTGGGCTATTCCGTTCAGAACTTAGTTCTGTTTGCCCTTCGGTGCTATTTGTCTCTTAGTGAGACCGGACGATGTTGTTTTTATTTTTTATTTATTTATTTATTTTGGCATGTGCATGATCACATTGCATCACATTTAAATATTCATTTCAAATACATTTCCTGCCGAAAAGGGATACGGGAAAAAAGCAGCCTGCTTATCAATGTCCCGCCCCACTTCCCTCAAGATTTTAAATGTTCATATTATACATTTGATTAAAACTGATATTTTTAGTATCACAACAGCATAGCTAAGTTTTCTTTATAGCAAAATTGATCAAGAAGGAAAGAAAAAATAAAAATAAACTAAAATACTCTAAAGTGAAACAAACCGGATTTTTAAAGTCAGATTATTAAAGTCCAATTAAGTAGGTTTAAATGTGCCTGTCATACATTGGTCAAACAATTTGTTTCAATGTTCATATTATACATTTGATTAAAACAGATATTTTTAGTATCATAACATCATAGCTGAGTTTTCTTTATAGCGAAATTGATCAAGAAGGAAATGAAAAAAATAAAATAAAATACACAAACCGGATTTTTACAGTCAGATTGTTAAGGTCCAGTTAAGTAGGTTTAAATGTGCATGGCATACATTGGTCAAACACTTTGTTTCAATGTTCATATTATACATTTGATTAAAACAGATATTTTTAGTATCATAACATCATAGCTGAGTTTTCTTTATGGCGAAACTGATCAGGAAGGAAAGAAAAATAAAATCAAATAAACTACTCTAAAGTAAAACAAACCAGGTTGTTAAAATCAGATTATTAAGTACCAAAATAGTAGGTTTAAATGTGCATGTCATACTTTGGTCAAAACAATTTGTTTCAGTTCCACGTCCAACATTCTCAAATTTTGTTCAGCTAATGTCCAACTAACAGTCAAATGCGGAACCAAAAGGAGGGTAAACGCCCGATCTCCCAGGGGGAAGAAACATTGTGGACATGTTTGCGTATGACTGCGAGTCTCAAACTATGCCTTGGAACATTAATTACCTGTTCCTTTGCCTCATTACATTCCTCCTGTCTGAGAGGTTAGGGCGTGGCTGTTTTAAGCTTGGTCATTTTTGCTGGTAAGGTTATGGGACTGCGGTTCTCCGTCGGCTCGCCTGTAAAATGTTTCTTCCCCCTGGGAGATCGGGCGTTTACCCTCCTTTTGGTTCCGCATTTGACTGTTAGTTCCAGCTTATGTATTTAGCCACGTAACATTATATCTGTTCTTTCTCCTCCATTAAATCATATTCATTATTTGTTGACTACTGTTTATTTGTTTGTGCCTTTACGCTACTCGCCCGTTCTGATTAGTCTCGTTACCGAGACAGGGCACGTATTTATTTCTGGCTGTTCTGATCCCTGTCCTAGCGCTCTAGTTACTTGGCGTTTTGACAGTTAGCCGGTTAGTAGCGTCTGTCGTGGTGTTTGTGTTCCTTGTCTTGTCTCCTCCCTTATCTGCGGGTATCCCGCCTTAGTGGCCTAAGGGCTTAATGATTCCCCTTGCTGCGTTTGGCTCCTCCCACCTCACACGTCACGCCCCCTTACAGGAAGTGACAGAAGGTCAAACGTAATCTAAGATGAACAAAAAATAACAAACAGGAAGAAACGCGAGAGAAGCCATACACCGACTAGAGACAGGGAGGATAAGGTCTTCGATAACGCGAAGACCAAGCAAAGAAGAACCGAGAACGTGGAACTTAAATAAACAAAGTCACAGATGAAATGACTGAACTAAACGAGGCGGGAAAAGACATGATAATGGAACCCATAATGCAATAATGACAAACAAAACAGGTGAAACCGATAACTAAACAAGGAACGCTAGCAAGCAATGATAAATCAATAATCCAATTAACAAAGATGACAGGGAAAGGAGAGATATGTCCAAACTGGAGGGCAAAGCTGACGCTGGGTAACAGCTGGAACCGTACGAATAACGTCTGCTTTGAACACAATACTAATATTGCATTACTGGGATCTAACAGCTGCTATTATTCAAAGAAACTCAGGCAAGTCAGGTTAAGTACTGTACCTTTCTCAATGGTACAACACCAGTGTCCTATCAGGGACTTGAACCTGCAACCTTGAGGTTAGAAACCATTTATACCACACTGCTACCCATATCCTGGTCAGTAGGACCCAATGGCAGAAGGATGATTGTAGATCACTATTCGTCCGCAAGCACAACTAGACATTCTGCGTCTGTGCCTCATTAGATTCCCTACAGAATCATAACATCCACTCAATTTCAATATTCATGTGTTTCCCAAACAGAACCAGAGGAAGATATTGAGGATGACTGTCACTTGTAAAAAAATATAAATAAATAAATAAATAAATACACTTTGAGTTCTACCAACCCACTTCACATTTCCATTGTCAGCCATTCCCGTGAGACGGCATTCTGGGTAAACAGCCTCGTAGGCTAAATTGTAGCCCCGAGACAAAAAGGATTCGGTGGAGAGTAGGACTGTGCAGACAGGATTATGATGGCCGCCTTCATGTTTGATGCAATAAAACGGCAGAGCTTAATCCAGTATACGGTACTCTGCTCTGCTGTCCCCGGGGAGTGTAGCATTGTTCTCTGAGAATAGCTTTTTTTTTCACTAAATAAATACGAAAAAAACTAATAATGATGGTTGCCCGGTGTGGACAGAACAGCCTGCAGAAACTTTCTGGGTTCTTACAGTCCCTTTCTCTCTCGTTTCAGAAAGTCTTTAATCACCCAAGCCTGGCATATCTGGGTCATTATAGCTCAGCCTTTCAAAAGATTATACACAAAAAATATAATAAAATGTCTGCAGCTTCCCAAGATCCAACACACCATCCTGTCTCGTTTGCTTATCCTTTGGAAACTATGAGGTGAAAAAGGCTTTGCTTCTTGGGTTCAACTTGGGTTCTTTAAGAGGATCCCTTAAGAGGTTCAAGTCTTACTGGTAAATCGGCGACTTGCTGCGCTAACGCAATGAACCCTTCTTAATTAAAACATTGGGACTGTGGTCGATTAACCCTTCCTTTGCTGAAACGATACTCTAAACCGCAGCTGAAACTACGTATATGTTCGCTCAAAGCACTTTTAGCACACACAAAACCAATAACATCACCAGTGATTGGTCATGGTATTTGTTTTGCACCAATCATTGGTTGTGTTATTAGTTATTTTTCGAACAGTGCAGAGTCCGGCCTTACCTAGAGGAAGGGGGATGGCAGCCAGACCTGTTCCAGGGACGCGACGCCATAACGCCGTCCGCCTGACATGGATCCAGGGGGTCGAGGAGGGAGGCGGCAGCACTGGTGCGGGCCCCCCGGCGGGACAGGGGGCCGAGGGCGCAGCTACGGAGGGCGCCCCTGGACCAGCAACCGCAGGGGGGGCAGGTCGTGCTGCAGGCCCGAACCCAACTCGACCCGAGACGAGAGTGACAGGTTTGACCCGTCTGGAGTTTAGCAGGGCAGTGCTACAGAGAGGTATGGGCTTCGTGCCAGCTGACCTTAACTGCCTGGTAAAGGTTCCGGGTCAAGGGGACATTTTTGAGATTAGTTTCAAGAACCCTAATGTACTGGAGAGGTTCTGGAACCTCTATAGAGAGGGGAAGGACAGGCGTCCCCTTAACAACTTTGCGGTCGAGCCCCTGTCCGACACGGAGAACAAAGTGGTTACTGTACAGTTCTATAACGAGACTGTGCAGGACCACGATGTTTCGACGTGGTTGGGCAGGTATGGCAATGTAAAATCTGACGCCAGGAGGGTTCTTGATGAGGATGGAGTGTGGAACGGGGCCAGGAAGTGGCTGGTCCAGCTAAAGCCCGACCCTTATGTAGTGGGGGGGGTATGCCATATCCCCAGCATCATCACGCTGGGGAGGAATAGGGGTGTGGTGTTCTACAACGGCATGCCCAAGCTGTGCAGGAACTGCGGGGAGTTAGGTCACTTAGCCGCAGCCTGCACAGTGGTCAAGTGCAAGACCTGCGGAGGAGAGCACGAGACCAGGACATGCCGGGACCCAAAGCCCTGTAACCTGTGCGGAGAGAGTGGGCATTTCTTTCGTGACTGTCCACTCTCATACGCAAACAGGGCTAGGAACACTGCACCTCCTCCACCATCTACTGCTGCCCCCCGACCCCCTACCCCTACCCCTACCCCTACCCCTACCCCAAGACCAACACCAAGAACTAGAACCCCTGCCACAACCCCCCCTCAGCCTGGAACAACCACTCCTTCACAAGACACTGCACAAGCCCCCCCAAGCACTATCAGTACCGGATCTACCCAATGCACAGGTTCCTCTGCAGCCCCCTTACCCACACAGACAGTCACTACCGTTAAAGAGGAGCCTGACTCTGACACCCCTATCATGGTGGAAGGGTCATACTCCTCTAGCATAGACTCAGATTCGGACAATTCAACGTCATGGCAGACAGCAACCAAAAAAAGGAAGGGCAAACATAATAATACAAAAATTACAGAACAACCCAGTCAACCCCAAAACCCAGCAATAACCCGCCTACACAAACAACCAATACGTAAAACACAGCATGGAAATACCAATACCCGGACCAGCCCCTCCAAAACCAGGCCAGAACCCCCACCTCGCCCAAGTAAACCATCACCACCACTTATACACCAAAAAGAAACCCATACAAAAACCATCACATTCCAAAACAGGCCCTCTAATGACCGGTCACTTCCTGGCCCCGACCCCACACTAAATAAGAACACCCAGCAGCTCTCCTCTCGGGGACCCTCCAATGCAAAGGGGGACCCTGGGGCAAATCCATCACGTCCCACCTCTCCAGGACGGAACCCACCAGGCAGTATGGAGGGGAGACCTGTGGGCGGACCGAGTCAGGGGGTGAGTAGGCGCCTAAATAACCCGGACATAGTACTGGAAAGGTTAAATCAAATCTGTGAAGAAATTGCAAACAATAAACCCGGAACAAATGACACAACTAAACAATAACCATAACCATCATGACACTAACACTCACAACATCAAACACCAGAAGCATAAAAGACCCCAACAAGAGACACACTGTTTTCTCCATATTACAACAGCTTCCCTCGGACATCATCCTTCTTCAGGAGTGCAGAATCCCTTTCTGCACTATGGATGATGTTCTGAGAGAGGAATGGAGAATGGGGGACTCTCTCTGGTCGGGCTCTAACATTGCCCGGGCTGACGGGGTCGGCACATTGACCAAAAATCCCTATGTTAAGATCATGGGAAATAACATATTGGAGAGTGGGCGAATCCTCGTCACTGATTTTAGTGTCGGGGGATCCCCACTCAGAATGGTCAATGTGTACGGCCCGGTCGGTGAGGCAGGGAGGGTCTCCTTATTCCAAAAACTAAGACCCATCTTACTTTGCACAATGCCGGTTGTCGTGGGGGGGGATTTCAACTGTGCCCTTAGGGACGAGGACCGCAGCAGACCACGGAAAGATCGGTCGAGTGAGGAGCTGCGGTCCATCATGGAAGATTTCTCCCTCCATGACGCCGGGGGCGCCTCTCTACCCCAACATACATGGGTGAGTTCCTCTGGTGCTTTCTCTTCCAGAATTGATATGTTCTTGCTCTCCCCAGGCCTGAGAGTGCAGACCTATTCCACCAGGGCAGTGCACTTCTCAGACCACCACATGGTGACCGTGACCCTGACATGGGAGAAGACCGTAACTGTTGGTAGGGGTCTCTGGAGGATGAATACCAGCCATCTCCAGGACCCCAAAGTGCGTTTGTCCTTCTCAAGGCGCTACCTGGAGTGGGTGAGTCTTAAACACCTCTTTGACTCCCCGATAGAGTGGTGGGAGATGGTGAAGGAGCGGGTGCAGGGCTACTTCCGGGCAGTCGGGCGGAGGAAGGCAAAGGAAAGGAGGGCGGCGTTTGATCGTGCTAATGCTGCCCTCCAAAGACTAAGCCTCCTCCAGTCCCGAGGCCTGGAGGTAAGCAGCGAAATTGCACTCGCAAAACAGAACCTCTCCGCCCTCTATCGGGAGGAGCGGAAAAAACACACCTTCCGCTCCAAACTCCAGGGCCTTGAGGAGGATGAAAAATGCACGAGGTACTTCTTCCGCAGGGCACGGTCAAAGACTAATAACATCTCTTCCCTTTATAACAGCAGAGGGGTGGTGGTGTCTGAAGAGGCGGAGGTCCGGGAGGTGGCCAGGGAGTTCTATGCGGGTCTGTACAGCATAAGGCCCGCAGATGGGGCTCTCATGGACACCTTCCTGGACGGCCTGGACAGACGCCTCGGGGATGTGAGCAGGGAACCTGAGTTGAGCGCCGAGGAGCTCACCCGGGCCGTGCGCTCCCTTAATCAGCACAAAGCTCCTGGTCCTGACGGGATCCCGGCCGAATTTTATCAGGCATTTTGGGATCTCCTGAAGGAGGACGTGGCGGAAGTCTTCAGAGCGGCGTACAGGGAGGGGCGGTTGGGGGCTTCACTGAGGCAGAGTGCGGTTGCTCTTGTCCCTAAGAAGGGGGACCTGAAGGACCTCCGGCACTGGCGGCCGATTAACCTCCTCTCAGCTGATTATAAGATCATGGCGAAGGCGCTGATGAGGAGGTTCCAACACCTGATGACATCGGTGGTCGGCCCTGACCAAACGTGCAGTATACCAGGGAGGTCCATAAATGACAACCTGCTCCTCGTGAGGGATGTCATAATCCACTCCGGGGAGCGCGGGTCCCCCTTGGGCCTTCTCAGCCTAGACCAGGAGAAGGCCTTTGACAGGGTAAGTCATGTGTGCTTGGAGAGGGTGCTAGAGAGGTTTAACTTTCCTAGCTCCCTCCTGCGCTGGACCAAAATGTGTTTGACTGACATCTCGGGGAGGGTGGTTGTGAACAAGCAGCCATCCGCCCCGTTTGCCATTAGGTCTGGCGTCAGGCAGGGATGCCCCCTAGCATCCCTCCTGTACGTCATCTACCTCGAGCCGTTCCTTCAGGCCATCAGGGGCAACCCGGGCATTGTTGGATATCCACTGCCCGGGGCCCAGGGGGAGCGGCTTAGGGTGATGGCGTACATGGACGACATCACCATCGTCGGCACAGATAGTCATTCCATCGCCGTTGCCAACAAGGTGCTGGATGACTTCTGTGCAGCCACTGGCGCCCTAGTCAATAGGGACAAGAGTGAGCTGTTCCTGTCTCGTCATTGGAGTGAGCCACTAACCGTTTCTTTCCCTGTACGCAGGGATAAAATCAAGCTCCTGGGGGTGACCTTCCAGTCAGACGGTGAAGGAAGGATGAGCTGGGAGGGAACCCTCCGCCACGTCCAGGCTAAACTCCGGAGCTGGAGCGTGCGGCCCCTGACTCAGACGGGTAAGATCCTGGTCCTGAAGGCAATAGTCCTTCCCATTTGTCTCTACTTGGGGAGGGTGTTTCCCCCAGACAAGGCCACTAGTAAACTTATTACTAGAATGGCCTTCCGCTTTGTCTGGGGGAGCACCATGGAAAAGTTAAAAAGAGCTACCCTCCTCAAGGAAGAGCAGAATGGGGGCAGGGGGGTTCCAGACATTGTTACCATCGTGTTGGTGCAGGGTCTGGCCGCACTGGTCCAGAATACTCGGAAGGTCGAGAAAGCCTCTGGTGCCTTTGCTAGGTACTATGCCACTCCCTTCCTGAGGACGATGGGCCTGTGTGCGCTGGACCTCACCATACCGTACAGCTGGGACCCCCCATATGCATATCGAGCCCTGAGGGACTTTGCTTTTGGGGCAGGATTGCCCAGGGCCGGGCTGACCTCGTGGAGCTATAAAATTATCATGGCTCATTTAAGATCAAAGGAGACCATGACACTCCCGAGGGGCAGCACGACCCTGGACCCGTCTATAATCTGGGCTAATGTCCTACATAAATGTTTAAGCAATAAGCAAAAGGACATTGCCTGGATGTCTGCCCACATGTGTCTCCCCACCAGGTCCTTTATGTTTAAGCGGCACTTGGCCCGGACCGAGCGCTGCCCCCACGGATGCACTGACTCAGAACACATCTACCACCTGTTCTGGGAGTGCTCCGTGGCCAGACGGGTCTGGGGCCTTGTTGTTTCCTCTGTCTCCCATAACAGGTTGCTGCCTAGGTCCTCCCTGACTGCTGAGAGCGTCCTCTACGGACCACGTGGAGGATGCAGAACACCGGAGCTCCAGCGTCAGTGGAGGATCGTTAATACTATCAAGCAGGTCCTGTGGGAGGCGAGGAACATCAAGGTCTACCAAAAGACTACTGTAGACCTGGTCACTCTCAGGAGGAGGGTGCAAAACCTCCTCCAAGACGGCGTTATGGTTGACTTTGCGAAGGACAAGTGTCTGGCGAGAGAGAAATGGGGGGTGGACCATTGGAAGGAACTGATCATTTAGTCCACCCCCCTCCATCCCAAGGAAGGGAGAGAGAGACAGAACATTACCCACCCAACAACCCGGGAGCACATGTTCTTCCCTCATTTCAATGTCTTGTGTTTTTTTTTGTTTTGTGAATCCTTTGAAAGTGATGTTTCTTATTGTGGTGTCTTGATCGTTGTATGTTTATTTTAATATAAAAATAAAAAGGGATGGGAAATAAAACTCCCTCCCCGATAAAGAATGTTTTTTTTAAAAATGTGAAATGAAATAAGATGAATTGAAAATGGAAAAGAAAATGTTTTAATTGTAAATGACTTTTAAAACCAATAAAAAACAAATGTTGTGTTATTAGTTTTGCTTGTGTTTAAGGTTTTAGTAAATCAGGCCATAAGACCAGACATTAATGTCCCCTACAGGGGACAAAAATGATTTGCCAGGCCTTTGAAGAATTAGACAGGGAACCCCCCCTACCCCCAAAATCCTAGACCATACCCCTCTCGCCATGCACACTGTGATGTCACTCTCCTCCCCTAACCCTCCATCTCCCCTCCTCCCCTGCTCTATGCTTCTGCCTATTCGCTCACAGGAGAATGAATGACAGGACCGTTGCCATGGCGTCAGATGAGGGGGGTGAGGGGTCTCATGCAATCTCTGTCAATCACATTCGTTAAGTTCAGCCGTTACAAATTTGGACCTCTCCTATGCCCCCATAGCAAATCACTTTGACAACTACGGAAAATTCTACAGCAAAGTGGCCTGCCCTGCAGGGTATTTCTCATGGTTTATCCGTCAGCCTTCATGACATATTTCTCTTTTTTGCTGGTAATGACCCCTCAGTGATCACATGACTGATCACATGACCCAGCTGTCAATCAATAAATCCAGTTTCTATTCAGCGTGGCGCCCCTAACAGCGAGATTGATGTGCAACATTGTGTCTTTTACACAATAACATGTGTCCTTTTATGACCTTTTACTCGGGGAAAAGAAAAATAGACCCAGAGATCTCTAAATAACATAACATAACATAAGAGTATGACAAGAATTCAGCCCAACATGCATGAATAATCCTACCACTAAAAGAATAAAAGCAATACAATAAAAAATACATAACATAACAGGCCAAATGTACAGACAATGCAAAATGTATATGGAGTATAAGAAGTTCATAAAAACGTAAATATAACGTTACAATAATCATGTTAAATGTGAATTGCTGATGTCATTTACGTGCATTTTTGCACACGCAAAACTAATAATAACACAACCAATGATTGGTGCAAAACAAACACAATGGCCAATCCTTGGTCATGTTATTCGTCTTGCGCGTGCTAGGAGGCTTTGCACATGCAAAAACGTCTAAGTAAATCAAGCCCCAAGTCTAGTTCACACAGTAGGCTAAAGCTATAGCTCGGTCTTTAAAGTCAGTAAATGCTATGGCTGTCAAGATTGAAAAGAGGCGCGATTACAAGAGACAGGATAAAAGAGCTCAAACACTGGGATCAAGCTATTAGTGCTACATGAAAGTGATAGAACATCAGGATAAAAAATAGAAGATACAGGTTCTAAATGTACTGCTTAAAAGGTGGGTAGCGACTTCTGTCGCTCGATTAAAAAAAAAAAAAAGGCAGTAATGTTTTGGCTCCTGCAATATCAGAGGTCACAGTGATTACGATTTGCTGCGAAACGTGTTTTGCGCCGGGTTTTCAGGTCGAGGCGCTCCTAAACACTTTACCCCAAGAACAATCGTCGGCGACTCGAAGTGAATCTGCTGCGAGCCGCTAACGTATTCCTCCGCTACGTTCGCTTTGAGCGCGGCAGCGCGCCGACAGCGAGAGGTAACGCAATAACCAGCACTGCAATCCTGTTACCGTCTCAAAACCTGCGGTATGAACCCCCCACCACCACCACTAACCCCTCTTCCCCTGCCACAATGAAGTACCACTCTCTATTTATTTATTTACCTGTATTTATACCTTACATTACGTTCTTATCCACAGCGACTAACACAGCATTTGCATTTTTAAATTTCTTTTTTTACATAGTATCCATTTCTACAGCTGGATATATGCAGTTACAAGACCAGCTCCTAACCCATTATGCTACACTGCCGCCAGGGTGCACAGGGTGGATCGACTCAGCATGCCTGCTCTTTTAACACCCCATAAATGCCCTGATAACTGGAGGAGTACCCGGAGGAAACCCACGCGGACACGGGGAGAACATGCAAACTCCGCGCAGAAAGGTCCCGGGCCGGGATTCGAACCCCGGGGACCCCTCCCTGCAGTGAGGTGACAGTGCTGTCCACTCTTTCTTCTTTTCTTTCTTCCCACTCATCCAACACGCCTGAGAACCTTTCACCTTCTTCCAGAGAGAGGGAGAGAAAGAGAGAGAGAGAGACGGAGGGATGAAAATAACTGCGGATGAATAATGCAGGAAGTCCCATAACCTGGCGGGTGAGCAGGCTGCATTATTTAAGGCCCAGGATTCTATGAAAAGCCCGGAACATTCCTTAATCAGAAAATTACACATCCCTCTGGTGCGCCGGCTTTGTGCATATTCCCAATCTGCCAGGCTTCACGTCGCTAATTACCGGCGATGTGGTGGAGATGAATGGAGTTTTGACGCTCGCTCTATCTGTAAGAGGCACGTCAACCCTGTCGTGGGTTTTCTCGTTTAACCTGCTGTGATGAACCCCCCCTCTGTGGTTTCCCACTCAATCTTTACACCTGAACACTGATGGTCGCGGGTTTCACCCGTGGTCCAATCAAATGCCCCAATGCTGGGAGCGTGTGTCAAAAGGGACCAATGTAACTCACCGATGTTGTGGTGCTTCAGCAGCCTGCAGATGCGGGCCTCTCTCTCCAGCTTCTGGTGATCTGAAAGCAGAAGAAGATTTCACTGACTGACGCAGCCATGATTTATTAGTGAATGCCGTTTTCCAGCACCTGTCAATCAATCTGTGTCTGTGATGCACTCAACTAAAGGAACAGTCCAAGCACACAATTAGACCATCAGCCTCGCCAGCTGAACTGTGTTCCATTAACAACACAAGATCATCTTCATGACCAAAAATTCACACAAACCCTTGTTTTTTTTATTCACAACAGACAGAATAATACCATTCATCAAAGATAGTTTTTCACTGCAATAGAGGATGTTAGGTCCATCACAGTCTGTCAACGTGAACAGTAATCGACTTCAATCGTACGTACTTTCCCGTACTCACACCATAGCTTTATCTTGATATACGTACAATCCAAGCAAGGCTTTGTAAATATGCAATAACTGCATGGCCCGAGGAGCCCTAGGATTTGCATACACATTGCACATATCGCTCATGGTGGGCGGCCGCTCTGGCGCTGTGGTGGGCGGCCGCTCACCACAGTACCGCTTCGATGAGGTAACTAAACCCCTCAGGTTTAGAGGGTGTTTATCAGAGGCAAAGCTGGGCTCGATAAAATGCGTTGTGATCGGCTAACAGCTACAGGAAATATGGCCGTGGATCGTTCTAGTCCACCCTTGGTATCCCCAGTGTGGGCAGAGAGAGCTGATGCAAAATGGCGGCCAGCGATGGGCTCGTTCCAGTACCCCGCTACTGTCAGCCTCAGACTGAGTAATAAACTCTGCGCAGGTTATCAAATGTATTTTTTTTTTTAAAGTTATATTTTTACGGCTTTTTCAGCTTTCTTGGACAGCACATTGTAGAGAGACAGGAAGAATGGGGAGCGAGAGAGAGGGAGAGAGAGGGAGAGAGAGGGAGAGAGAGCGAGAGACGTGACAAAGGCCGCGCAGCCAGATTGAAGCCGCCGACATCGCAGCTCGGCGACGAGCGTGTGGACGGCGCTCTTACAGGCTACACCACCGGCGCACACCCCCCCCCCCCCCCCCCCCGCCCCGGTTATCGAATTTTTGTCCATTTCAGGGGGAAATCACTCCTGCAGGAAATGAGACAGTGATGATATCTGAAATTTTTAAAAGGGGGACTAAAGACAAATGGGTGAGAATGAGAGAGAGATTGAAAAGAGCGCAGTCTGATAGGAAAGAGCGGCGTGGGGGGTGGCGGGGGGGGGAGGGACAGTTCAGGCTTTTCATCCCCAGAAGAGGAGTTGTGTTGGTGTTCCCGCCGCCACGGGAGACTCTGTTAAAGGAACGGGGGCGGACAGCCCACGGGGACCGCCGACGCAATTCCCGCTAAATAAATTGTCTCTCCGGAGAGAGCTCTTTACAGCGGTAATAATCAATCCGCATGCCGTACGACAGTGGAAATGACACTGTTAGTGCTTTCATTCCCCTCTCTCTCTCTCTCTCTCTCTCTCTCGTTCGTCCTTCCTTGTCCGTTGAGATCCCCCCCCCCCCACCCGTCTGCTGAATGAGGAAGATTATCTTGAATTTCTGCCACTTCGGTGACATCACCATCTGGGCGGTGTGCTAGACCACCTGTATTGGCCAAGGTCATTGTGATTGACAGGTCCCCAGAATCCCCTGTGAGCACACTTCGGGAGTGGGGAGATATGAGTCATCGGTGGAGTCTTGCCCCCTGACCCCCACCCCCCCCCGCCCCCCATGCCATGCCCACCTCATTAAGCCGGTGAAATTACACGGTAGGAGCAATGCCCATTACAAGCCTTTGTCATATATCTGTCATCTAATCAGCAGTTTGTGGGAATCTTTCTCATTGTTCCCCACTTCTCACCACACAATCATTGTCAGTGTAACGTATACAGTAAGCAAAGCTTTCTGTGGTGGTATTTTCAAATGGCCGTTGCTAGGCAACCCGGCAGAATTTTGCCAAGAACAACAATTGTCAGTTGTTCTCCTAACCCAACGGCCAGCTTTAAGCAGGAGCGCGGCGAAGACGGCGGATTCCGTGTGGCGGCAGGAATTGAAGGCGTGGAATTCGTCCGTGAGGCGCCGTCTACTCCACTGTTCATGAAATTCGATGGAATTAGAGGAATCATTTGATCTTTCTGACCCCAGTGAGCCTTGCATTCTGGATGGGTTGTAGGGTCAGAGGTTATCATAAGGTCAGGGCTCCAATAGGTCAACAATGTGTCCAATGGTCAGGACTGGATCTTTGAATGGCATTGCTTAAGGTGTCAGTCAACAGGGCATATCTCGATTTTATAGGGACGTCGTAGTGAGTAGTGTCCGGAATGGCCTGAAATTTACATTTAGTGACTCATTAAACTGCATAAATAAAGAGCGAATACCACGTTATGAGTGCCATAGCTGTAGTCGTACTCAAAGCATCACAACTGCAATTGGACGTTATATATTGGGAGAAAAATTGGCAGTTGGGTGGTTCCAGTGGGTCGTGACCATAAGGGTAGCGAACTGATCACTTGACACAAGAGCACACAACGCTCTAGTTAGTTTGATAATATTTAGAGCAGAATTGTCACAGCACTATCCTACGCCTAACAGGGATAATGTATATATTAGTGCTTTCTGATTGTCTTTGAGGACACTTCATTCAATTGAAACCCACTCCCCCCAACAAATGCAATCCAAGGCCTACAGTGGCTAGTTGGGTTCCCAAAGAGGGAGACCTTGGGAGGACCTAGACTGAATAAGGGAAGGGGAGGGCATTTTGGCGAGGGATCAGAGGTGCGTGAACGCACTGTGGTAGATGATGGTGGGCGTGGCTTCCTCTGGTGGGACATAGGACAGCCAGAGGCGGGAGGCAGTCCTCATTAGACACGGGTTCCAGGCTTACCCTCCTCCACCATGACAAGGCTGAGCAGGCGCAGCCGGAGAGAGGAAGGAACAGGGAATTTGGGATAAAGAACAGAAACTCAGAGCTGCTTACAATATGCAGAGCGCTGTTGCATCATGGTGCTTTTGGGAAACCGGGGGTGTGTGCACTGCATAACAGGATTCAATGCATAACAGGGAATTCAATTCTGTGGGAGTGAAACGGGACCAGCAAATGGTGCGTAATTACCCTCTGTGGCATCGTTGTGGGCTTACTGACTGTGTACAGGGCCGCGAGGCGTGAGGGATTTTTGTTTGTTCATTGGGTTTGTTTAGTAAAAAGCGAAATAAGTGAGTTCAGCATCGAACGTCTTGAAAGGAATCCTGTGACAGGGGTGGCGGGAGTCCGGAATGTATTTCCACCCCCGTATTTTAACTTTGGCGCTGACAGCCGCTGTCAAAACTGCTCTAGGCCTTTATTTCGCCCTGTTCCTGTCAGAGAGAGCGTGTGTGGGGGCGGGCGGGGGCCGTGTGCTGCCATCCGCAGGCCCTCGCAAGGTGTGTGTGGGGGGGGGGGGGGGGTGGTTTCGGATTCGGCCTTTATCCGGGGCGACAGGCCTGAGGCCTCGTGAGGACACAGCCAGTCAGAGCATGTCGGGACGTTGGGATGGGAATGTCACACATTCCCAATGTTACACACTGTCCACTGTTCCCTGGGTGGAAGGGGCTCCAGTTAGGCTGTTTGTGGATTGGAGGGCAAACACACACAAACACACTCTACACACACACACACATACACACAAAAATACATGCAATATATAGCAATAAGAGCACTCAGTCATACAGACAGATGTAAAATGGATGAAAGCACAATCTTTGGCACTCAGAGCAAACACACCTGCTGTAAAAACGCTCCACTCCGGGGAGAGCCTCAGGTAGATTATTGCTCCATTGGTCAGGCGTTCGGAAAGCCCGATTCCCACCATTCCTACCTGTTCCCTCCTGGATTATCTGGTCATACAGATCTTTTCCCCTCACTTAACAGCTTCATTTGGAAGGTAATCCTACACTGAAGTGCGCATTAACTCCGCCAAAGTCACAGAAAATGTCTCTCACACCATCTGTTGGCTCTGTTTGCTGTTTTGTATTCCACTCAAGTTGCTATTAGCCAGAGGAAAGATGATGCTCAATGACTCTCTCTCAGGTCCTAGTCTGGCCCTCTAACCAGTCACTGGTTTAAATGGTTATGCCCAGTTTTCATTATGTGGCCTTAACCGTGTAATTACAGGTGTAGTTACTGTGTAACGACTGTGAACATATATGTTGTTACTTTGTAATTACAATTGTAAAAGCTTTTTCAACATTTGAAAGTTTGATGGAAGATCAATGCAACACTTCCTGCATGCAAATGTGACCTAGTTTCTGCTTGAAATGGAGCCCACGTGCGTCTGTGTGTGTGTGTGTGTGTGTGTGTGTGTGTGTGTGTGTGTGTGTGTGTGTGTGTGTGTGTGTGTGTGTGTGTGTGTGTGTGTGTGTGTGTGTGTGTGTGTGTGTGTGTGTGAAATAGGGTTACTTTCAAGAAGCTGCAGTACTCCACTCTTTGTATGTAAGAAAGTGGAAGAGAGGATATGTGTGGTTGCTTTGAAGAACCCACGATAGAGTAAAAAATGTGTGTGTGCGTGCGTGTGGTGCATGCATGTGTGTGCATATGTGCATGTGTGTGCGTATGTGTATGCGTGTGGTGCATGCGTATGTCTGTGTGTGTGTGTGTGTGTGTGTGTGTGTGTGTGTGTGTGCGCGTAGCCCATGTTACAGCAGGGAGAGGAGAGCTCAGTGTGGAAAGGGCACGCTGACGCCTTCAGACGCCTTTTTTTCTGCTTCAAAGCTGGTTAAACCTCACAGAAGCCAACTGCACACAGAAATAGAACATTTATTCATCCCCCGCCTGAACAGCGTTACAGCGGAACCACCTCTGCCTCTTCCTCCTCCTCCTCCTCCTCCTCCTCCTCCTCCTCCTCCTCCTCCTCCTCCTCCTCAGAATTCAGTCAAAGGCCTCAGCTCATGAGTGGAGATTTCTAAGCACAAAGTCGAGAGCGAGACAGCGGAACGGGACGAGGTGAAAACGCGAAAGTCGCCAGGCACCGTGTAAGGGTCGGTGACAGAGACGCCTCTCGGCAACGCATAAACGCATAAAAGGGACCTCACGCTGAGTGTGTCACAGCCAATAGGGACCTCACGCTGAGTGTGTCACAGCCAATAGGGCGTAACGGCCCCCCAGAGGAGAGGCAGACAGATACAGGGCTCCTTATCTCAGGCTGTACCCCTCCCGTTTCATCTGTGAAAGAGAGACACAAGGCAATTCTGGACAAATGGTACACACACATACACACACACACACACACACAAACAAACAAGAGTGAAGGATTGTGGTTTCTTGGAAGAAACCATGCTCTCACATCCTCTCTTCCTGTCTCACAGACAGAGTGGAGTATTATGGCTTCTCGAAAGCAATTTGACACACACGCGGACGCACACACACACAGAGACGCACACACACACACGCACATTCAGGTTTTCATTGCACTTATTTGTAGACTAGTGCAATTTGAGCTCATCTAGCTCACAAATGGTGTGCTAATCTAAATTATGTCTCTCTCTGTCTCTCTCTCAAATTCAAATGCAAATTCTAAATGTTTTATTGCCATGAAGTACATTATTAAATACTGCCAAAGTATATGGAAATACTTTGAACACAAACAGATTAATCAGAATTCTTATTATTACTCTTATAAATATGGAGTTTATGCTGTTCAATATAATGTCAGGTCTTAAAGCTTGCGGGTTCTCTCTCTCTCTTTCCGTCTCTCTCTCGCTTGATCTCTCTTTATCGCTCTCTCTTTCCATCTCCATCTCACTTGCTCTCTCTCTCTTTCTCTGTCTCTCTCTATCGCTCTCTCTCTCACTCGCTTGCTCCCTCTTTCAATTGAATTTCAATTCAATGTGCTTTATTGGCATGAAATACATATCGTAAATATTGCCAAAGCATTACAAATACATGTATATTAAAATACTAATAACAATAATAATAATTAAAAAATAGATAACTTTTTTAAAATTATATATTGGGGAAAACAAAATATTGAGAAGCATATTAGTTGTTAACTGCAGTATACTATAATATTGAACAGATAACACATTGTACTTTTTATCTGTACAGTAATTATACAGTATATATATATATGCTGGGTGGTTACTCTCTCTCTCTCTTTCTCTGTCCCTCTCTCTATTGCTCTCAAATGCTTCAAAATGTTCATTTTGTTTTCACCATTGGTACATCGTTTTTAGAGAGAGTTTTTTTATTTTATTTTATAATTTTTGCTCTTTTTTTGGAAAATATTTTTTTGTGAAAAAAAACATTTGAGTAGATTTGGACCAGTGTAAGGTAAACTGGCGTTGAAGAAATGTGAATGTACTTTGATACATTCATTAATAAAGGGTTTTGAAAACTCAAATCTCCCTCTCTCTCCATCTCGCTTGCTGTATCTCACTAGCTTGCTCTCTCTCTCTGTCTCTCTCTCTCTCTCTCTCTCTCTCTCTCTCCATCTGTCTCTCTCTCTGTCTCTCTCTCTCTCTCTCTCTCTCTCTCATTCCCTTGTGTGTACAGATAAGTGCTGCAGGCACTAGTGGGTCAGGGCTGTGCTCTGATAGGTAGGTGAGTGATGGACCTCCATGTAGCACAGGCTGGCCTCCAGAGGCACTTGGCCTCGTCACCATGACACAATGAGACAGACTGCCTGCCTCCCCCCATCCCACCCCCCCCCTCATCTCGCTGTTCGTTCGCGTCTTTTTTTTGAGTGAGTCACCGAGCCCCCGTTCCACCACACTCTCTGCTATGCTCTCCAATAACAGCCTGGCCCAGTGCCCACTTACCAGGGATGCACTTCAGTTTCATTTTCTGACTCAGTGTGTCCTCTGTGTGACTGTGATTCCGCTTTTCCCCGCTGCCTCCTAGAACAGGGGTGAGCAACGAGCGCAGAATCCATTTCTGGATTTCATTCCAACTGCCTGCTCTTAATTATTTGATTAGCCCAATCATTTTTAGTCCTTAACCTTTCCTCCCAATTCAATGAGCCTTTTAGCTATTTTATTCCATTAGCTATTTTTCATCACAGACAAGGTTTGGTCAGTACTGAGATAACCAAAACCAAATCTTGTAAAAAAAAAAAAAAAGAATTGTGCTTACGTTGAAACAAATCCAAAAATGAATCAAGACGTGACTCTCATTCAAAGATGGGTGAAGCGGGACCTTTTTCCCGTCATGGATTCAAACGCATGTATCCCAACGCATGTGAATGCTGACTGCACATTAGAGTGTACAGTATTGTACAGATGAACCATACACTGCACATTAATGTCTCATCTTAGTTTTTATTATTAACATCATTTCATCATTATCACTTAACGTGGCAACTTGCATTTCCATACTATTGCAGGGAATTAATAAAAACAATAAAACAATATCTTACGCAATGGGTTATTACAGGTTATAACAGGCTAGGTTATAACAGCAGTGCTTTTCTGAAACTCTTTGTAATAGCTGAGATTGTATTCAATTGCTCAACACCTTTTGACAAAAGTGTTTTTACACGATTCAACCAAACTGCAATAACTGCACAGATCAGGTTGTCTCCAACATCTGCATTTCCTTGTGTGCCAAAGCAAATATCCCTAACGGCTATGAGTCCCATCAACAGCTGTCCACGCTCACCAGAAATAAAAAAAGCAGACCCACCAATTTATTTATCCTCTTTTCATGAGTTTGAAAGAAGCTTGTCTCAACTCTGCCAAGGAGACCTTTAATTATTGTCCACAGTGTTAATTATTCCCTCATGTAGATTAATGAATTGGGATATTCAGTCGATCGTGAGCTGGCAGAGTACGCCCACACATCACAGATGAGGTGGCTGGAGAGATCTCGCTAACGGTAAAACAAGACACATTACAATACTTTCTCATCCGTGGAGAATTGATCCATTTTTACGTGTTTTAGAAGAATCAGACAAAGCGTACAGCTTTGTCACAGCTCGCGTTTTTGGTTTTTCAGCTAACTTTTTCTTTTGTTTACCTCTGTAGATTCAGGACCAGACTGCTTCAGAAGGTTTCCTGGACCAAGACACACAGGACGACGGACGACATCGCCGGTGAGCACCGTGTGACCTGCAAGCCTCCTGTTTGGGCTGAAGGACCAGTCTTATTTTGAGCGTGCAGCAAAAATTCTAGATTCTACATCTCAAGACGTCACGTCACGTACCCACGGTGTCAAACGCCGCCCGTCCTCCCGATAAATAAACAGAAACACGATTCGCTTTACTAACACCGCCTCTTCCTTACCACGATCCCACCGACTATCGTGCAGGAAATTATATTTTTAATGCTGAAGAATAGCTGCTTTCAAGCCAGGATATGAGGTATGACCACACAGTCGTAGTACATGAGAGACAGGCAGACTGGTAGGATTACTGACGATACCCTGGAATATCATAACGCTGTGTAAGAAAATTGTCTTGTACATTGTATACAGTACCAGTCAAAAGTTTGGACACAGTTGATTGAATGTATCTGTCTCATTATCTTAGAGACATTTTGATCTCAAGACTTATGCTTAAATGCTTGAATTGTTTTTTCTTAGACAAATATAAATAGTGGAGTTGATGCCTATGTATGAATTTCTTTCCAAAACCAAAATTTAAATTAAATAAAAATTGTTTTTGAAATACATCCCCAACAAGTAGTTTATTTAGAACTTCACCGTTCCCACTGTGAAGCATGGGGTTGGGGTGGGGGGCGGGTATGATGATGTGATGGTGTGGGGTTGCTTTGCTGGTGACACTGTTGGACAAGTTATCTATAATTGAAGGCACACTTAACCAGCATGCCTACCACAGCATTCTGCAGTGACACGCCATCCCATCTTGCTTGCCCTTTAGTTGGGCCCTCATTTGATTTTCAACAGGACAATGACCCAAAACACACCTCCAGGCTGTGTAAGAGCTATTGGACAAAGAAGGAGAGTGATGGAGTGCTGCATCAGATGGCCTAATCTAACACCCAACCTAAACCCAATAGAGATGGTTAGGGATGAGTTGGACCGGAGAGTGAAGGAAAAGCAGCCAAGTGCTCAGCATATGTGGGAATTCTTTCAGGACTGTTGGAAAAGCATCCCAGGTGGCTACCTCATGAAGCTGGTTGAGAGAATGCCAAGAGTGCAAAGCTGGTATCAAGGCAAAGGGTGGCTACTTTGAAGAATCAAAAATATAAGATACATTTTGATTTGTTTAATTGGTCACTGCATAATTACATTTATGTTATTTCATAGTTTTTATGTCTTTACTATTATTCTAAACTGTAAAACAATAGTAAAAATAAAGAAAACCCCTTCTATGAGTAGGCGTGTCCAAACTTTTGACTGGTACTGTATGTACCTGCTGAAAAAAAACACAATATTGCACCCTATTCCAAGCACACACACCCCACACATACACACTCACAAACACACACAAACACATACACACAAACAGACATAGACAAAAACACACACAGAGTCATACACACAACCACCCCAACACACACACACAGGCATCCACACACACACTGACTCACACACGCACACAAACACACACCACAATTATTTATTATCTCTTATTTCCAGTCCTGAAATCTGTGCTTACAGTCTGCCATCTGCTTCTTCCTCCCAACACTGAAGCTCAGGAAACCATGCAGTCATAAATGAGCTCAGCACCGGGCTGTAACACACCCACACACACACACACACACACACACACACACACACACACACACACACAGCATACTGTAACACAACACAGTACACATACCCCCACCCCACCCCTCTCGAGGCAAAGTGATTGGCTGTGCTTCCTACACACTCCTCACAAGCATGTCTATATTCATCTCTCAAGAAGCTGCACTGGTGACCTTTTAAACCCTCTCTCTGTCTCTCTCTCTCTCTCTGTATATGTTTCACTCTCTCTCACTAATGTCTCTCATTCTCTCCCTAATCTCTCTCCCTCTCCATCTCTCTCTCTTTCTCTCTCTCTCTCTCCCACTCTCCCTCAAATCAATTAAATTGAACAGGTTTTATTAGCATCACATGTGAATGTGTTATAGCTCAAATTTAGCTACTTTTACTTATTTATTTAATTACTTATTTCTTTGCACACGTTAAAAAAAACCACAAGAACATGGAAACACAGCAAAGACAGTGTTGAGTAAGAAACGTGAGAGAGCTAATCCTGTTACCTCCCTTATTCATTTATATTTACAGAAACAAATATCAAATGCTATGAACTACAAAACAGCACCACAACACACCAAGTCTCTCAGACGGAGGCGGCCAGGTGGCCCAATGAAGAGTTTGAAAGACTCCCTCTCTGTCGCCATCGTGCTGCACACCCTGAAGAGACCTCATCCTTTCATCTCCTGTTCCGGGGTGACCCCAAGTTCTCCGAGGTTCACACCTGGAATATCCACAACATCGCGCTGTCTCCTCCGCCTCTAGTTTTTTTTTTTTTTGGTAACTCTTTACATTAAGTTGCACCTATACCTCTGCAGTGAAATTGTAACTGATTTGGTAACAAGAGGTTATTACTGAGTAACTCCTACATAGGTAACATGGATCAACAGTTTGCGGTATTCTTAATTACACGTGAATATTTTGAAATATTTTATTTACACTCATATAGGCCATATCTTCACGGCACACAACAAATAAACTTTGCTCGTTAATTTCACAAAGTGACGTGTGAGGTGGGAGGAGCCAAACGCAGCAAGGGGATTCATTAAGCCCTTAGGCCACTAAGGCGGGAAACCCCGCAGATAAGGGAAGGAGACAAGACAAGGAACACAAACACACCACAGCTACAGACCGGCTCACTATTACACACGAGCCAGAAATAAAACGCCCTGTCTCGATAACGAGACGCATAAGAACAGGCGAGTAGCACAATGGCACAAACAAAACACACAGCACATAAACACAGAAAACTAATACCTATAGGTATAGGAGGAGGCGAAGGAACAGATATAACGTTCCGTGGCTACTTCCATAAGCTAGCACTAACCGTCATTTGCAGAACCTAAAGGGGGGTAAACGCCCGATCTCCCAGGGGGGAGAAACACTTTACAGGCGAGCCGACAGAGAACCGCAGTCCCATAGCCTTACCAGCAAAAATGACCAAGCTTAAAACAGAGCCACGCCCTAACCTCTCAGACAGGAGAAATGTAATGAGGCGAAGGAACAGATAATTAATGTTCCAAGGCTAAAAGGTTAGCAGTCACACACAAACATGTCCACAACATCGCCCGGTCTCCCGAAGAGACGAATTGCACCGAAGGGCGAACAGAACTAAAGTTCCGAACCGAATCGCCCACATCTCCTATACACGGAGAAGGAAAGCACAAAAGATGAAAGGACAGCAGCACCGAAAACCATCGGCTAACTGACTAACTCAAGCACAAGCCCTGCCTCTCAGTAAGGGGAAATGTAACGAGGCGAACAGGAAGAGATTTAACGTTCCATGGCTAGTATAATAAGTGCGCAGTCCAATGCAGCAAACGTACCTGGGCAAACACCCGATCTCCCAGGGGGGAGAAACATTTACGGGCGAGCCGACGGAGCACCGTCGTCCCATAGCTTACTAAGCAAAGACTCACGCAAACTAAATTAAACACGCGCCCTACGCCTCTTAGTAAGGTGACAATGTAACGAGGCGAACAGGAACAGAGATTAACGTTCCAGGGCTACTTAAGTTCGCAGTCTAATGCAGCAAACAAACCTGGGTAAACACCCGATCTCCCCAGGAGAGAGAAACCATTTTACAGGTGAGCCGACGGAGCACCGTCGTCCCAAAACTTCTATCCAAAAGACTACCGCGAACTTAAATAAACACACCCGCCTAGCCTCTCAGACAGGAGAAAATGTAATGAAAAACCCCGACTCACAACAAAGGGGAACGTAGTCCATGAGAAGGAGAACAAAACAGGGAATAAACGTACCGAAGCTACTAACTGGCTTACCGTAACCCGGAAATGAGTAGAAGCTAACACGCCCAGGTCTCTCAATAAGAAAACCAATCAAAAGGCGAAGAAATGGACCAGAGAACTGCTACTCTATACTTCTACGAGCTAATAAACGAAGTAGAAGCGAAAACGCCCGAATCCCCAATGGGAAGACATGTAACGAAAGGCGAACAGAACTACAGTTCATAAACAGAGTCGCCCAGATCTCCATACACGGAGAAAAGGCACACAGGCGAAATAGAGCAGAGATTTACGGTCCCAAACTTCTACGAGATAATCAGCTACAAAGCCAGCAAGAAATAAGCCCTGCCTCAACAAAGAGACGTTAACAATAGGCGAGAAGCCACAATGGTACGAGAACTCACAGCCAACAATACACCACAGTACATAACAATAAACAAACAACAATTAATGTCGAAGCCCCGAACGAAGGAAACGGTAGGCTTAAATAACTCTCAGGTGACTACGAACAGGTGTAAATGCTAAACAGAAACTCCCCCAACTCAGCAGGGCGGAGCAAGCATCTACCAAAAGGGCAGCGCCCTCGCGTGGCCACCGAGGAAAACCACCGCATGGGGAAACAGGGTCAAAACCATGACAGTGTGAAATAAGTGGCTTTCCTGGAAACGGTGTGAATTAGATATATTTTTCTTCAGACATTTCTATTTACAGTAAACCTAATTTATTTGCCTTGCTCTGAGGGAGGACATACTTAAAGTGCCAAGTACCACATGTAATGAAATTTCTCACCAAATATAAGCGCAATTTCAGATCTGCAGAGACAGCTGGGTCTAATTCCTGAGGTTTAAGTAGATCCTTTTCCCTTAGGCTCCCATCTGTTTAGAAAACCAAATATCTGAGAGAGGGAGAGAGATTTAAAGTGCACTAAATGTGTTAACATCCATCCAGTCTCCAGGGGTCGATTTACTAAAGGTTTGCGTGTACAAAATCACGTGTAAAACCGTTACCACCCGCGAACAATCGTCCGAGGTGATCAACTAACGACAAGCGAACAAAAGCTGGAATCTAGATGTCTAGAGGTGGAAATGTCTTTAGGTGGAAATCTAGGTTGAGAGACGTTTTGTCACGTTTTTGACAGAACGTTTTTGACAGAAACATGTTTATGTCAAAAACGTGTCAAAGTGTCTCTCAACCTAGATACATCAACCTGATGGCGAATGTCCGAACAGACCCATCTTTGTATTCCATGTTCTTTCCAATGGAACCCAACTTCTCTATGTCTCCCGCTTTCTTCCAGCCCTGGTACTGCACCAAGGTGGACCGCAGCCTTCACCAGACCTGCATTATTTTCCTGCTCATATTACAGCTCATTATGTCTGTCCAGTAATCCCAGAGCCGGAATAAAACAGACACTTATTATTCCCTGGGAGAAAATAATATTTTTTCCCATATTT
The DNA here is from genome assembly GCA_029718625.1 of Synaphobranchus kaupii. Classification (NCBI taxonomy): domain Eukaryota; kingdom Metazoa; phylum Chordata; class Actinopteri; order Anguilliformes; family Synaphobranchidae; genus Synaphobranchus; species Synaphobranchus kaupii. The sequence goes on from CM056393.1 coordinate 3,876,032, forward strand.
TCACCCGTGAGACAGCGTGTTCCTTCTTTTCCTGCGAGCGTTCCTCCTAACCCCATCGTTCATGATAAAGTTCCTATCTCAGCCGGACGTCGGTGTGTTGTCGGCTGGTGAAATGTGACAACAGATTCAACGGCAAATAAAGAGTGAATAGTCAACACCACCTCAAGGTTATGTGGAATCACATCCGCTTAAATTTTTTTCATCAGTTATTTTGGTAAAATTCACTGAAAACCGTATGACAGTGTTATGACATTTGTCCTGAGATGAAATATTCGGGGCTGGTAACAAAAGGTGCTATGCCATAATTCATGCAGGCTTTATGGAATATAGTTCAAACAAAGTGTCAAATTCTTTTTAAAAATTTAAGGAATGTAATTGAGTGAAAAGGTATTGATTTAGCCAAGACAATAGGCAAAGGCTTGATTTACGAAATCACCTATACGCCGCCATTTGTCACTCTGGGGGAAGAACGTGAAGTGCAAGAGCAATCTGGTACGAGAAGAGCGACATTTCTCACTGTCACAAATCTCCCACAGCGGTTGGGCTGAAGAGCAATTACTAGGGAGAGGAAGCCGGCCTATGGTGTTTTTGCCTTCTGAACGCCCAGAAGCCCAGAGGATTTACGCTCCTTAAGAGACTTACACAGGGAGAAAACTCAGGCGGAAATATGGCCAAAGTTGCAGCGGCCTTTTTCCCTCGTACCCTCTTTTGATCATCTATGCCTCCTGCCAGAAGATTGACACCATTGATAACCAGCACATTAGCCTGCATGCTGCTAACGTCTCTGCCCTGTGGCCTATTCAGTGAATGACTTACCAGTAAGCACAAGCATTAGGCTACACCTTTTCATCACATTTTGGCGAGTTTGTTTTAGCTATTGCTAATATCGCCAAAACTGTGTCTGCGAATACATTTGAAAAAAAGAAGAATTCTTGCTTTTAATTGTGACTAATTCAACTCAAGAACAAATGTTGCCTGAATTCCATCCTCTGGACTGCATGCCCCAGGAGACAAATACATCCAATGGAACCCTGCGCCTAGCAACGCTGCATGGGAGTCGCAGATTATTCTAGAACTCTGAGAGGGCACCGTCTTCCATACTCCTCCACTCGAGTCACACAGAAAGCTTCCATACTCCTCCACTCGAATCACACAGAAAGCTTCCATACTCCTCCACTCGAGTCACACAGAAAGCTTCCATACTCCTCCACTCGAATCACACAGAAAGCTTCCATACTCCTCCACTCGAATCACAGAGAAAGCTTCCATACTCCTCCACTCGAATCACACAGAAAGCTTCCATACTCCTCCACTCGAATCACACAGAAAGCTTCCATACTCCTCCACTCGAGTCACACAGAAAGCTTCCATACTCCTCCACTCGAATCACACAGAAAGCTCCAGATCTTTTCCATGCCCTGCAGCAGTAACTAGAACACGAAATTGAGTTTTGTTCTGGTGTTTGTTAACACTGAATAACCACGTTTTTTTCCAGCTCTACTACATTGCAAAATCATGCCTCTCTTTCTTCAGAAAGGCAGCCATCTTGAAGACGAGAGAGTTCCTCAATACGTCTATTTAGTGCGAAGAAACACTAATCCTTTTTCTCTACCCCCCCCCCCCCCCCGCCTCCTTTCTATCTCGCAGCTGTTCAAGGAACGCACCCTGATGGTGGCATTTGTATGACCGTAAATGATGCAAAGTTTGCGGAGCTAGCTCGGGCAGACAACTGGAGAACCGCCAAATCGCCGGCAGCTATTTAAGTCACCAACCTTACCTGTTCATGCATCGCTCATTGTGCCGTGCTGCAGCTGCTGTGCCATCACTGCTGCTACCCATGCTTGGCTTGCCCTACTTACTCCTGCATGTATGCCTTTCAATAGTGTGTTTGTGTTCCCACCACCACCCCAGCATCCACCTGTGGGGTCTGCCCCAGCATCCACCTGTGGGGTCTGCCCCAGCATCCACCTGTGGGGTCTGCCCCAGCATCCACCTGTGGGGTCTGCCCCAGCATCCACCTGTGGGGTCTGCCCCAGCATCCACCTGTGGGGTCTGCCCCAGCATCCACCTGTGGGGTCTGCCCCAGCATCCACCTGTGGGGTCTGCCCCAGCATCCACCTGTGGGGTCTGCCCCAGCATCCACCTGTGGGGTCTGCCCCAGCATCCACCTGTGGGGTCTGCCCCAGCATCCACCTGTGGGGTCTGCCCCAGCATCCACCTGTGGGGTCTGCCCCAGCATCCACCTGTGGGGTCTGCCCCAGCATCCACCTGTGGGGTCTGCCCCAGCATCCACCTGTGGGGTCTGCCCCAGCATCCACCTGTGGGGTCTGCCCCAGCATCCACCTGTGGGGTCTGCCCCAGCATCCACCTGTGGGGTCTGCCCCAGCATCCACCTGTGGGGTCTGCCCCAGCATCCACCTGTGGGGTCTCCTTCTCATATGATCCCCATGGGAGGGGGGGGGTTACTCCCTGTTATCATTTTAGCTGGATTATACTAAAAAATGTTATGCAAACAGGAAGTCATAAGAGTCAGAGCCTTGACGTCAAAGTTGCATTCACAAGAAATCTCGATAAAAACATTGTTTAATTGAAATTGTGAAATTATCTAGCTCCAGTTTAATCTAGTTTGCTTGCTGTGTAAAACATACTTTTGTGTAAGTCACCTTGGTCAAAAGCATCTGTCAAATAACTAAATTGGACATTTTAAACTGTAAGTTGTTTTTGGAGTATGCAAACAGGCATATTCAGAAAACAGGCACTCAGTTCCTGCCAACTCAGCTAAAGCCAACACTGTAGGTTAATATCTTACATACTCAACATGCTAATCTAGGATATTTTACACATACTCAACATGCTAATCTAGGATATTTTACACATACTCAACATGCTAATCTAGGATATTTTACACATACTCAACATGCTAATCTAGGATATTTTACACATACTCAACATGCTAATCTAGGATATTTTACACACACTCAACATGCTAATCTAGGATATTTTACACATACTCAACATGCTAATCTAGGATATTTTACACATACTCAACATGCTAATCTAGGATATTTTACACATACTCAACATGCTAATCTAGGATATTTTACATACTCAACATGCTAATCTATGATATTTTACATACTCAACATGCTAATCTAGGATATTTTACATACTCAACATGCTAATCTAGGATATTTTACATACTCAACATGCTAATCTAGTGCAATACTAATGCAGAAACATTATGAACTATGGAAATATACAGGGCATTGATATGGACACATCATGGCTTCCTGATTTGCTTAAAGATCCTGTAAAGATGAAGTGATAAATTCTGTGGAAAGATTCTTCATAAAGTTCCTGCCAGCCTTAATAACTCATACGAAGTTATGTGTCTTAATTAATCCCCAAGACGCCCAAGCTCTCCCCTAAAGAAGGTAGACGTGGCCATTTGTCCGATACTATGTGGCGCCGCCGCCACAATAGAAGCAAATCAAATCTAATTTATTTGTATTGCGCAGAATACGTCGTACAATGGACGCTGGCCTAAACCTCCCCACAGGAGCAAGCCTATAGGGCGACGGACGGTCGTAAGGACAAACTCCCCGCTTCAGACAGATAGGAAGAAACCTTGGACTCAAGGAGGAGCCCATCTTCCTCTGGCCTGCTCAGGGCGGGACCTACAGTGCATTAGACTACATTAAAGCCGTTTAGCAGGTGCTCTTAAGTGCAAACATAAAGGTTTTAGGCAGCTAGAGCCCATGAGCCACAAAAACCTACAACACAAAGTCGAGCACCATAGTTAGTGCAAGAGGGCCATTGTGGCTGCGCAGCGCTGTGCTTTAAGTATAGGACTTTAATGGGATGTCCCTGGTACAGTAAAAGATAAATAAATAATGAATTTTAAAATAAATAAATAAAAAGCAGCATGTGGGCACGGTGTTAGACGAGGCATCGGTGGGTCTAGTAAGTAGGCCCATAACAAATGATCAGTGTTAGTGGAGCCGAGATGCAGTGTAAACATACTGTGTTTTTCAGTGTTTTTTTCAGTCTGCAGGGAGTAGACAGTGATCCAGTCCTCCTGACTGACTGTAGACAGGAGCTCATTCCTGAGTGAATATCTATTCCGCAGGCCCAGGTCGAGAAGCCATGGGCCCTTAGAATAAAAAAAAACAACAGTTCATAAGAGGAGAAAAATAAGGAGGACCCCCCCCCTCCCGCACTTACATAACAGGTGTGGCACTGGTTTTGGAGTTTTACCCTGTTTGACAAACAATCTCTTTCCACATCACCGGTAGGAGCAGGATCCCATAATTACCCGGCAGACGGCTTCTGGTGGGTTCTCAAAGCAAACCGCCCGCCAGGTTCGTCCGTTTCTAACTAACTGCTCGAGGCGCTGCCCGAAGCCACTTGCTTTGCGGCTGTTTCGTTTCGGTGGGCTCGGGGAGGGCCTGCTTGTGGGTCTGAACGAGGTTTTAGATGAGTCTACTGTGGGCTACTGTGTATTCATGGCAAGTTAAGTCCCATAAGGACATAAAAGAGCTTGATGGGATGGGGAAAAGTTAAGGGTGGTATCTCTCCATCACAGTCGATGTTCAAAATGAAAACTAATGAATAAATTATGCACTGGAAATCAGCGGTGATGTAAAATCGTAAAAACCCAAACCAAATCCATCCATACACGTTTCGTTGGGGTTTCACGTTGGGGTTTCACGTGATTGCCCGGTTGCAAAGGATATCCAATTTAAAACTGAAACTTTGCAATACAGAAATGAACGCACTTCTTTTTAAATCATTGCAGTTTATAAAAAAAGAAAGAAAAAAAAAAGACCAAATGTTCTGAAAAGCAAAGTACAATAACATTTTTAAAAGTAGTGGGTGGAAAAAAATTATTTTCTAGGAGGAAAGTCATTATCGAATTTTGTTTCGTGCAAAAAGATCTTAAAATATCTGAGCTGAATATTGCAGTGCTCTTAGCTTAGATTACCTGACCCCCGCTTCAATGTACTGCGAGATGTGCTCTTAGCTTAGATTACCTGACCCCCCGCTTCAATGTACTGCGAGATGACGGGAGATACAGGATAGAAAGTGCCGCCCTTTTCTTATGGCACTGGCTTAGCAGTTGATCACAGTAACGTTAACGGTTTATAATCACCAGTCACGCTGGTTGGCAGAACCTTGTGTTTTTTTTTCTGCATGATGCTTTCACAGTAGCTAAGAATAGCAAGGAGCCACAACCTTTTCTCTTCAAAAAAAAAAACACTTCTAGGACTCGAGAAAAACGAGAAAGTCTTAAGATTAGAGAAATCATTATATATTTTTCATTTTTTTAAGAAGGACACATTTTTTGTCATGTCTGCAACCTTCATTATTTAGATCTGTTATCTAAAGGTGGATTTAAAATCCAAGGGAAGGTTGTTCCCTTCTTCTAAGTAGCCACACACTGCAAAAACCAAAGGTTAGCATTTTAATCTTATATTGTAGAACTACGTATCTCGCAAAAAGACTATTGTGAGATAGTTTTACTCATTTCAAGAGTTGCCAGTGGGGTAAGATAAGTTCACTTGTCAAGCAAAAAGTAACTTAAAACAAGCTAATATTTTCCTTTTTACAGGAAAAAAAAAAAGAAAAAGATTTTAATTCTCATTACAAGACTAAAACACCTGTTAAGCCAGACATTTTTTGCAGTGCAGGAGGGGGATTGTACGCGGTGACTACATTTTCTGTCCAGCCAGCAAAAGAGAAGTTCTCTAGCAGCTAGTTGAAATTCCTTGAGGAGGACACAGGAGAGCACTTACCCACTGATTCTCACTGAAGAGATCGGGACAAGAGTTTGGAGGGCGGGGGGTCACAGCTGTAACATCAGATTCAGGCAAAGAGGAGGGTACAGATTAGACCAGGAATACTCAAATCTGGCCCTCGAGGCTGATAGTACTGCTAGTTTTCATTCTTCCCCTCTAATCAGGACGGATTTACATTACATTACATTACAGGCATTTAGCAGACGCTCTTATCCAGAGCGACTTACACAACTTCTTATTACATTTATCCATTTATACAGCTGGATATATACTGAAGCAATTCAGGTTAATTCATATATACTGAAGCAATTCAGGTTAAGTACCTTGCTCAAGGGTACAACGGCACTGTCCAAGTCCAGTTCCTTAACCATTATTCTACACTGCCGCCATTTAAAAACCAGCAGTACTACTATCACTACTGCCCATGAGGGCCAGGTTTGAGTATCGCTGGATTAGACTCGTCGTTATGCAGGGTCGTTATGCAGGGTCGTTATGCAGAGCTCACCTCTGTGTCAATTTCATTGGATCTGTAACCTGTCACTCAGTCACCAAATGCTGTCATCCAATCGAAATGCCCGAATAGAGTTTTTAAATTTACAACTGACTGTCTGATGCAGGGAACACAAATACAGGGAGCACAACTGGCTTCATTTGCCGCAAAGCTGGGTTTACGTTGATCAAAGGTCCATGGATTACTGTTAATTAAGCACCATCTACACTAGCTACCCTACAGCTGACGGTGGATCACCTGTGCAAAGTGTCTCTCTCTACAACATGAAGGTTCTGATTTACTAAGACCTTTTTCATGTGCAAAACCTTTTAGCACACCCAAAATGATAAAACAACCACTGATTGGTGCAAAACAAATACCATGACCAATCATTGGTCAAGTTATTGGTCTTGCAAATGCTAAAAGGTTTCGCACATACTAAAGGTCTTAGTAAATCAGGCCCTAACTCTCTTATTGTACGGTGTGTAAAACAGCCACTGTCTCACACGGTCTGTTTATATATCCCTATATCAGGGATGTCAGGCTCTTACCCGTAAACGGCTGGTGTGAGTTCAGGGTTTTTGTTTTAGCCCAGCACTAAGACATCTGACAAATATTTAACTAATCATGGTTTTCAATCAAGACCTGGGCTGCTATCGGAATGGCTCCCTATACGATTCATAGTGCACTATTTAGGGAATCAGCCATTTTGTAGGATGTCCTAATTCTTAGTGTTCTCAATTGAGAATTCGAAAACCATCAAAATTAATTCCAAAAGCAGCCTTGGATGAGTAGAATCAGAATTACCTCTGGGCTAAACAAAAACCTGTACCCAAACCGGGCCTTTTCAGATAAAATTGGACAGCCCAGTTCTATGAGAGAGGGAGAGAGAGAGAGAGAGCAAAATAAACTCTGACATAGTACTTTATCTCTTATAGAGTACATAGGGTCCCTGTTGGATTCTAGCGTTTAAAACTGAAGAGTTTGCTTTGCATAATAATGTAATAATAGTCGTATGTGCAAACAAGACAATATGGAATCAGAAGCCTTCTGGTCCACAGCTCAAAGCAAGGCCCAAAGCATCCTTTCACACAGCTCTGGCCGCCAGCATAAACACGTGGAGTCGTTTCACACAACCATCCCCGGGCCACACAATTCAAGTTTAAGTGCTGGTTGTGATTTATCTTTGGGGGCCACAACAACATTCTGGATTAGGCGACACACAAAACCCTTGGGCCCGCGGCTCTGACGACACACCTTGGACAGACAGGTAAGGAGCTCTGTGGTGCCACTTACCCCTGGCAGACAGCTTCTTGGTGTTGATGATCTTGGCAGCGTGCTCCTGTCCTGACAGAACCTTCATACACCTGCGCACCACTGAAAAGGCTCCCCTGGGAAACAAGGAAGAGAGACGTGAGGTGTTAGCAACAAAAAGCAAACCAGTATCCGTAGAAGAGCTGGAATCGGGCCACTTCAGTTTTGTTTGTTTTTTTCTTCTTTATTTCGCCGTGCTATATTTCGTTCAGCATCACCTGAAGCTGGCATACTCACAAGAAAGTAAATAAATCACATCAGCGAGTTGTGTAAATTCAGGACTTCAATTAGCAACAGGGTTACATTTACATTTCAAAGCATTTAGGCAGACACTCTTTATCCAGGGCAACATAGACAGATTATAATTGTTTTACACACAATCCATTTATACAGCTGGACGCTTGCTGTAGCAGTTCAGGCTAAGTGCCTTGCTAAACGGAACAGCAGTGCCTAACCTGGGAATTGGACCTGGGCCGTGACCAAATACACTGCCTGGCCAAAAAAAAAATCGCCGTTGCACACGTCAGTGTTATGATCTGGGGTTGCTTCAATTGGTCAGGTCTAAGCTCAGCAACGTTATGCAGCAATAAAATGAAGTCAGCTGAGTACCTGAATGTACTGAATGACCAGGTTATCCCATCAATGAGCATATTCCAGGATGCCAAGGTTCATCGGGCTCAAATTGTTAAAGAGTGGTTCAGGGAGCATGAGGAATCATTTTCACACATGAATTGGCCACCAGAGTCCTGACCTTAACCTTATTGAAAGTCTTTGGGATGTGCTGGAGAAGACTTTCCGGAGTGGTTCCACTCTCCACAGTGTAAATTATGAATGAAGATAGAATTAATAAAAAATTAAAAGAGATTCGTTTGTAATATGCCTCGCTCTTGTACTACAAGTTGTAGTTTTTACTTCCGGTTTACTTCCTGAAATTGTCGGATGAGTGTGCTCCTAAATCCCCTCAACAAAAACTCGGAAAAAAGGGTTTCATCCTGGGATTTTAAGACGCCCACTCGAGAGCTTTTGACTCAAATATGCGGCCTCAAAGGGGTGAAGGGATCGTATTCGGTCACGGCCCTAGAGTCTCAGTGCTGCAAGCCCAGTTCCTTAACCACTAGGCTACCTAAAAATGATAGAAATTCTGAAACATACTGTCATCACTGAACACGGCCAATGGTCAGCGATACACAGAAAGGGAGGTCATGCAAAGCAAGGCAAGTACGTCATACTGAGTCGGCCATCTTTTGTTCCAGTTCATTGTAGCTTTATTTACATATGCTTAGTGGCAAAACTAATAGCTAGCTGAATATTAGCCAAATACTTGAGCCGACATTGAGATTGAGCACACTTTTAGCACATAAACGAATGCAAACAACGCGGATTATGCTGATATACAAAATCACGACATCCGGAACCTGGCGTTTGAAAAGATAAAAAAGCTCCATTCATGATATTTTACACTTTTTTTTTTCTCCAAACAAAGGTTTAGCTTATTACTAACTTCCTTGTTTCACTCATGCGCCCGTAATGGTCCCACTCCGTTCCTGTAGCGTGCATCAGTAAACAAAACGAGCAGCAAAGAAGCTAGCAACAGTTGCTTGTTCTCACAAAATAGATCTTCAAAATCAAATCAATCAAAAATTGGTTCAGAAAATTTCAAACGCACGGTTCGGATGTCGTGATTTTGTATATCGGTATAATCCGCTTTGTTTGCATTCGTTTATGTGCTAAAAGTGTGGTTTTGAGACCTGTTTAGCTATGCAATGGAAGTGAATGGAGCGAGATAAAACGTCATTGTTCGTTAGCCAGTTGCTGAACACTGGAGCAACGCATGAAGGTGAGCTTACGACTCATATCAGGGCCAGGTAGCTATACAACATTATGTTCTAACAAAGTTCAGTATGCCTTTAATGTGTGAACGCTTCCAAGTTAAGAGCAAGCAAGTCCTTCAAGCCGTAATTCCCATATGTCCTGAATGCAGCATTAACATCTCACTAATAACTCCTATCAAAAGCTGTGAAACAGTGCAGATTGCTGAAAAATATATTGTCGTGATTTACATGGGGAAATTAAAAGAAAAAAGGCTTTTTATGTCTTAAAGAGACACACTCTTTTTACTTTACTAGACCAGTAACTCAGCAATTTGCTTATGAAAACGTTATGCGGGTTACATCATGAAAAAAGTTACATTCTGCGCCAATAACTTATTAATGTTTCATAATAGCGTTTTGCTTGTTTTCTGAGCATTTGTACGGCGAATTGTGAAGCTTTCTTCCATAATTCAAAATAGCATTTCACATAGCCTGGAGACGAGTATTATTGTGAATGATGAAGTGTATCTGCATCTTCGACCACCAAAGGACTGTGATGGATAAAGAAAGTGTTGTATTCACCGTGGAAGGTGGGCGATTCAACACTAAATGGTGAACAGTAGTTTCAGAGCCTTGAGGGAAAAATTTCGACAGAGACAGAATTTCTTATTTTTTGGTGAGCATGCTTGTCCCTGTGTTTGTGTGTCTGTGTGTGTGTGTGTGTATCACTATTTTTATACAGTCTATGGTCTATCATCTGGATATGGCAGGAGTGGTGACAGGGTTGGGGGAAGAGAGACACACAGACAGATGAGTGTAAGCAGTGTGTGTGTGTGTGTGTGTGTGTGTGTGTGTGTGTGTGTGTGTGTGTGTGTGTGGAGTCAGATTAACCTGGGCCAGGGAGAAAACTGAGCCCAAGAAACGGACAACTAACTGGCCTTTCAGTCTTTCCTTTTTCCCTCTCAACATCTCAGCATTACTCTGCACTTTCATTAGAATGAGAGCAGCAGCCAGGAGACCATTTATTCATTTATTAACGCTCCAAGTAATACCGCACTTTGCACTTTGGCGTAGCGTCTAGCAGCATGAAGTTATGAATGTTTTTGTTTAGCAGCATGAAGTTGTGAATGTTTTTTTTTTTTAATGCTATGGGTTACGCATGCGGTTTTGCCCTTTCTCCTGAAGTCATGCAAAAGGGAATTCCAGCTCCGGTTCCTGAATCTGGGATCTAGAGTAGGGGGTAGAGTAAGTAGGGGGTAGAGTAGGGGTACGGGTTTTGAAGGTAGGGGGTAACCAACACAGTCAGCACAACACCCACCCTCCCAAACCCCCATAGTAGCTCCAGCTATCATGAGTGATTCCTTAACTCGAAGTGTATCTAATCGGGGCTGGCACTGTCGCAGGTTACAGCAAAACCCTCCACAAACCCTCATACCGGCTCCAGGTATGTGGTTACAGCATTGAAGACATCCCCTCCCCCCTCCCCCTCCCCCTCCCCTGAAATTTTAATAGGCGCATGTGGCGGCTACCTCTGGTACATACATATATAATTCACCTCCTACTGTCAACGCGGCTACGTCATAGACGGTAACTTCTATGACGTGTTCTTTGGGTTGAATGAGGTTTATAAATAAAGAACGCAGCTGCGTTGCAGTTAGCTCGACCAGGAAAGAAGTCTCAGTTTGGTAATTTCCCGCACTCCTTCATTGGTGACCCCAATCTGCCTTTGGACGGTTCCAAGGATTACTTTCGAACTCGCGCATCATGGAAGCGGCAAATGCAGTTTCCCTTAAATTACCGGAGTTTTGGGAACAGCAATCTGTGGCTTGGTTCGCTCAAACGGAGGCACAATTCGCACGGTTCGGCGTACCGTCTGATGTCACCTCGGACAGAGGTCCCCAGTTCACGTCAGAGCTTTGGAATGCGATCGCCCAGGGCCTGGGAGTGAAGCTCCACCGTACCACCGCTTATCACCCCCAGGCTAATGGCTTGTGCGAGCGGTTTCACCGCTCAATGAAGGCCACCCTCCGGGCCAGCCTCCAGGATGACAGTTGGGTCGACAGACTTCCTTGGGTCATGCTGGGGCTTAGGACTGCCCCTAAAGAGGACCTACAGTGCTCGTCTGCTGAGCTGGTTTATGGTCAGCCTCTGCGAGTGCCGGGTGATTTTATTCCTAATGCCACAAGCCCTTGGTCCGCATCACAACAGCGAACTGCCCTCCTGGACAGCGCCAGGGCGTTTGCACCAGTGCCTACATCACAGCACGGTCTTCCGCAGTCCCATGTCCCTTCTGACCTGAAGGCGGCGGAGTATGTTTTCATCCACCACGACGCGCATCGGGGGCCGCTTTACCCTCCCTATGATGGCCCGTTTCGTGTCTTGGAGGCCGGGGACAAGACTTTCTTAGTGGACGTCGGTGGTAAGCCGGACTACGTTTCCCTGGACCGCCTCAAACCAGCCCATCTGGATCTGGACCAGCCCGTTAAGTTAGCTCAGCCCCCACGGCGGGGTCGCCCTCCGTCTGTTGCGCCACCGCGGCGCCCCCTACCTTCTTGTGGTCCCCCTGTGTCCACTCCGGCCCCCGCTCCGGCCTTGCGGACTCGTTTCGGTCGGGCGGTTCGGCCTCCCCCTCGTCTGCCGTTGCCAGTTCTGATGAATTCTGGGGGGACGGATGTGGCGGCTACCTCTGGGACATACATATATAATTCACCTCCTACTGTCAACGCGGCTACGTCATAGACGGTAACTTCTATGACGTGTTCTTTGGGTTGAATGAGGTTTATAAATAAAGAACGCAGCTGCGTTGCAGTTAGCTCGACCAGGAAAGAAGTCTCAGTTTGGTAATTTCCCGCACTCCTTCACGCAGATCTTTGCACTTTGCCTCACGACTGCTCTTCTGCTGAGCCTAAATATCGGCAAGTCCTTCAGCTGTGCCCCCCAAAAAAACTGGGACGGGGTTGTCGGGGGGGCGGGGGTTCCCAGAGCGGAACCCAGCCTGGCTCAGTTACTATAGATGGCGTAATGGTAGGGGAGGTATGGGGAGGGTTTTGTTTTTGCCAGCCCATCCCCTTCCAGTTCAGACCTCCTGGCATTACATGGTCTATGTACATGTGAGCAGTGGGAGGAGGGGAGAGTCACTAAAATGCTGGACTTGCACACTTCCAGACAGCTGTGTGAACTGAGGATTTAACACTGAGGGGAGGAAGGAACACAGTAAATGTCCAGCATATGGAGCATATTATTATTTTTATGTTGGTTTATGTTATGCTTTAGATAAAGTGCAGGCAGATTAAATCCATTTGTGCAAGTGATGCTTTATAAAATATGCTTTTAGATGTTTCAAGGCATTGACTTCACTGAACTGACTAATCAATCATTTGTTCCATCAATCATTTGTTCCGTCATTGTTCAATATAATGTCATGCCACGTCTTAAAGCTTGTAGGTAATACTAGGGAAAATCAGTGCTGTCTGTCTCTCTATCTCTCCCTCCCTCCCTTTCTCTCTCTCTCTATCTCTCTCTAGAAATAGACAGGCTGATTGGTGAGTAGACTGACCTCGGAGGACCAGGGGAGTGATACGGAAATTCAGTTAAGTCCAACCTGACCGGGTCTCTTCATTCCGGCTATCCTCACAGCTCTGGGGATATTTTCTGCATGGTTTAAGGGACTTTGCTTTTTGTCTTTGGAATAAACGGTCCGTAGGCGCTTTGAAGAGACCTGGTGGCAGTGCACACCTGACTGGCACATCCCTTTGCTTCCCTGTCACTCACAGCTAACAAGCGTCCAATATGGAGGCCCACGTCGCTGCAGTGACGCGGTTATTAAGCTGTCATCTACAGAATATCCACCTCACAGATTCATTATATTGGTGGTGATTTACTGATGATTAAACAGATACACGTATATAGAAGCATTTCATAATAGGTTGAACGAATACCTGAACAAATTATTGATTAGTCCATCCAGTGAAGTCAATTGCCCTAAACTTTAGTGAAGTCAACTTCTAAGAGCATTTTTATGCAAACGCAAACCTGTAGTCTGTTTTGAGCAATCTGCAATATTTCATTAATAAAATGTTAACCCATGATAGACAACCAGGTTAATCAATTTATGATGCTAATCACCAGGTGTTAGTATGTGTGCGCATGTGCGTGCGTGTGTGCGTGCATGCGTGTGTGTGTGTGTGTGTGTGTGTGTGTCTCTGTTCATTGTTTATTGACATCCAATTGTAATTAGTAATCCTTAAATTACTAATTAAGGTGTATCAGCAATTACAATGTTTTTGTTTGCATGATTAATGAATGAATGTTAATTAATGTGCAGCTGGAGCTTCATAATGAGGTTGTGTCATATGACAGTTACTTCTTCACTTATATTTACCTATACTACCATCACCATATAACCTATACCACCATCACCATATAACCTATACTTCCTTCACCATATAGCATATACTACCATCACCATATAACCTATACTTCCTTCACCATATAGCATATGCTACAATTGCCGCCTAACCTATACCACCATCACCATATAACCTATATTACCACCACCGTATAGCATATACTACCATCACCATATAACCTAGACTTCCTTCACCATATAGCATGTGCTACAATTGCCGCCTAACTTATACTACCATCACCATATAACCTATACCACGATCACCATCTAACCTATACTACCATCACCATATAACCTATACCAGCATCACCATATAACCTATACTAGCATCACCATATAACCTATACCACAATCACCATATATACTATACCACCATCACCATATAACCTACACCACGATCACCATCTAACCTATACCACCATCACCATATAACCTATACCAGCATCACCATCACAATGTTATATAACATTATGTTCATGTAGCAGACGCTCTTATCCAGAGTGGCTTACAATGTAAGGGAACATAAATTAATGCATTTGTGAGTAACAGTGCCACACTTGACCAACATTCCCTTTCCCCCAGTGTATATGCACGTGTACGCTGCCGGGAATCAGAGAAAAATGGAACATGGGATCAGTTAAAGTGCGGTTCATAGTTCTCTCTCTCTCTCTGTCTCTTCCTCTCTGTCTCTCCCTCTCTCTCTGTCTCTCTCTCTCTCTCCTCTGTAAGGAAAGAAAAAGGGATGAAAGGAATGGTTGCGGTGGTGACCACCGCCCATATGGACCTGGAATTCGGGGGGGGTGGGGGGGGGTGGGGGGGGGTACAGGATTATGAAATGTTTTTTATTTGAAAGTATTGGATTGGATTGGATTGCCGCCCCCAAATGGACTTATGTAAGAGACTCAGGCTGCCTGGCGTGGGCAGCAAGGGAGAGTGGGAGTTGAGCTTTAAGAAGCGGGAGCCAGTTAGGGTCTGCGCCTTTTTTGTAATACTGGGGGAGGGCTGGCTGGGACTGATGCACTTTACTCAGGTATTGCGCGATCAGGTATCGCACGGTCTGCAGGAGGCAGGAAGAACAGCTGGTCAGCACCAGGGCAGATGAGCTACTGCGTGTCCAGCGTGACCCAGTAACAGAATGAAACCGACAGCAGCAACACAAACCCATTCACTGATACGCAATCGCAGAAACACTACTGCGCACTCACACACATACACACATACGCACACACATGCATACACACACACACACTACGCACACACATGCATACACACACACACACTACGCACACACATGCATACACACACATACATGCATACACACACACACACACCATGCACACACATACACACACCATGCACTACTGCGCACTCACACACACTACGCACACACATACACCATGCCCACGCACATACACACACATTGCGCATGCACACACACACACACCATGCACACACACAGACACGCATACACACATTACGCACACACATACACACACACACACACATGTACTACACACACACACCATGCGCACACATACACACACACACGCACATTGCATAAACAATGCCACGCTCTCTCACATACACACATATAAACGTACTCTACTGGCCCGACACAAAATTGAGATACACACAGAAACACTCATAACACTTACACACATGTACATACATGCAATACTGGCACTAGATTCCATTCTGAAACGCACGCACACACACACACACACACTCCCACAAATATACACACATATCACACACATGCAGAAACAGGCACGCTAACAAGATTGATTCTGACATGCACACCACACACACACGCACACACTATTTCTCAAGCATATTCAAACACAACATACACACACCCACACACGCCATATACACACAACATACACACACCCACACACGCCATATACACACAACATACACACACACACATGCAGACACAATAAGTTTCACATACAGATATGAAGTCCCTTAAACACATGCACACACCATTGCTCAATATCGTCTTGAAATGGCAGCTGTAAAAACATTCGATACGGCAAGAAGTTTCTCCTCGCCTCAGTCCACCCAACAGCCCTGCTTAATTGACCTTATGGGGTCAATTCCCGACAGACGGCTTACTTCCCCGCTCAGACTGGCAGGCATGCGCTACCACTTTATCTGCCCTTGCTTGACTGCAAATCCAAACCTGTAAATTCACAGTTGAGCACCTGGGTTTGAGCGATAGTCACAGTATTTTCAAAATGTTATATTTAGCTTTTAGGATTGGCTTCTTGTAAACCATCCTTGTCACCAAGTACCACACCTATTCCCACTAATCACCATGCAGCATACCTTCGCTCTCCCTCTCTTTCCCTTATCTTTCTTTCCACACATCATCTCTTTTTCCTTTTGTCACATCAAAAAAAACTTCCCTCAGAGTCTGTAACTCAGAAAGAACCTATTCCTCATAATGGTCAGTCTGCACTTCTGTCTGTAACCAACGCTATCCAGTAATGCTGGCAACTTTACAGCCATGCAGTCCCACTCACTTAACCGCGGATCAGAGGCATAATGTAATCACTCTCTATACTGAAGGCAGTTTGTCATCTCGAACCGTCTGACGGAACTTACTTGCCCAGCTCCTCGAAGAGCTGGTATTCATCGGTGAAGCGCGTGCAGGTGATGGCAGCCATCCCGGGAAGCTGGAGAGGTGGATCTTGGGGCGAAAAGGGGGGTTAGTACGATTTGTTTTCTCGTTCCTGTCGCGGGGTTTTTTTCGCCGGAAGGTTCAGATGGGGGCTTGTGGGGGACCAGGCTCTTAAAGTGGTGTCTCGATCACTTTTCCCGATCGGCGGCGTGAACGGCGGGGAGAGGAGCCGGGGGGCGGGGACTCTTGAGTGATTGACAGGTCCGTTTCTGGGGGAGGGGGGCGAGGGCGGGCCCGCCCACCTGCCCCTCTCTCGTCCAATCCGCAGCCAAAGCTCAGATCTGGAATATGTAGCCCCGTTGTCACGGCAACTGCATCCCCTTCAGAAGTCTTGCTTCGCACACACACACGCACAGACAGAGCGGAGCGAGCTCCCAATACACATACATACAAGTACACGTGTTGTGCCCTTGTTCAAGCAAGCATACGTACAGTGACATACTATGTGCAGGTTCTAACTGCATTTCCACAGGCGAGGCCCAGGGAGCAGATTTCATTTCATTTAATACGTACCTGCTCTTTTTTTTTTTTTTTTTTTTTCTTTTTTTTTTTTTTTAAATAGCCAAGTTGTTGCCTTGGTGACACACTAGGAGTGATTGTGTAATATGCTATGTAAAAGTTAGAAATCTTCACATTGAGATGCTATTGATAGAATTTTTTTATTGAATACCATGAGAAGCAGGCTGCAGTTCCAAGCATGTTCTGACTCTCTCTCTTTCTCTCTCTCTCTCTCTTCTTTCTTTCTCTCTCTCTCCGTTCTTTCACGGCTGGTTGACCCAGTAGCGATAACATCCCCTCGGGTTATCAGTTGTTCCATTATCTCAAGTTCATTTAAAGAGATGAGACGAGAGTGCCGTTATGATCGGGGGAAAAATACACAGAAAATGCATTATTCTTGTATTCTCTTCTTTCAATGGATACGATTACCCAGATTTCCCTGTACCATATTCATCCATCACAAAGACCTGACTGGACCTCAAAGCCCCCCGTCAGAAAGAGAGATCAACACAAACGATGTTCGGAGAGCCTAAGAACGAAGCGAACGCCCTTAAGATTTTATGGGTTTTTCTGCCACCCCACCTTGTCCTCCTCTCCATCCCTCTCTCTATCCCTCCACCTCTCTCCATTCCTCCATCTCTCTCTCCATCCTTCCATCTCTCTCCATCCCTCTCTCCAACCCTTTCTCCATCCCTCTCTCCATCCCTCCAACCCTCTCTCCATCCCTCCACCTTTCTTCATCCCTCCATCTCTCTCCATCCCTCCATTTCTCTCCATCCGATGCTGAGGCTCTTCAGATCCACTCGTCTGCCTTCCTGTTCTCTCTTTATTCCTCCTGTCTTCCCATCTGTCTTTTTATTGTCAAATTCTACCATCTTAACTGGGTCAGCAGTGCAGTGCAGTGTTCAGAGCAGGGCTTCGGCAAGAAGGGCCGTGTCTGGTTTTGGTTTTCACACTAGTTCTGCCCTTGATTGTTTAATTTTCCCCAGTCATTTGACATTGTAGTTAAATTCATTGATAAGCTACTGAATGACAGCAGAAGATTGTGAACGGTTTTACTGCGATGTAATCTAAACGTGACCCATCCATGGCATACACAGCTGATTAGCAATTTGAGCAAGGGCAATTGATGGAAACAAAAACCGGCATGTACATTTTCCCTCCGGGACTGGATTTGTCCTTCGCTGGGTTAAGGGAAACGGATTTTGGTAAACGTAGGTCAACACTCAGCTGCAAAAATGGATGGTGCCGTATAATGAAGGTAATTTTTTTCTGGCTTTATCCTTTGAGATTTACACGGTTTGCATTCTCCATTTATGTAATGGTTATTTCCTAAAGCAAGCCCCCATTAAGTACCTTACACTTTGGTGGCAAAGCACTGGGGATTTGAACCTTTAAACCTGATCACTAATCACATCCCACATCAAAGTTGCTCTGTGTCGCTGCAGCCCGGTGTTGAATTTTTTATTTACCCAGTGAATAAAGCACAAGCATAAATTGTATGATTTTATGCCTGAATCATATCAGGGGTCCCAAAAACTAAAATAACACACAGAAAATAAACGTGTGTTTCCCGCAAGAAGACCCTCATGCCATATCTGTACTGACTCCTGTCAACACAAAGACGCACTTTTTGGAGGGATGTTTGGCAACTTTTCTCTCGGTACGCAAAACGTTCCCAGACCCCGACCACCTGTCTTCCGTCTGTGAGACAGACAGATCCTCTTCCTCCTTAAGATACACTCCTCTACCTGAGTGTTTCCTAACCCTAACCCGCCAAAACGCGAGCTTCATTTTGGACAAGAGCTCCAGCGTCGTAATACAATGACTGGGCTTTTTTTTCTCTTACACCTCCCCCCTCCATGTGGAAACAGTTCAAGTAACAATGTCTTAATGGTGCATGGCTTCATTAGACAACTTGGAACAGCATGAAAATAAGCCTAGTTTCTATCAGGCCGAAGGTGGAACTGTCTGATTTACCGCACTGCCATGGCAAACCTCCGGGAGCTAAGGTTCCCTTCCAACTAAGAAAATGTTAAAGAAATAAATATGCGCGCACGCACGCACACGACACACACACACACACTGCCTGAGAAAAGCTGCAATAAATGCATTCTGAGCGGGGGGGAGTGGTTTTTAATGGGTTTTTGAGACCCACTCGGCCGTATATCGTCAAGAGTGAAGTGCGCTCTGTGCAACGGCAGCCTGTGAAAGTGAAGCTATAAGCTCACTGCTGCCCCCCAGTGTTGGCCAGAGTCATGGCAGACAGGTTGGGAGGCTGATTCCGTAATTGTGAGCATGTACGTATATGCCTGTGTACTTATCCAGCAAGAGTTACGCAGCTGTATATTTTGGAGAAACTCCTTGCTCAAGAATACATTGATAATCAAATCTGCAGCCTCTCATCATTCAAAAGTCCCATTCAAAAAAATATGCTATATTATTCTATACCCCATATGTACGTGTGTGCGGTTTGTGACAGTTTGCGCTGTGTGTGGGTATGCGTGTGTCTGTGCGCGCGTGTGTGTGTGTGTGCACAGGCGTGCATGCATGTGTCTCTGTGTCGGTATGTGTGGGTGCGTGCAACTCTGTGTGTGTGCGTTTGTGTTTGCATGTGTGTGTGCATTTGTATGTATATGGCCGTATGTGCCTGTATGCGTGTGTAGTACATGTGTGTGTGCCTGTATGCGTGTGTAGTACGTGCATGTGTGCCTGTATGCGTGTGTGTGTGTGTGCCTGTATGCGTGTGTAGTACATGTGTGCGTGTGTGTGTGTATGGGTCTTGTTTCTCCCCTCATTGTTATGTTATTACTAATCTCAGTGCAGACGTCTGTGGTAATGTGTCTGTGGTAATGTCTCTGTGGTAATGTGTCTGTGGTAATGTCTCTGTGGTAATGTGTCTGTGGTAATGTCTCTGTGGTAATGTGTCTGTGGTAATGTGTCTGTGGTAATGTCTCTGTGGTAATGTCTCTGTGGTAATGTGTCTGTGGTAATGTCTCTGTGGTAATGTGTCTGTGGTAATGTGTCTGTGGTAATGTCTCTGTGGTAATGTGTCTGTGGTAATGTCTCTGTGGTACTGTGTCTGTGGTAATGTCTCTGTGGTAATGTCTCTGTGGTAATGTGTCTGTGGTAATGTGTCTCTGTGGTAATGTCTCTCTGTGGTAATGTGTCTGTGGTAATGTCTCTGTGGTAATGTGTCTGTGGTAATGTGTCTCTGTGGTAATGTGTCTGTGGTAATGTCTCTCTGGTAATGTCTCTGTGGTAATGTCTCCGTTATTACAGCAGGTTTGGAAACTAATTACTCCTGTGCTCTGAATCCCCTGGTGCGTGCACCTCAACTGATCCCTACACCAGTAACGAGAGCAGGAAATAGCTCAAGACAAGCCGGAGAGTTTGAGTGCAACAGTCCCTGTCCAAACACAAAGAGAGAGGGATAACAGAGGTATCAAGAAAGGAAAGAGAGAGTGAGAGAGAGAGAGGGATGAAGCAGTTCTAAAGACAGACAGGTGGTGAGTGTGTGCATAACATTTGGCACATTTATATTTAGACATTTAGCAGATACTCTTATCCGGAACATTCTTTTTCAATTCTGTTCAGTTATACAGCTGTATATGTAATCAAGGCAATTCAGGCTACACATCTTGATCAAGGGCACAATGGCAGTGCGTTTGCCTTGAAATCATACTTCTAACCTCTCTTAGTACCTAGCCTAGTTCCCTAACCATTAGATGGTTTGTGTCGCTTAATTGTTTTTTCATAAATGGTTTGTTGAATAGCCTTGCTATTGCTAATGGGGGCCGGTCTATCCCCCCTCCCCTTCCCCACATTATCTCCAGTTTCACAACACTGCTTAACCCTTTGAAGAGCAGGTTTTTTGGAATGTTTTTCAAAATTCTAAGTAAGTCAGTGTTCTAGAACTCCGTTGCTTTCAGTTACCAGCAGTGATTGTTGCATCAGCATTAGAATGTTCAGCTAAGAACATTCTAATAGTGTATTTGTGATCTTACACCTCAAAGGGTTAAGATGGGCTGATGGGACAGTTGTGTAATCCGGAAGATTCCTCCCACGATGCAGAAGGCAGCCAGCAAGGCAGCGCCGCCGCCGCCAGCGTTTACCAGCGGGGAGATGTGGCCAACAGTCTGGCCAGGCCAGAGGCTCGATGGGAGCCAGACTGACTGCCAGTTTTACTGGCAGCCACATTTCATCTTCATAATCCTGTTCTGAAAGTATCTCCAATTCTTAAGCTTACATTGTTTTGCCCTCTGGAAAAAAAAATACCCTTAGCTTTTACCTTATACATATGACTAATTTTAAATTTTAAATTTGGGGCTTTCAAGGGGAGGGAAGGTTACACAACCAGGGGGGAAATTGCCATCGTAAAGGGCATCTGTGCTTTACAAAAAAAAATCACTGTCGTAAAGGGCACCTTAGGACTGATGGGGCAAAAGGGCAGGGGTTCGAGCCACAATCAGGCCCTACCTCTGCACCTGCCTGTTACTAAACTGGGTTTGCAACCCCAAGGGTGCGGGTTCGATTCCCAGCTGGGGTACCCTTGAGCAAAGATACTGAACCTGAACTGCTTCAGTAAATATCCAGGGGCCATATTACAGAAACATCATATTTTAAGTTAGGATTTTTCACAAATATGTATCAGAAATCGCTGTTCAACTTTCATGTCTGTTACCCAATAACCAACTAAACTTTTTTTCATTTCGCACACAGCCGATCAGCTGGGTAAAAAAACAACCTCAAAAAAATGAGCTTTTAATTTCAAGCCTGACGAATTAGAATTATTAGTCCAGTCTGCCGGAATCGAACACTAACAATAATGAAGTTACGACACCAACAGGGTTATCCTAAAGTTTAAAGTTATTTGGGATTTTGGCAAGTTAGAATGCTTCTGTAATACACTTTTCCTATCTGGAGTTAGGATAGGAAAATGGACTTGAGAACGTTTGTTCTGTAACGGCTATTTGCCTAAATCAGTTCCCAACTCAAATTACCATGGTAACTGTACAGATAAGGTAGGATTCTAGAGTTACAATGTTTCTGTAATACGGCCCCAGCTGTATAAATGCACCGTAAAAAATGTAAGCTGTGTAAATTGCCCTGGCTGACAGTGTCTGCCAAAAGACTCAAATCTGCAAGACAGGGATGTTGGACTTTTGTTTTTGTTTTTTTTCTGTATGAAAAACATTTCTTCCTTCTTGTTTAAGCTTGACGGTGAAGTGCACTGGCGTGGAGTGACGTGACATTAATGGGATTTACATGAAAGAATTAGCAGAATAATAACTGCACCGGTGCAGAGATTAAAGAGATGGCAGCGTGCCACGGATCTAGCCAGCTCCATTCCCGCATAGATCTGAATCCCTCTCTCTCTCTCACATGATTATCGAATGGAGAGACTGCTTTCTCTGGGCAGACAAAGGCAATATACGTATAACCTATAATAACATTACATTACAAGCACTTAGCAGACAATCTTATCTAGACTTACACAGCTTTTTGCATTTTTTAATATACATAATATCCATTTACACAGCTGGATATACAGTATACCAGGATAAGTACCTTTAGCTCAGTAGTACAATGGCAGTGTCCTACCTGGGAATCAAACCTGCAACCTTTAGGTTACAAGGCCAGTTCCCTACCCACTATACCACACTGCTGCAATGAGAGGGGTACTGTATGAAAGCAGCTATTAGCAGGCTCTTTCAAAGGGTTCAGGGTCCTCGTTAGGTAAGCCTGCCACTCTCAATTCAATTCAATTCAATTTTATTTGTATAGCGCTTTTTACAGAGAACTGTCACAAAGACGCTGCACAGGGAGACAGAAGGAAAATTGAGCAAAAAAAATTGAGCAAAAAAACCAGGCCATAGCCCCCAACCAGCAAAATGAGGTAAAAAACTCCCCGGTAGGGGAGAAAAAAACACTGAGCAGTGGCGAGAAAAAACTCCCCAGTGGGAAGAAATCTCGGAAGGAACCTGGCTAGAGAGGGGGTGCCCATCCTTCGCTGGCCGGCCCGGTTTAGACTAAAGGTGGACTGAATGGTAATAGTCAGTTCAATAATCAGTTCAATCATCAGTTCAATCATCAGTTCAATCATCAGTTCAAAGGGGGCGGGGTGATGCATCTGGGACTCCGGTTGCGTGAAGTCGGGAGGATAAACCAAACCAAAGGGGGGACGGGTCCGAAGCAGTCTGCAAACTCAGGGTGAGGGGCATAACTGGAGCAGTCTGCAAACTCAGGGTGAGAGGGGGACGGGCCGGAGTAATCTGCAGCTCAGGGTGAGAGAGGAAAAGAGAAGGTTAGCCCCCCCCCCCCCCCCCCCGACATCCTTAACTATAGGATTGACTAAAGAGGTACGTTTTTAGCCTACACTTAAAGACAGAAAGTGTGTCTGCAGCCCGTACATACATGGGAAGATTATTCCATAAAAAAGGGGCTCTGTAAGAGAAGGCTCTGCCACCCATTGTAATTTTAGATATAATAGGAATTTTCAAATAGCCAGCATTTTGAGAGCGAAGTAATCTAGGAGGACAGTAAGGAATGAGTAAGTCACTCAGATATTCAGGGGCCATGCCATTTAAAGCTTTAAACGCTAGAAGTAAAATCTTGTAGTCAATTCTGAATTTGACAGGCAGCCAATGAAGAGTTTTGAGCACCGGGCTGATGTGCTCCCATTTCTTGGTTCTAGTAAGAACCCTAGCGGCTGCATTCTGTACAAGTTGGAGGCGATTCAGGGCTGAGCCAGTGCAACCAGACAATAATGCATTGCAGTAGTCTAGTCGAGAGGTTACAAAGGCATGAACCATTTTTTCAGCATCCTCCAGGGACAACACCTTCCTTAATTTAGATATATTCCTCAGGTGGAAGAAGGCCATTCTTGTGATATTGTTAATATGGGGCTGAAAGGAGAGATCTGAATCAATAATTACACCAAGGTTTTTAACAACCTTGTTAGGGGAGACAGAGAAGCAATCTAAATTTAAGGGAAGCTGTAAGAATTTATCTCGAAGGGATTTGGGACCTAATACTAATATCTCAGTCTTATCTGAGTTCAATAAGAGGAAATTTTGGGTCATCCAGGCCTTTACATCTTTGAGACAGGTCTCTAGTTTAGACAACTGGTCAACTTCACCTGGCTTAACTGATATATAAAGTTGTGTGTCATCTGCGTAGCAGTGGTAGTTAACACCATGTCTGCTTATAATGTTCCCAAGAGGGAGCATGTAAAGAGAAAAGAGCAGAGGACCCAAGACCGATCCTTGTGGTACTCCAAAGTTCACCTTAGAAAGTTCAGAGGACTGACTGTTTACCCTAACAAACTGGGATCTATCATAGAGATAGGATTTAAACCACATAAGAGCATGCCCGGTAATACCAACTAAATTTTCTAACCTGCAGAGGAGAATATTATGGTCTATAGTATCAAAGGCAGCGCTCAGGTCAAGTAAAACAAGAATAGAAATACAGCCACAGTCCAGAGAGAGGAACAAGTCATTCATTACTAGGGCAAGGGCGGTCTCGGTGCTATGGTGCTTCCTAAACCCAGATTGAAACCTCTCATACACATTATAAGTATGTAGAAATGAAGAAAGCTGTTGCGCTACACATTTCTCAAGAATCTTTGATAAAAATGGGAGGTTTGAAATGGGTCTATAATTGGCCAGGACAGTGGGATCCAAATTTGGTTTCTTAAGTAGTGGCTTGATTTCTGCCAATTTAAAGGATGTAGGAACATGGCCCGATAGCAATGATGAGTTAATTAAATGAATAATTGTTTGATGAGCATAGGCAATATCTCCTTCAATAACTTTGTGGGTATGGGGTCTAGAAGACAGGTGGATGATTTTGAAGAAGAAACTAACTGAATTAGCTCGCTCTCAAGTATTGGAGTAAATGATTCAAGACGTTCAGTGTGTCTAGGAGGCAGTTCTATATCGTCAAAACCATGGTCACTAACTTGTGTGATCTTTTCCCTAATTTCAATAATTTTACCACTAAAGAAATTTGAGAAATCATTACTACTACATGAGACTGGAATTTGAGGGTTAGTTGTTGCATGATTATTAGTTAGTTCAGCAACTGTTCTGAATAGAAATCGGGGATTGGTCTTATTTTCTTGTATAAGCTTTGAAAAGTAAGAGGACCTAGCATTGGAGAGAGCATGCTTATAGGCACTAAGACTCTCTTTCCAGGCCAAGTGGAATACCTGCAGTTTAGTAGAACGCCATTTGCGTTCAAGCTGCCGAAACTTTTGTTTAAGAGCCCGCGTGTGGTCGGTGTACCAAGGGGCAAGCCTCTTCTCAATTACTTTTTTGCTTTTTAACGGAGCAACTACTTCAAGGGTTTTGCGTAGAGCAGTAGCTAATTCCTCTGCCAGATCATTGGTTGACAGGGAGCTGGATGAAGTGTCTAAATCAAGGTAATCAGGTAGCACATGCATAAAGTTTCCAGTAGTGGAGGTAGTGATAGTGCGACCTGTATACGTTCTGAGTTCAGATTCTACAGAATGGGCTAATTTTAACTGCAGAGTAATGAGGAAATGGTCAGACAAAATAGGATTATGCGAGTGAATTTTAACATTAACAATGTCAATACCAAGACTTAAGACCAGGTCTAAAGTATGACTATGACAATGCGTGGGGCCAAAAACATTTTGAATGAAACCAATTGATTCCAAAATGACCGTAAATGCTGAGGTAAAAGGATCATCTGTATTTTCAAAATGCAGGTTAAAATCACCCAATATTAACACTTTGTCATGACTTACAGCTAAATGAGAAAGAAAATCTGCAAATTCATGAATAAAGCCAGCATATGGGCCAGGAGGTCTATAGACAGTTACAAGTAAAATAGGCTGAGAGGAGGGGCGGTTTCTACCAACCACTGCTGGCTGAGTGTTCATAACTAACACTTCAAATGAATCAAATGCATACTCTAATTTTGGAATTGACTGAAAGACAGATTTATAAATAACAGCAACCCCACCCCCTCTTCGACAGAGACGGGGGTTTTGGCTATATATGAACCCAGGTGGAGAGGATTCATTTAATGTAAAGTTTTCATCCACTTTCAGCCATGTTTCAGTTAAACATAGTATATCAAGAGAGCAGTCTGAGATTAATTCATTCACAAGAGCTGCCTTGGAATTAAGGGATCTTATATTTAATAAGCCAACTCTCATGGTAGTAGTATCACTTGAGCTAATAGGATTGTGTTTTGTTTTAATCTTAATCAGATTATTAAAACAAACTTCACGGTTTTTGCGAGATTTGACATGGTTTTGTATACGTGGGACAGACACAGTTTCAATTTCTAAAGGGTGAACCCTAGCTGATGGTTCTGGGGAACAAGCAGACAAGAAGTTCTGCTTCCTGGCCTTGGCTCTAATCAGAGTGACTATCTCAGTCACTCTGAGGCCCTCCTGGCATGTGATTGGCTCCTCTTAGTTTGTCCTGCCCCAAACCACAGTGCCTTAACCAATCAGAGCAAGCAAGGCCTGTGTGTAATTACCTGGGTGCGTCCCAATATTCTTCACCCCCCACCTCCCTTCCTCCACTCCCCCACAACCACTCCTCTCCTACCCGGAAATATGCAAAACTGCCTGAACGTTTTAAGTACAAGTATTTGCATGTAGAGTATACAATGTACCTGACATTGCCGTTTGCGTCGAGACATAAATTAATATGTAACCATTAATAAGTAATTAAAATGTAATCAGTGACATTAGATTAAAACACAAAGATCTGTTTCCGGGGCACGGAGTAGAGGAGGTGGTAGTGGAGGAAGGGAGGGTGCATTTTTTGAGTATTGGGACGCACCCCCAGATGGCTGGAAGAAGAAATTAATGCTTCTGAAAATTCCGCCCACTCCGATTGGCCCGGGTAGGTGCGGTCTATCAGAGGGTTTTGTCGGTAGGCAGAGGTAGTACCTAAGGTGAGACCCCTTCAGTGTGAAAAGAGAACGTGTGCCAGAAATGGAAGAGTGGCCACGCCCAGTTTACCTGTTTTGCATTGCAGAACATTGCATTAGGGCACTTAGCAAATGCTAAGCACTTATCCAGAGTAACTTATGCAGCTTAATTTCTGTGCAAAGCATCCATTTATACAGCTATAAAGTTAATGAAGTGGTTCAGCTTTAGTACCTTCCTCAGGGGCACAATGGCTGTGCCTCACGTGGGCATCAAACCTGCAACCTCACTGTTACACAAGCCCCATTTCCCCAACCATTTATCTACACTGCCAGAGATCTCCAGAGAAGTCAGTTTAAATTTCACAGTATAGCATATATGTTCCAAAGTCCCCCGTTGCAGAAGGTCACAGGAAAGCAGCTTATTAAAGTCCTGTGTCGGTTGGTGTCTCGGCCACTGCCCACGTGCTCATTGCGAGCCGCACCATTGGCGGTTCAAATCCGGCCTCGCAACTTTTGTGAAATGTCTTTCCCTCTCTCTCGCTCCCATTCTTCGGCTGACTCCCAAACTGAGCCCTCATGGACTGTGGACTTAGACTTTACTGGCGTATTTTTCAGAGGGCAGTTAAGCCTGCATTGATGCGGACTTGTAAAAAGTGCAGGTCGAGGGTGTAAAAAGTCTGCATAAGAGCACTTGCCAAAAACGCTGTTTTAGGGACAGCCCTAAGCCCTCACGGACTTAATGAGAACGCGCCTTTAAGGTAAAAAAAATAAAAATTGGTGTTTGTACACATCTTTCATGCCAAGTACAAAACAAAAATAAACGTTTGAATTTAAGATCCTTCAACTAGAACTTCTATGCCTGTCACACACACATACACACACTTTTTTAGATGCAAAACTCCTAGGTGCTGAGGAGAGTAATTATTAGGCCACTCAGCATGTCTGAGCGACAGAGAGACATAGAGAAATAGAGCAACTGTCTCATTAGGAATATCACTTTCCCAGCAAATTATTAGAAATTGAGTAAGTGCCAGGAAGAACTCATAAAAATAACAAAATGAAACAATGTGCACTTCCATGATGATATGGACATCAGTAACGGAGTAGCAGATTATACCAATTAAATAAAGTGTATGACCACGCCACATCTCTAAATATTCATACTGAACTTCAACCCTAAATTTAAATTGGAGCCAGACACTACTGCATGAAGAAATGTTTTCATATCAAGGTGCTGTGTCTATCCTGACTAGTTTGTTCCCCTACTTTATCAGGTATGGCTAACCTGTGCACACACCCAATCGGCAGGAAAGCTACTTAGATCGGAAAAAAAAACTCACACCCGTCCGATATGGCGGCTGCTTACATCTGTCCGGCCTGTACTGTCGATGGGCGCAGTCTGGCCTCTTGAAGCAGTCCCCCTGGCGCTGGGTGTGGATCGTCACACGTCACACACAGCACATGCAAGAGAGGCTGCCGGTACCATAATGAGCATAATCAGCCCATCCGTTCCACATTAGATGATTTAATCATTGTGGAAGTGCGCGGTCTTTCATTTTGTTGTGTTTATGAGTTTGTCCTTGGCACTTATTCAGTTTCTTTGGTTAATAATTTTCTGGGGAAAGTGATTTTCCTAATGAGTTGTTCTTTCTCCAGTGCTCACTCTCTCTCTCTCTCTCCCTTTCTCCCTCTGTCGCTCTCTCCCTCCCTCTCTCTCTCTTTCTGACATGCCGAGTGGCCTAATAGTTCCTTGTGGGAAATAATTTATGTGGAACTATGATAACCAGCAGTGTAAAATGTCGAGTGACAGAAACACTCAAATATGAGCATCAAGCACCACCTGTTTTCACCTTGAATCTGAGATGGCTTCCAATCAAATGATGTTGCCAGATGCCTGCATTAATTCCCCCTTAAAAAAAAAAAAAAACCTCAAAACAACCCAAATGACTACCATACAGACTTCTCACAATTTGTCACCCATACCTCCTTTTAAAATCTCCCATCTGTCATTGACTTCCATATACGTCTATATTTACTGTAAAACTTCCCCAATGAAAGTTTTAAATCCCCTATTCTCACGGGTTAATCAACTAGTCTGGCAACCCTGCTCCCCACAACTGACCGCGCAGTAATCATATTGTGTCTCCATAACAAATTCAAAGCACACTGAATTCATATTTCGTTGCGTTCAAATGAAAAATAGGGAAGTGTAGCATTAATAATGTTTTCCTTCACAGTAAAAAAAACAAAAAAAAACACTATTTGTGATAAACACTGATCTTTGCTTCCCAGGATTATATTATGAAATCAAACTCCAGGTCGACGTCGCTCATGGACGTGGTTAGCGTGGCTAGCATGGTTAGCATCTCCCCTGTCGATGCGAGGTACTCCACCGCTCCAGAGGACAGGGCAGCACCCTTCTCCAATGTCACGACATGCCAACAGGGCTAGCATGCATCAGGAAACATGTCACGATAGAAGGTAATATCTCTGATCCCTCTAGCATATTACAAAGGCCTGCCGGGATTGTGTTACATGTTTATTTCATACTGTACTGACATTTTCTGCAGGTGCAAAGAGGTGCTTCCTCCGCGTGTCTGGATATCGACAGAGATGTGAAATCCAGGTTCAGAAAGTAAAAATCCTCCCCAGTATTTTGTTCCAACCACCTGGATTTGTTAATTAGCGCAATTCTTCAGCCAGGAGGTGGAACTAATCAGTGAAATCAGCTGGCTGGAGAAACACGTGACAGGACTTTTTACTTTCTGACCCCTGGATTTTACACCTCTGGATATTGTGCGATCAGTGTTGTTGGCAACATAGTTCTGAGAAGGCTGAACATGTCAAGATGATCCGTCATGACAGAGGAGGTGCATATATCACGACAGAGGACACAGACGAAGTACGTCAACTTACTGTACTGTCGACTTGGACACTGTAGCTCTGTAGATACTGGCCATGTTACGACATGGAAAACAGGCACAGATTTGACCAAACATGGCATGTAGTTGTCATTGTGGCCCAGTGGGGGGTTGGGGGAATGTGTAATTGCAAAAAACAATAAAGCACAAGCACACACACACATACACCTTGCCAATATTGCTGTGCTCTCTTGGGCCCTATCCAGTGACAGGGCCCCCTGAAAGCCCCACCATGTGTGGGGGCCTGCATACACCCCCACAGTAGAAAGATTCATCTCAGGTGTCACCGTTAGCAGTTGGATAAAGGAAGTACTGAAGTTTGACGAAGCTTTAAAATTGACTGCACCATTACAGAAATTTTGCTTTATGACAAACAGTTTTTCTTCTTCTTTTTTCCCCCTCTAAATGTCCCCCCCCCAGTGTGTGTGTAATCTGTAAATGGGTGGTTACAGACTCCATAGGACACTGGTCCCCAACATTGTTCCTGGAGATCTACCGTCCTGTAGGTTTTCCCTCCAGCCCTAACAAAGCACACCTTATTCAACAGCTAGAGATCTCGTTGAGCCAAGTAGTAGAATCAGGTGTGTCAAATTAGGGTTGAAATGAAAACCTGCAGGACAGTAGATCTTCAGGAAAAGGGTTGGGGACCACTAAAATATGCTAATCTCCCTCTCTTCTGCCAAAGGAATTCAATTCAATGCAGTTCCATTCAGTTTTATTTGTATAGAAATTATCATAAAGGAGCAATATCTCAAAGCACCTTTCAGACCTTCTTGGCCAAGGCTTACAGGAGCAAATCAAAGGCAAGGAGAAATTCCCCCAAGAAAATAGGAAGAAACCCTTGGATGGATCCCAACTCAGAGAACTGGAGAGCATTTGAGTTAAAGCAACAGGCTGTTAATTTAATAGGTAACCCACCGGGGCGTAGAAGATCTGCAAACCCCAGGATTCAATGGAAGAGATTCAAGGTTCTTTGATGTAGCTACACGATATAAAACGGGCACTTTGCCAAATGCATTTTTCAGGCTAACGCGGGGTGGCAGGTCACTCTCGGGAGGTCAGATAGGGGAGGCCCATCTCCTGAGCCCACCTCCAGACCTCTCCAATGGACTCAGTTCCTAGATCCTCACTGCAAAAATCCAAAAACAAAGTAAATCTTAACAAGTTTTTTTGCCTTTAGACTTATAATCTTATTTCTTATCATACTTTTTTTTTGCTAAATAAGACAAAAGGATTGCCAAAGAGGTGAGACAGTTTGACTCATTTCAAGATTTGCCAATGAGGTAAGACAATTTCACTTGACATGTTAACTTATAACAAGTGCATATTTTATACTTGAGAGAAGAAAAAAAAAAAGACTAATTCTCATTACAAGACTAAAACTCTGTTAAGAAGACAGACTCTTTTTTTTTGCAGTGCTCTGAGAATGTCCTGGTACCTCTTCCCGATGCCCGTTCCTTGGGCCCGCATTGGGGTGGGGGAGCACTGCCTTGGGCGGGGCCATTATGGCAGGCCACCCAACCCGTTTCAAAATTAAGCCAGCTGCAATATCAAGGACTAATCACCAGAACTGGAAAGGAAAGTGATTTTTGAGCCAGAATGGACAGCCAAACACCCACCTGGACCCATACAGAAATGGAATATTTCAGTTACAATTCAGCATTTAACAGACACTCCATTTAGAGTGACACACAGTTTACATTCTGTTACATACAGTCTATGTGTGCGGCTTGGTTGAAGTAATTCGGGTTAAGCACCTTGCTCAAGGGTACAACGGCAGTGCCCCCACCTGGGAATCAAACGTGCAACCTTCGGTTCCCCTAAATATTACACCACTCTATGTCCTCAAATAGACGCTGAGGAATATATTTGAGAACTTAATTAAATCAATATTTCCCCAATATATCGTAACACTACACAATATATTTGAAAAAATATAAATATTGTTGCTTTCAGATATTGCAATATATTATACTACTGTAAAGTGTGTTTATCGTTGTGTTTTCCAAAAAACCCGACATATTTAGAAATGTATTGCTGTATATTTCCTTGCCATAAAGGCCGACACACCTCTCTTGCCTGTTAGGAGTTAGGTTAGGTCAGGTGCTTCTTAAGTTACCTGCTGCATTTTTGCATTCTCTCCTCACCATTTTCTACTGACCAGGTAATTTACACAAAAGCTTGCATTTCCCTGCTAATGACAGTGTGATGAGACTTCCTGTCATTGATAGCTGGGTCATAATACCACTCCAGTATGCTGCAATGATGATGAACGAATTAAACTCCCTGTGTTCAGCAGTTTCTCTGTTCTTCTCTTCTTTTTTTTTCTTTTTTTATCCTGTTACACACCTGTGGGAGGGGCCTCTCCTCCTCCCTCACCTGGCAACTCATCCCAGGACCTTCCGCCCCTGCCCCTGCCTGACCACAGCCAGTCCTCCTCTGATTTAGACTGCTCTGACTTGACCACGTCGGGCTCCATGAACCCACACCCTGACCGGGTAAGAGGAGGGACGGGTGTCCCCTTGTTGAGTCTGGGCCTTCCCGAGGTTTCCTCCTACTCACAATTCTGGGGGTTTCTCCTGCTACTTGTCAGGATTAGGCTTGCTTTTGTGTGGTTTGGGGTGTGTATGCTGCGAAGTGCATTGTGATCAATGCTTTGTTAAATTGTACTATATAAAGATTTGTTCTTTTAATTTACTGAATATTGGATGGTGAAGAGTGTTGAGGGGGAGGGGGGGGTGGGGGGGGTAAAGCAGAGCATGACAAAGTGCTGTTTTTTTTCGGCATGGGTTGTGGCTGTTTTGATGGACATACAGCTGCCATTTTGTGCATCCTGGCTTGTTTTCATTCAAAGTCCTCTGAAGTTACTCATCTACGAGACGGACGGCTGTTTTCACAGCCGTGAAACGAAACAGCCTGGGGGCTGTTCTGGTCTGCGGCTGCCGGTGTCTGCCGGAGTCTCCAAAAAGTGAGGGTGGGGGGGGGCACACAATGCCAGCTAAGGACAAGCCACAGTCCTCACCACAGCAACCTCATCCTCCCACGGCTGCAGAGCTGGCATCTCTAACAGCGCTTGTTGCCAGAACGTTCCTTGTCCTCATGCCCAAGAACAAGAGGCTTCAATTTCCCCGTCTTGCACCATCCAATAACATGCCCTGTCCTGTCAGGAACAGCGAAGACCAGGACCACCCAGAAGGTCATAGGGTCAAAGGTCAGGACACGCATTGGTGGATAAAAGGCACATTCCTTTTCTCCAGCTCTACTGGCAGGGTTCTCCATTGAGTGAAGGAATATTAAATTTTATGACCATTCACAGTTTATTAGTTTAGCCAAAGCCTCTTACAATTTATGCACTCAATATTGTGCATCCACCCCATAGACTGTCATCACTCATTTTAAGCAGCTGGACTTATACTGGAGAATATTTAGTAAAAGATACATCAGTCAACAATGCAAATCGATTTCCTTTTGGGATAATAATGTCAAAGATATATAGCTGTGTATCGATAGGTTAGCTTTGTCGAGGTATTTACAGTACTAACTGAAAAGTGTTTTTCAAAAACTCACTCAGCCCACATTAACCAATTTTGAGAAAACCAAAAGTTGTTTTAAACTTCTGGAGTTTTTTTGCATGAAAAATCATATTTTTATACTTAAATCCCCAAGAATAATAGTGTAAAAGTAAAACTGCAAATCTCTATGCATTCATCAGAAAGATTGTACCCACCTTGAAAAATATGGTTTATCAAAAAAACTGGACTGAGTGAGGTTTGGAAAAACACTCTTCAATTGTTGGTGTGTTTCGGTTAACTTTGCACTTACTGATCCTGGATCAGCCTTCTTTGCCTTCTTGGTGATATCGCACTTTTGTATTCTTGATCGGCTAACGCTGATGTTCTCCACTTTTTCCATCCACTTTCAAGTCTCCCTGGATTAGCGCTTCTGCTAAGTGATTATAATGTAATGTAACATAGTTTCTGACACAAAATATGGACCTCAAAGTGAGTACGTCATCGAGCCACAGCAGCACATTCCACCCCACTAATGGAGTGATAAAGATGTCTGAAGCCAAGTCCACCGCGTGGGCCGAGAGTGCTTCAGTCCACAAACATCAGCCCGTCGAGATCACAAGTGGCGAGATGTTCAAGGCATATCTTTCTGACATGACGTAACTAAAACACAGGGGCCATGCAAGCTGCTACTCAGTTTTCCTGCGCACACGCCAAACGGCGCATAACTCAACACGCTAAGACAGGACATGAGAAAGCAGGCGTGTGCATGCGCCAAGCAGGACATGGGTGAAAGACATTACGCAAATCGGACAAGTTGCCAGGTTTGTGCCATGTGTCTGAAAACCAGGGGACTTGTGTCGGACCGTTTTATTTGTTGTTCCTTCATAAGGGGGTATTCTAGAATATTCTAGAAAGAGTCCCCACAATGACCAGCTGCAGTACATGAAATCTTACACTCTGTCAGGTTACACATCAAGACAAAAAAACTTTTCAAACTGCCTCTTGGGAGGGATGGTTAAAGACACTCAAGAGCATAATACGTCCATTTCTTTGTCTTCAAGTGACGATTAAGTCGGTCTGGCGGAACTGGTCGAGTACACAAACTACAGATAAAGGCGATCGGTTCATGAAGTAAACACTGGAATTATTCAGCATCCCACAATAAAACCGCCCATGAAGATCACTCAGCTGGTGCGAGGGGGGAGGGGGGTTATATGGCTCATGTTTCTAGTTGCATTTTTTGGTGCAACGGGGCTTTAAGTCGCTCATTAGGACGTAGCCACAACAAAAAGTCAGACAGTTAGAGGATTGGTCTGGTGCATGGCTACTCAACCCCGGTCCATTGGGCACTGGAGTGCCAGAGGGTGCACTGGTTTTCTCTGTTACTCACCATGTAATGGACTAATTAAAGCAGTGCTCCCCAACCCTGTTCCTGGAGATCTACCCTCATGTAGGTTTTCATTTCAACCCTAATTTGGCACACCTGATTCTACTAATTAGCAGCTCAACAAGATCTCTAGCTGTTGAATGAGGTGTGAAAGGTGTTGGAGTGAAAACCTACTGGATGGTAAGATCTCAAACAACAAGGTTAGGGAACCACTGAATTAAAGCATTTTGTTACAAGGTTAGCTCACCTCACCTGGTTCTGTTGTGCCTTAACTGGTGGGTGATTACAGGGTGAAAGTAAAAACCAGAAGCGCACCGTGCGGCCCTCGGATCAGGGTTGGACAGGCCTGAGCCTGCTGCCAGGCTATATTCTGTTGGACATAATCCTGGTGTTGAGTTTGCGGAAGAAGGACCTCAGTTTGCAGAGCTTGCATTTCTTCTTGGTCTTGCTCTTCTTTTCGTAGAACCTGTCCCAGTTGTCCGCCTCATCGTCCCCCGCCCAGGGTCCCCACGCCCCGCCGTTCAGCTCCGGATTGGCCCGGGGGTCCTCCGCCGGGTATCGAACGGGGGATGGCGGTGCGGTTGTAGTGGGCCAGGCGGCCGAGCAGCTCCTTCACCACGTCGGGCCGCCGCCCGGCCAGGTCGTGGCGCTCGTAGGGGTCGCCGGTGATGTTGAAGAGCCACACGGACTTCCGGACGTCCGTGCGGCGCTCCAGGTCCCACCAGCTTCCCGGGAAGCTGGCCATGGTCTGCGGCGGGATCCAGTCGCCGTAGCCTGGGTCGCCGGTCAGCAGCTTCCAGTCGCCGGAGCGTATGGAGGCCTGCACCGCCGTGTTCCAGATGCGGAAGCCGTCCTGCCAGGAGCCGTGCTTGGCGTGGTTGTAGAGCGGGTCAATGTTGTGCAGAATCTCCGCCCGTGGAGACTCCTTGCCCTCGCTGATCGCCGGCCACACGTCGTACCCGTCCAGCCCGTCGCTGGCGGACACGTTGCCGCCCGCCAGGCCCACCAACGTGGGGGTACCAGTCGGTGATGTGCACCAGGGCCCTGCTCACCCGCCGCCTGCGCCGGAGCAAGGGGCTGTGGACGAACCCCACTCCACGGATGCCCCCCCTCCCAATATGTGCCCTTACGCCCCCGCAGGGGCCAGTTGCTCCCCCCGAAGAAGGGCTGGCCCCCGTTGTCGGTGGAGAAGACCATGACGCTGTCCCGGTAGTAGCCGTACTTGCGCAGCGCGTAGGTCACGTTTCGCACCGCCTCGTCCACCACGGAGACCATGGCGGCGTACTTCCTGCGGGCCGCGTTCGGGACGTCCCGGTACTGGCGCAGGTACTCCTTGGGGGACTGCAGGGGCGTGTGCACGGCCTGGAAGGACAGGAAGATGAAAAGGGGCCGGCGGGGGTCGTGGGCCGCCAGGATCTTGCGCACCCTCTGGGTGTACAGGTGGGTGGAGTACTTTCCCCCCTGGCCCCAGGCCACCGTCTCGCCCTCGTGCAGGTCGTAGCCGCACATCCCCGGCCCGTCGCACGAGTCGTAGGTGTAGTAGTCTACGCTGCCCGTCAGGGAGCCGAAGTAGGTGTCGAACCCGCGCCGCGTGGGCAGGCACTCCGTCTTGTAGAAGCCCAGGTGCCACTTGCCCACCATGTGGGTGGCGTACCCCGCCTCCTGCAGCTTCTGGGGCAGAGTGACCTGGTCCAGGGGCAGGCAGTTGGGCTGCCGAGGCCTTATAATGGAGTGCTGGAGGCCCGTGTGGATCTGGTACCTGGACAGAAGAAAAGAAACGTAACTGCAGTTTGCAGGCATTCCGGCATTCAGACACTCTTAGCAACGTACACAGCTTGCTGAATTGTACATCTCATTCATTCATACAGCCGAATATACAGTATATACTAAACTCACTGAAGGGTACAACAGCAGCGTCCTATTGGGGAAATCGAACCTGCGACCTTTAGGTTACTAGCCGTGTTTCCTAACTAACACTGCCACCTGCTGATTCATTATTATAACTTAAACTCTCATATTTTGTTTTACATTGTATGCATGTATTCACCTGGATATACACTGAAGCAAGTTAGGGTCAGTGCCTCGTGGAAGTAGCATGTCAAGTTTAGGGCCTTTTTGTAGATTAATAAAGTTAAACACTTTCATCTTGAAAAAGACCTTCTTTTTTTTTGCAGTCCTCTGAAACGCGTGATGTTTTTTTACACACCGCAGTCCACAAACCAAGCTCAAACTGACATGAATCTGAGCAGCAGACTGTGTGTGCATCTTGAGCAAGCAGGCTGTGAGCACCCGACTGACCACCAGGGGTAACTAGTGAGCATGCCCAATTTATGTTCCAATGTTTCAATTCGCTCACAACGCAAACGCAATATAATAATCTATCATGTCCATTACATCTAATTTCACATACAGTAAATAACAATATAATACTAATGTACTGCAATTTTACTGAGATTATGTGGACTTTTTTGAAGATATATTACATATATTTCACATGATATACAGTATGTATATATATATATATATATTGTGATACCTGGACATTGCAATGATTTGCTCATATATAGTGAAGTGAAGAATGTATTTCAATACATTTTCAGTATATCCATTCATGTAAAGAATTGTTTAAATGTACCTCATTTAAGAGTACCAAAGACAGTCAAAGTGTTAAAGCCACTGATCTGTTTTCATAATTAACACCTCAGATATCAATACGATGTCAATACCCCAATGAACCAAGGCAATTTAATGTGTTTTTTTATTATTTATCCTCACAACAGGCAATGCCCACAGGAGCATACATTTACATTTAATTTTAATTTTAGGCATATATCAGATGCTCTTATCCAGACTGACTTACACAGATTAAATTATTTTACTTACAATCCATTTATACCGCAGATATTTTACTGAAGCACCTCGGGCTAAGTAAGTGCCATGTTCTGGGGCACAACGGCAAGAGCTATCTGGGTCTGATGCCCATGTTAGTTTTTTTTTTTAATTTAACCTTTATTTAACCAGATCAGTCTCATTGAGATGAAAAATCTCTTTTTCAATGTCATACATTTACTAATGGCAATGTGCTAAAATACTGCACATGTGCACACTGACTGGAGTCAGGTAAAGACAAGGTCTATGAAGGTACGCACCTGGTGATGTCTATGGGTCATGGGTCACAGACTTCAAACAATCATTGCATGCAAAGGAAGTATGAAACATGACTACTTTCATTTACGTGGCATCAATATGTCCCAAATATTATGGTGCCCTGAAATCGGGGTGCTATGTATAAAAAGAAGAAAAGGTCATACCTTTAAAATCAGACAAATGATCTTAGCAAACACAACAAAAGATTGAAACGCTTACATAAACATCAATGCAGGATGCCTTGGCAGTTCAGCCTTGCAGCCTTGATGTGAACACTTTCGCCAGCGAGAAACGCCGTCGACAATTCAATCAGTTTCCGTGGTTCTGAATTAAAATCCTTGAAATATTACCTCCCTTTCTAATGACCTTTTTTGTGATTCTTTGACATGTAGCTATAAACCACACACAGAAACGAAGGAAGTAACCTATATTTCATATGAAATACATTTCAATTTGAAATACTGCCAAAAACATTTGTGATTGGGCTCTTCAGCAACAACCCCGTCCCATGGAGGGTTCATCCGTGTTAAAAATTATTGAATGCATGAATGCCTGGCATTTATATAGCGCCTTTCTCGACACTCAAAGCACTTAACTATGATGAGGGGGAAACTCGCCTCAACCACCACCAATGTGTAGCACCCACCTGGGTGATGCACCGGCAGCCATTTTGCGCCAGAATGCTCACCACACATCAGCTGAGGTGGAGAGGGATAGAATAATTTTTTAGCCAATTAAACTGGGGGATGATTTGGTGGCAGGTTGAACAGCCTGGTCTCATTCCCAAGGCTTCATCAAATGATGCTTGGGCAGCAGCCTACGGCGTAATCCTTTAGACGCAGAAGGAGGCCTTTTGCGTCATTAGTTGACACACTTGGTAGCAAATTTACAAATCCTACTATGGCTGATGTAACGTCTCATCCGTTTGACACAAACATAGCCCTGTCTTCATTACATCATGCAGCTGTTATCCTGGAGGGAGCAACAGCTGTTAACTCCATGGGGAAAACCTCTACAGACACACACACTCACACACACAACCCCAGAGTAAACATCACACGCACACACACACACACAACCGCAGAGTAAACATCACACACACACACACAACCCCAGAGTAAACATCACACACACACACACAACCCCAGAGTAAACATCACACGCACACACACACAACCCCAGAGTAAACATCACACACACGCACACACACACACACAACCCCAGAGTAAACATCACACACACGCGCACACACACACACCCAGAGTAAACATCACACACACACAACCCCAGAGTAAACATCACACACACACACACACACACACACGCTCGCGCACACACACACACACACACACAACCCCAGAGTAAACATCACACACACACACACACACACACACAACCCCAGAGTAAACATCACACACACACACACACAACCCCAGAGTAAACATCACACACACACACACAACCCCAGAGTAAACATCACACACACACAACCCCAGAGTAAACATCACACACACACACACACAACCCCAGAGTAAACATCACACACACACACACAACCCCAGAGTAAACATCACACACACACAACCCCAGAGTAAACATCCCAGCCAACTCTGCTCCACAGGACACACATTCTCTGAGAGGACGACTGAGAGCACTAACCAGTACTACAGCCAAATGACCCCAGCTCACCCAATCCCAGACCTCCACACGAACACACACACACACACACACACACAGAAGCATGCACACACACACTCACGTGGCATGTACACACATACAAAAGCATGACACACAAACACACACACACACACACTTATGCACACACATACGCACATGCAAACACATTTATGCACACACATACGCACATGCAAATACACTTATGCACACACATACGCACATGCAAATACACTTATGCACACACATACGCACATGCAAACACACTTATGCACACACACGTGCAGGCGCAAGCAGTCAAGCACACATGCAAACACCATTTGCTTTGAGCTGCTTTAAAAAACATGTTTAGAAGTTATACCTGACTTACTAACCTAGCTGAGTATCTTAAGCAAAAACAGTTAACACCACTAAGGTCAAATCAGATTTTCATAACATGCCTTTTAAACCAAGCAATTCCTGTTTATGCACCCATATTATTTATTATTATTATTATTTATTTATTAATATCTATTTATTAACCCAAGCCAACCCATATTTCTGCAGTAGGC
The DNA here is from genome assembly GCA_029718625.1 of Synaphobranchus kaupii. Classification (NCBI taxonomy): domain Eukaryota; kingdom Metazoa; phylum Chordata; class Actinopteri; order Anguilliformes; family Synaphobranchidae; genus Synaphobranchus; species Synaphobranchus kaupii. The sequence continues at coordinate 3,916,147 of CM056393.1, forward strand.
CTACTGGGTACTTGTTAATATGTATTCTTAATACCTACAAATGGCGAATAAGTGAACTTGGAACTGTCCTGATCGGCGGAGTCCTTATAGTTCGCATCTACGGGAAGGCTACAGGTTTATTTCTGTATTTACTTCAGGAAGGACGTGCGGAATGCAGGAAGTTCCCTTTGACGCAGCAGAAGTAATTGCTGAGATTACGGATTTTGGCCAGGGGCTGAGAAAAGCTGTCTCCTGGCAAGAGAGCGCCCACCGGCTGAGATTACGGATTTTGGCCAGGGGCTGAGAAAAGCCTGTCTCCTGGCAAGAGAGCGCCCACCGCTAGCCAAGAAAACGTCAAAAGACGCACGTCGTCGTCTTTGTTGTTCTTGTTGTATGAGCTGTTTTCCAGGCAGTGAGACAGCAGGCCCTGTTTTCGCGCCATACCCCCCCTCACATTGCGCAAAAAGCGAAGAACGTTCCGCCTCGGGGACGATCCACGCCGGCCAGTTCCTGAACGTTGTTTGTATGCACAGGTGTGACAGCTCTCACAGGTTCCAAATTCCAAGGGCCGCTATCCGCAGCAGGTGACCTGTCCCACGTTCTGAGAGAGAAATATGGCTCCTCTCTCCCTTTCACTTGTTTTACTCCTGGGTCACTCGTCGGATGTCAACGCACATCATTACTAAGAGCTGAAAAGCTTTTACTCTCCGAGTATTCTAATCTGCGCCCTCTTATTGTCTTAGGACATTGCAAACATTTCCTTGATGTTATTTAGCCACTAAGACCCATATCCTACTAATTAGATTCAATTCAATTAGACAGAGCGTGAACCCCCAGAAAACAGCACGTGGCGTAAAAAAAATTAAAATAAAAAAACTCCACAGAGGGAAGAAGAAACAGTGGTAAAAAAAAAAAAAAAATCAGGAGGAACTGCAGCCATATCCCATCCTCTGCTGCATGGTGTCAATATGTTATGCTAAATAGTAATATACAGATAATGGGAAAATGTGGGAAATCAATAAGAACAAATAATGATAGTGGTTGGGCAGATCGTAGCCTGAGGCAGGCTATTAACCTAGCTAGTAAAATATGCAGCCCATGCAAATAAATGTATTTTTATATGCAGGTCAGAACAGCCATTTTTTATGCTTTTTATTTAATTTTTTTAAATCGCCGGTTTCTTTTTCAGTGACAAATTTGCAAGCAGTAGCATACGCACTTAAAATGCACCGGGAAAACGGCACTATGTAGACAATGAGATTCTATATTGCGCAGTAGGCTATATACATGAGTTCTAAGCAGGAGTTGATATGGCATTCCGGTCATTATCGTTAAGTTTCCATTTAAGATTGCATTGGATATAGCCCAAGAGAGGCTGTATGGTGTTCTCTCTCTCTCTCTCTCTCTCTCTCTCTCTCTCTCTCTCTCTCTCTCTCTCTCTCTCTCTCTCTCAACCTTTTAATAAGACTGTACTGTTTTTCTGTTTTTTCAATAATGTCACGTTCAAATAGTTTTTTCTTCTCGTAAATCGGAAGTATTCCGACTTCCGAGATCATTTGAATACACCATAAGATCTCGTTGTAGGAGCGCGCGCATCACTTCACCTGGGCACAGCGTTGTCAGTGGATGGAAGAAAAAAAAAACTTACCTGCCCGTGATCAGCTGACTGCGCGAGGGCGTGCAGATCGGCTGGATGTAGTAATTCTCCAGCTTCACGCCCTCGGCAGCAAGTTTGTCCAGGGTCGGCGTTCGGATGTCAGAACCGTGATAGCCGATATCATGAAAGCCCTGATCATCGGTCAGAATAAAGATTATATGAGGGGGTTTTCGGGGCGTCAACGGAGAGCCCTTGTCCTTGAAGTTCAAGACTGGCTCGTTCTCCACCTGGTTGGGTTTTGTCCAGTCCCAGGACAGGTAACCCAAAACTCAGCAAACTGACCACCGAAAATCCGGTAAGGGCATACACCGCCATGGCTCTTCAAAAGGAGTGCAAAGTGCAGCTTGCTTTACCTGCCAAAAGGCATTGTATTGGCTGACATTGATAGCCTATCAGAAAATGTTATTTGCCTTTAATGCAGACTCCTGTCTGTTAAAGGCAGAAATGTTGTTGAAAATATTTTAGAAATTCAAGTAGCATTCAGAACTTATCCACTCTTAATTCAGAAAAGAGAAGGCATAGGCTATAGTCTACTGTATGCTACTGTCTTAACAGTTGTCCTTACAGTAATACGCGATTCAGACCTCAGGACAGGACCATGAACTTCATTCACTGGACCATTGCGCATCCGAGCGGTCTCGTTTATCCAGAGGTGAAACAAGTTATTACAAGCTACACTTCCTAGTTGTCCACGAGAGTAACTTCTTTTTAGTTTTTTAAAACTCCTTCAAAAACTTTTTTCCTCTTTGTGGTTGCATTAACCCCGCCCGATTGAATGCGCACCAGCCAATTGCAATAAGACGTAAACCTCCCCGACGTGCACGCGGAATCGAAACGCTCAGGAAAAGGGAATAGCGTGACTCTTCAGCATTCCAAACTCCAACAGCTGTTGCGCGTGCCGTGCACTGAACAACAACCCTAAACGCAATAAACTGTTGCCCCGTGCCCCTTGACGTTCATAAACAGATTTCTTTCTTTTCTTTTTATTTCAACTGACCGTTTCCTAGTTCTGTTCAGTTTGTGCATTCTGGCTTTTTCCTTTTCGTGAAACTGTTTAAGTTTACCTCACAGCTACACCAACCGACATTATAACTTTTAAAAAATAGTCATCTATAAACAGGAGTGCGTTTGAAGAAGAAAAAACATTTTGATTAATATTTATCTTTTTTTTTTTTTAAATACATTATTCAAAACATAAAACAACAGAATACAAAATGTTAAATGTCTTTATGAAAATGAAGTAGGCTATATTGATACTATTTTCAGCGGCCTTGAATGCAGCTTCTTAGCCTTATAACTGGTCATATGTACAACATACATACATACATACATACATACACTATTATTATTATTATATCAATACAAATGCGGAGTCTATTTTTTCTGATAGATGGTTTCCCAATTTTGTAAAAGAGAAGGATGCTGCTGTGCTGAAGTACTCCAGTACACTCAAGAAAACATAGGGATATTAAAAAGCCATGAGCTATTGACTTTTATTCATGTGCTGTTGAGAATATTTGAGAGAATGTACTTGGTATTATCACCGCAGTTAGGTGAGACTCACCCAAGCTTCACATCCAGTATTTTAAACATCAATTAGCAATGCTAAAGTATACCACACTTTTTACATATGTGGCATAAAGGCTGCAGTTCATTCAGTGCTCTTTAACCACATAATTCAAGAGGATTCTTGTGCTTTGTCATGGGCAATTCATAACAAGGAACAGTATTGAGGAGTGAAATCTATTTGATGGATGTGCTTTGCTGAGGAGATCAGCGTTTGAAAGCTGGTACTGTCTAGATTCTGAAACGAAATGTTTCTGTGTGTGCGCCTTATAATTCAGGGTGCACCAAGGGGACCCCTGCCGTACCAAAACATACCCCCCCCCCCCCCCCCCCGTTTGCTCAGGGGCCCCCGTGAACATCAACACAGAGGCGGAGTGTTCCCCAAACCTCCCGGCTCACAAAAGCTTCTTTATTGCTGTTGTTGTAGGCACACTTGAGTACTGATAGGGAACAGAAAACTGTGTTTTTCACAAGCGATGCCAAGAAAGAAAATAAAACCCACTGGCATTCATGAGCGCTCCGCGATAACATCTGCGCCCCCGGTGTTGAAGCACAGCCTATACAATTTGGCGGGAATGGCATCTCTCTAGGGACGATACAATCGCCACGGTAACCCAAAAAGATTGCGCTCTCCGATTACGGAGAGCCAGTTAACTTTGACAGTGGAGGGAATTGCGGTCCGAGAGGTTCTGGGGCGCTGCAGGGTACCCTACATTGGCCTGAGTTTCAAGGCCAAGTTTAATATCTAGGCCTTTAGTCAAGTTTAATATCTAGGGACTTAGTCAAGTTTAATATCTAGGGCTTTAGTCAAGTTTAATAGCTAGGGCTTTAGTCAAGTTTAATATCTAGGGCCTTAGTCAAGTTTAATATGTAGGGCTTTAGTCAAGTTTAATATCTAGGGCCTTAGTCAAGTTTAATATCTTGGGCTTTAGTCAAGTTTAATATCTAGGGCTTTAGTCAAGTTACAGTACAAGACCCCTTAGTTTCCAAAGGGTATATTACGTAAGCATCAGATGTGCATGTGCACTAAAAGAAAAGTGTTTACACACCCATGGCAATTAACAAAAATGTTCACAGGTCATTTCAGGGAAAATATACAAAAAATGTAAAAATAACTACTAGCTCATTTTAGAGGACAAATTGCATTTTTTGTGGACTTCAGGTAAATGAGGTGATAGTGGTAGGAGGGGAAAAATAGCATTGGAAGCAAAAAAAAAGTAAGATCCAGAAGAAAGGGCTTAAACTCGAATGACCAAGGTTGAGTAAGCGGACACGGCAGAAATAAATAAATTTAAAATACCTGTGGCTAGAGTTGGAGACGTGCCACTCTGAACTTGTGGTTTGAGCAGCTTAGGCAAAAATAAGTTCCTGGGGTGTCTTGCTTGTTTGGTAAGAGTTGTTTTCTCACTCTTTTTTTTTTGTTGGGTAGAGGAGAGGCTGAGTACCTGGCTGGGTCAGAGGTGTCGTGATCTACAAGGAAAGGTCAAATCCAGGCTGGATTGCACAAACGCAGGAAGGAGAAGAGTCAAGAATAGGACAGAGAGTGGCCATGTTCTTTAAAGAATGTTGCCTATGGCCAACATTCCAATTCCACCTTTATTCTGTTTGCGGTTTGGGGGGGGGTATCATTTTCTTGCTACTTCACACTTTTTAAAAGGACATCTACAGAGAGGAAGTGTTTTTTTTGTTATATATATATACAAATTATCCTGCTCAATATCCAATTTAGCGGTATACCCACAGGACATTAAACAGGTTAGTAATTATTCAGCTGGTAGACTGCAGAAAGTGAAGCAGCCCTTCTGCCATACTTTATATTTAAATGAAGGAAATTACTCTGAAGAAATGCATGGCATACTTCTAATTATGTATTTCACAGTGTAAATGCCACCAATATATGAGCCAGCAAACTAGTTAAATGGTATAATGGCATATTTGGGTTTATATATAAACAAGTCCAGTTTTTTAGTTGGTTACCTAGTTGAAGTCGAAAGTTTACATGCACCTTAGCCAAATCCATTCCGTTTAACTTGGGTCAAATGTTTCGGGTAGCCTTCCACAAGCTTCTCACAATAAGTTGCTGGAATTTTGGCCCATTCCTCCTGACCGAACTGGTGTAACTGAGTCAGGTTTGTAGGCCTCCTTGCTCGCACACGCTTTTTCAGTTCTGCCCACAAATTTTAGATTGGATTGAGGTCAGGACTTTGTGATGGCCACTCCAATACCTTGACTTTGTTGTCTTTAAGCCATTTTGCCACAACTTTGGAAGTACGCTTTGGGTCATTGTCCATTTGGAAGAGCCATTTGCTACCAAGCTTTAACTTCCTGGCTGATGTCTTGAGATGTTGCTTCAATATATCCACATAATTTTCCTTCCTCATGATGCCGTCTATTTTATGAAGTGCACCAGTCCCTCCTGCAGCAAAGCACCCCCGCAACATGATGCTGCCACCCCCGTGCTTCACGGTTGTGATGATGTTCTTCGGCTTGCAAGCCTCACCTTTTTTCCTCCAAACATACAGTCAAGCCGGAAAGTCTGCACACCCCTTTCACCTTCTCCACGTTTTATTACGTTACAGACTTATACTACAATAGATTGAGTTCATTTTTTGCCTCAAACATCTACACACAATAGCCAATAATGACGAAGTGAAAACAGGTTTTTAGAAAATATGCAATTTTATTTTACTGACAAAAATAGGTTATTTAGGGGTTTACATATCTGTACACACCCTTAGCCTAATACTTGGTTGCTGCACCTTTGGCAGCGATTACAGCTTCAAGGCATCTTGAGAAAGAAGCTACGAGCTTGGCACACTTGTTTCTGGACATTTTTGCCCATTCCTCTTGGCATATCCTTGCAAGCTCCGTCAGGTTGGATGGGGAGCGTCGGTACACAGCCATTTTCAGCCCTTTCCACAGATGTTCAATTGGATTCAGGTCTGGGCTCTGGCTGGGCCACTCAAGGATATGCACAGACTTTCTCCGAAGCCATTCCTTTGTTCTCTTGGCTGTGTGCTTCGGGTCGTTGTCATATTGGAAGGTAAACCTTCGCCCCAGTCTGAGGTCCAGAGCGCTCTGGAGCAGGTTTTCTTCAAGGATCTCGGTGTACTTAGCTGCATTCATCTTTCCCTCTATCAGGACTAGTCGCCCCGTTCCCGCTGCTGAAAAACATCCCCACATCATGATGCTGCCACCACCATGCTTCACTGTAGGGATGGTATTAGCCAGGTGATGAGCGGTGCCTGGTTTCCTCCAGACGTGACACTTGGTATTCAGGCCAAAAAGTTCAATTTTGGTTTCATCAGACCAGAGAATCTTGATTCTCATGGTTTGAGAGTCCTCTAGGTGCCTTTTGGCAAACTCCAAGCGGGCTGTGATGTGCCTTTTACTAAGGAGGGGCTTCCGTCTGGCCACTCTACCATAAAGGCCTGATTGTTGGAGTGCTGCCTGGATGGTTGATCTTCTGAAAGGTTCTCCCATCTCCACAAGGATACGCTGGAGCTCTGTCAGAGTGACCCTCGGGTTCCTGCTCACCTCCCTGGCCAAGGCCCGTCTTCCCCGATTGCTCAGTTTGGCCGGACGGCCAGGTCTAGGAAGGTTCCAAACTTCTTCCATTTACGAATAATGGTGGCCACTGTGCTCTTTGGGACCTGCAAAGCTGCAGAGATTTTTTCGTACCCTTCTCCAGATCTATGCCTTGACACAATCCTGTTTCTGAGGTCTGCAGATAATTCCTTTGACCCCATGGCTTTGAGTTTGCTCTGACATGCACTGTCAACTGTGGGACCTTATATAGGCAGGTGTTGGCAATCCCCAATCATGTCCAATCAATTGAATTTATCACAGGTGGACTCCAGTTAAGTTGTAGAAACATCTCAAGCAGTATCAGTGGAAACAAAATGCACCCTCAGCTCACTTTTGGGTGTCATATCAAAGGGTGTGCACACTTGTGTACATATGATATTTTACATTTTGATTTTTAATAAATTAGCACAAATGTCTAAAAACCTGTTTTCACTTTGTCATTATGGACTATTTTGTGTAGAATTCTGAACAAAAAATGAACTCAATCTATTGTAGAATATGTCTGTAACGTAATAAAACGTGGAGAAGGTTTTATTGACTGTATAACGATGGTCATTATGGCCAAACAGTTACATTTTTGTTTAATCAGACCAGAGGACATTTCTCCAAAAAGTAAGATCTTTGTCCCCATGTGTAGTTGAATGAGGTCTTGGCTGATTTCTTTAGATTTTCCCATGATGTCAAGCAAAGAGGCACTGAGTTTGAAGGTAGGCCTTAAATTACATCCACAGGTACACCTCCAATTGACTCAAATAATGTCAATTAGCCTATCAGAAGTTTCTAAAGCCATGACATCATTTTCTGGAATTTTCCAAGCTGTTTAAAGGCACAGTCAACTTAGTGTATGTAAACTTCTGACCTACTGGAATTGTGATATAGTGAATTAAAAGTGAAATAATCTTTCTGTAAACAATTGTTCTTTTTTACATTTTACCAGCCACATTACCTTTTACAATATAACACAACCTGGTTGGTTATCGGCCAGAGTAAAAATCTTACCAGCCACAATCAAAATTTTACCAGCATTTGGCTGGTGGCTGGTGTTAATTTCACACCCTGAATGAGATGTTACAATAATGGCAGTTACAGTCAGAAAACCCATTGAAATATGGTACGACTGAAACACAGGACAGATTCTCTCGTGAATAAGTCGGGACATGTCAAAGGGGGCTGAAATTCTGGGCTGTCCCAGGAAAAATGGGACGTCTGGTCACCCTCTTCATATGAGTGTGCATTTTGGTTGGTATTATTATTTGTGGAATATTCTCAGTGATCTGCTGTCTGATGATGAAGTGTTTTAAAATATTACTTGCAGCTGAAGAATTAGTGTTTGACCGAGGTCTGCCCTGCTGTGGCTATATAGCGAAAGCCTAAACACAACCTAAAAGCAACCTTCTTTAATTACCAGTCATTACGACCCTTCAGGCTTGTTGCATTAGTTTTAAAAGAGCCCATCTTTGATTTTGCACATTTCCCAGGGTAGTTGCTCTTCTGGGGGACAATGAAAGGAAATCTGGGGCCATTTTACGGTACGCTGTAAACCAAATCACCTGAAGCCCCTTTCGTTCCGCTGAGCTACAAACGGATGTGTGGTGTTCCGAGAGAGCGGCCACGTACTTCAGAGTATTGCAGCATTACCCTCTGAGGATTGTGGGATACCCCCCACCCAGAGGCTCCCGCTTCAGCAAGGTTGGTCATGTGACCTGATCAGCCAATCACGTTCAACCTTCAGAAGGGCTCTGGGCTTCTCCTGAGAACAAACAGCTTCTCGCCCATGGTCTTTTTGCTTTTCATGAGGAAAATGATCACCAGCCGTGAAGCTGAGAAAAAGTAGGTTTTTGGTTTTGGTTTATCTTCCGCACCATTAAGTTTTGTTTATTTGGAATAAGCAGTGAGCTATTTGCATTTGAAGCTTGAGAGAAAATGGCCGAAAGAGGCCCTAATTGGAGGCTGGAGGGTCGTAAATCTTTTAAGCGGCTTACAGGTGGCAGGAATTGCGTGTCATTTCCCTTCTAGTCCGGCAGTAAATCCATTGATGGTGTCAACGGGCCGCACACATGAAAAGGCGGGGGTAGAACTCGTCCTGGTTTTTGTCAGCCAGTCTCATAGAAAGCCCAAGGAAGAACATATTTGTAGTTTATACGTACTATGTATGTTGCTTCTATACAATAAGTACCTGTAAGAATGAAAAACAGGGTAGAAGAAAGTATTTTGTGGCATTGTATCTCTTGTAGCCATATATTTTCACTTTCCTGCCCTCTCCCGTGTCTTTTAACTTTTTTTTTTGCACAAGATGGCCATGGCCCGCCTCTAAATCAAACCTGAAGCTTTCAGGTCACAACCCCATTTTCATAAGCACATTGCAACAGCGCCAGTTGAAGCTGCTGGGGCCTGTTTCACGAAGCAGGATTACTGAGTTAGCTGGGTAACTGCACTGAGTAAAACCTGGAACCGGTCGTCCAAATTTGGACACGGGACTGAAGTCAAAAGAGCTGTTCCGTGTTTTACTCGTGCAGTTATCCAGCTAACTCAGTAATCCTGCTTTGTGATACAGGCCACTGGTCTATTCAATACCTTTTTTTTGATAATAGTTTTTAATAGTAGATAATGGTTTCAAGCGTGTCAACCCACCCAGTTAGAAAGGCCTTCTCAGTGTCATGATCGTACTCCTCCACTCCATTGGTTTAATACATTACATTACAGGCATTTAGCAGACGCTCTTATCCAGAGCGACTTACACAGCATTTGTATTTATACATAATATCCATTTATGCAGCTGGATATATACTGAAGGCAATGCAGGTGGAAGTACCTTGCTCAAGGGTACAACGGCAGTGTCGTACCTGGGAATCGAACCTGCAACCTTTCGGTTACAAGCCCAGTTCCTTAACCACGGATTTGTCAGCTGGACAGATGTGGATTCCTTCTGCCAACATTTGGCCGCTGGAGTCACGTTACATTTCATGTGGATGAAATCCCTTTTCAAGCGCTGCCCTTTCCCTCTCCTTATTTCTCCTCTCCAAATGAAACACGATAAGCAAAACCCATGCATTGAATTAAAAGCCATCTGCTGAGCAGCCAGTGAGCAGCAAGTCGGCCGTTAAAGGAGGGATATCAAATTCAAGTCCTGGGAGGGTTTGAGGGCCTTCAGGGGTAACATTTCAGTGCTTAAATTCAGTCAGGGGGGTGCGCAACTCCGGTCCTGGGGGGGGGGTTTGCCTGCTGGTTTTTGGTCCAACCAGTTACCTTAGTTTTAGTTTTCTGACAGCTCTATAGACTATGCTGGTTTACTCCTGTACTTGAGCACAGTACAATCTTTAGGATAAACTTGCAGTCTGCGGCTGTAGCTGGTGCTTATACAAAAGATTTTGATTGAGCTAATTAAATAATTAAGAAAAGAAGTTGGACAAAATCCTGAGACGGACCGGCTGTTGTTGTGTACCCCTGATTTAAGGCTTGAACTGGCTAAAGAGTCCACATTGGCTGCTGATCGAAAGAAAACCATAAAATTCTGCACACAGTGAGTTTTAGAGTCATACTTTTTTGACATGGGCATATAACATTATTGCCACGCCTTAATTAAAAAATTAAAAAAGATTTTAAATAATAAAAAGTTTCTTATTGAATATGGTACAACAGTCTCATAGTTTTCTGTTTGCATAATTTCTTTAAAACGGCAAATAAATTGCTTCCCTGGGATCTTTAGTATCCACGCTTAATATATTACCCATGGTCCATTTATTTTGGACAGCTGTTAAAATTTGATTTCTCAGTTAGCAGAAGGCTGCCAGCTCTCAAATTGATGAATTTAACACACCCTCACACATTGCATGAGAATGTGTGAATTTGCTGTTTGTGTATGTGTGTGTGTGTGTGTGTGTGTGTGTGTGTGCCTGTGTCTGCTTGTGCATGCGTGTTGTGTTCTGTGTGGGTGTTTTCATGTGCATTTGCATCTGTGTGTATGCGTGTGTGTTTACAACAATACACACTGACTTCTAGACATAAACAGAAATATCCTTTTTTAAGGATATATTAATGGAGACAACCTCTGGTCACGAGAGAATGTTATGAGATCAGAAATGTAGAGAACTGAGATGCTATCTATGAACTCTAATAGCGTATCCCCATCGTTGAAGGAGAATACTGCCGTCATGGCATTCTGCAAGACCTTTGACCTGAATAGATTTAGGAAGGTCCAGTATAAAATGTAAACCAATAAAATGTAAACCAAGCACTGCATATGGGTATCCACTAAGCAAATAAGAAACATTGTACCCTCTGGCCCACAAAAATCTACTCATTGGTTTGTGGAGGGCATCTTTTTTCAATATTATTTTCATTGGCCATTTTGTAAAATATTTTAAGTTTGCAACATTTATTTTTATCATGCTGTGCTATTTTAATTGGAATTTCACCATTTTTGTTGAAGAGTAAGCGCCAAGCTTTCCCAGTTAAACTTTGTAGTGACTCAAACCAAGATGTGGGCTGGTGTCTGTGGAGAAAACCACACTGTGAGGTTTGAAGACTGAAGCCTTGTGTACCTTGTGTACCTTGTGTACCTTGTGTACCTTGTGTACCTTGTGACACACACACACACACACACACACACACACACACACACACACACACACACATCTCACACACATGTATCTCTCACACACACATACACATCTCACACACACACACACACACACACACACACACATATCTCTCACACACACACATATATCTCTCTCACACACACACACACACACACACACACACACACACACACACACACACACACACGTATATCTCTCACACACACATACACATCTCACACACACACACACACACACACACATATCTCTCTCACACACACATATATCTCTCTCTCACACACACACCTCTCACTCACACACCACACATATCTCTCACTCACACACACACACACACACACACACACACACACGCGCATATCTGTCTCACACACACACATATATCTCTCACACACACACACACACACACACACATATATCTCTCACTCACACACATACACATCTCACACACACACACACACAAATCTCTCTCTCACACACACACACACTTATCCCCCTGAGACCCGACAGAAATACGTATTTTAATTCTTTTGACATAATACAAGTTTCTTGGATGACGAAAACATGTTGCAGTGAAAATATTTTGAAAAATATGACTTACTTTATTTTTATCGAATGTCCCTTGTAGTGTAGGTTTCAGAATAGTAGAATAGATTGTTCTTGAGATTAAGGCCAAATATTATTGTCCCCTACAGGGGACATAAAATAAATGAACTGCCGTGCCTCAGGAGGCTATGCTGAGGGTAACCCATACTCACTCATCGCGCAAACCGCCTGCTCAAAATTATCTGTCATATTTCTTGTGATTGAATTGTTTGTTTATGACTATTCCCTTTCAGTTGAACATTTTAATAGTTTTTCACAGGCAGAGTTGCAGCCTTTTGTAATGGGTCTTGAATTCCTACATAAATGATTGTTAGATGGCACTGCAAGTCAAAACAATCATATACTGAAGAATAGGAGCTTTAGTGCGAACATTATCTTACAGCACAGCCATAAATACATACGGTCACATGACTGATCCTACCATGACCAAAACACTCAATGAATAAATTAAGTAGCAATTCCGAGAAATACACAAACACTGCGATTACACCCTGTTAGTCACACAGGACACCACTGATGCGTCAGTCCGCTTGACACACACTTCTAGGAATACCACCACCTGATTCTCCGCACGCTGTAGTCACCATCGACATTTATTTACTAAAGTCTTGTCAGGATTTGTTAGCCGCGGAGCCGCGGGGGAGATTGAAGCCTACGGGCTCCCAGTGAGAGGAAGAGCGTTTTCATACGTCTCTGTGTGGATCTGCCCACCTTTCTCTGTGTGGATCTGCCCACCTTTCTCTGTGTGGATCTGGCCACCTTTCTCTGTGTGGATCTGGCCACCTTTCTCTGTGTGGATCTGCCCACCTTTCTCTGTGTGGATCTGCCCACCTTTCTCTGTGTGGATCTGGCCACCTTTTCTCTGTGTGGATCTGGCCACCTTTCTCTGTGTGGATCTGCCCACATTTCTCTGTGTGGATCTGGCCACCTTTCTCTGTATGGATCTGCCCACCTTTCTCTGTGTGGATCTGCTCACCTTTCTCTGTGTGGATCTGCTCACCTTTCTCTGTATACTCTCTCTCCTCACACGAGTCAATGGGTTATTGTATTGGCTGCTTGTGCAGTATTACAAGCAGACCTCCAGCTCTCCACAATGAGTCCACTGTACTGCTAGGCCCAGGGGTTCCGCACAAAGTGGTCAGCTAGTTAGAAAAAATAAAGCGCAATCTCGCCTACAAGCTGCGCCAAAGTCTCCCACACGCTCCCTGGGGCGCAGGTGCTGGGGAGAGTCTTGGCCGGCAGGCTAGATGGCAATCTCTGTCCACTGCAAAGGACAATGCTCGAAGCAGTGTTGAAGCATTACTGGTAATAATGTATGAAAGCGGTTCAATTGAAGGTGTTGATGTTGAGGCGGGAGAAAGGAACTGACTCAGTATTAGCGATGTAAATTTTCGAAACAGCCAGTGCCGACTTTTTACGGTACGCCTCACACCCGCCGGCTGCTCTCGGTTACCTAGTACCAGGAAATTCTCTCTTTTATTCCCCCTGAAGAGAGCAAAGCGGGGAAAAAGCAGGCCGGAAATGGTGAAAGGGGGATAATTGGATGAAAAGTCGGCCGAGCGCGGTGCGGCTGCCGTCTGCATTAGCTGTTGCCCTTGGCAGAGGAAGGGACTCCGTTATTAAACGCGCCCGCCCCGTCTGGCGAACACTACCCCCTTTCTAATCAGTGCCAGCCTGGCGGGAAAGCTTCGCTCGGACGCGCGCACGCGGCTCTCAAAGATTCATAAGCGGTGAGTCGGTAGTGTTATTAAAGGTGCTGTTTACTCTGACCCCCCACGGGACATAGGCAGTGCCATGCTTTTGTTTTTTATTGGGCTGTTCTAGTCATCCAATCACAATCTGGGGGGGGCTGACACATATATCCTCCTGAGCCCTGGCAGAAAAAAAAAGTATTTTTAAAAAAAAAGAAGATTTTTTAACGTAATACAAGTGTCTTGATTGACAAAAACGTGTCAATCATTGCAGTGAACATATTTTCAAAAACATTACCGATTGGGGTTGTCTCTGTGGCGTAGCCTGTAAGAGCACCGTCCACACGCTCATCGCGATGTTGGCGGTCGAATCCCGGCCGCGTGACCTTTGCCGTGTGTCTCTCCCTCTCTCTCACCCCCCCATTTTCCTGTCTCTCTACACTGTGCTGTCCAAGAAAGCTGAAAAGCCCTAGAAATAGAATATTACTTATTTTATTTTTATTGAATGTCCCTTGGAATGTAGGCTTCAGTATAGTAGAATATATGGTTTTTTGAGAGACTTGTGTCCACTACAGGGGACAAAATTAATTGCCAGGGCGGTATACTACAAAGCAGGATTACAGAGTTAGCTGGATAACTGCACTGAGTAAAACCCGGAACCCTCCCAAATCTGGAACATGGACTGAAGTAAAAAGAGCTGTTTCGGGTTTTATTCAGTGCAGTTATCCAGCTAACTCTGTTATCCAGTAATCCTGCTTCGTAATATACCCGCCCTGGTCTTATATACCCGTAATATACCCGCCCTGGTCTTAGGAGGATATCTCCCGTGGGAGTCCAGCTCAGAATCAAGATGCAATCTGGGGGCGGTTGCATCTTAAGATGTCGCCAATGTGCTCAGGCATTGTCTTTGTTGTAAGAGTGAACAGCTGCCATGCCTTCATCACTGTAATCCATCATCTTCATCGACGCCAAATTCATGAAACACAGACGGAGTTCTCACTGTTGAGGAATGTGATGGAGAAAGTTTATTCACAAACAAGTGGTAAAAGACAGAAGTGAAATTGTGTTGAAGACACCATTTTGCAGTGGATGACAAGTTTGCTGATTGTTATAGTTTGTTAATGTTATAGTTTTAATTATTGTGGGTTGATAGGTTCAGCGATTGTTGGATAACACTATTAGAATCCAGTTCTTAAAAGCATTCATAACTACTTTATATCACATGCCTACTAAGTTTTTCCACCTGCATTTGGACTGTGGGAGGAAACCGGAGGTACCCAGAGGAAACCCACACAGACACGGGGAGAACATGCCTAACTCTGCACAGAAAGGGCCCGGCTGGGATTCAAACCTATTGGACAGGACCGAGAACTACCCTCAGAGGTCATTACAGAGGTCGTTGTATAGAGGTCATTATAGCAGGACTGCAGCCAGACCCTCCCTCTGTCTTTATAAATAGGCTAAATGTGGGGTTCATTTTTTACTTATTTGGTACTGATCCATCATCATGGAAGCCTATACCCCCCCCCCCCCAAACACAAAAGCATATGCTAGCCCAAACTGCCCCATGAAAAAAATATATACATACATTTTTCATTATACATTTTAAAACTATGAGTATGGGGGAGACTTGTATGATGGGTGATTTGGAATGTTGGATGAGTGGTTTTGTGTGAGTTTTATTTATAAATGAATACGGGAAAATAGCCAAAGACTTGTCCTGTTGTTACAAGGTACTAAAAGTGTTATGTCTGTAAAGGCGAGTGTGTCTGGACCCTTCGATAGGGAGATCATTAAAAATAGTGCTCAAACATTCTGGACTTTATGCAGTTTTCATGGCTGGGTCCATTTCAAAAAAAGCGAAGTCCAACTGTGCCAACAAATTAAAGGGAAAAGTAAGATGAGTGAGATGGGAAGGTTTGTGTGCCTCAACTCAACGTTTAAGAAACAAGGCTTATCTCCTTGGAAACAGGTAGCATTTATTGAATGTATGTCGAACACAAAAGTCACAGAAGCGCTTCTTCATGTTCCTCTGACAAAGACAGGCGGAGTGTGTGTGTGTGTGTGTGTGTGTGTGTGTGTATGTGTGTGTGTGTGGTGTGCGTTATAAACCACACACACTGTTTCAAGGAGAGAGGTTCCATGGAAATGATGAATTATCAGCAAACGACAGACTTTAGACTCTGGGGTATTTATAAAGCAAGTACAGAATTTTTCCCTGACATAACCAAATGTACTATGGTTCTAACACTCGCCATGCTGGCTGTTCACTGAGATTTTTTGACATTTAGCAGATAAGTTCACTGATTACCTGGAAACCTTATAAGATTTTTAGAAGGGTGCAGAGAGCAGGTTTGGGGGGGGGGGGGTGGTTTGTACAAAAGCATACCGATCTCCCCTCAGGATATCTGTACTTAATGGGGTTTTGGCTACCATACCAACCCCCCCCCCCCCCCCCAGCCTCCACATACACACCCTCACATATACAGTATACACACCACACACACACACACACACACATTATATACACACACACATGCACACACACACACACACACACACACACACACACACACACACACACACACACACACACACACACACACACGCACATAGTGCTCACTCTGCAGTGTGTGTTCTGATATGTTTGATCAGTGCTCCCAGCTGCTACAGGCTGAGACTGCAGATGTGTGTATTTATACAAGCAGTCCTTATTTTAGCACCTGTCCACACTCCCTCGTCACGTCCCTCCCTCCCTCCCTTCCTGTATTTGCACAGGAAATGGCGGCCAAAGACAGGCGTGGCACCAGTCCAGGTGATGATGTGAATTTTTTATTTAAAAAATCAGCTACTCTACTCCACACAAAGGAATATTTTGGCAAAATTGACCCGAGGATTTCTCAATGACTGTGCCTTGCAATTCTCCACTGGACCACCAGGTGTCACTAAAGTGTCCTTATACATTTATGATACAGATAATAGTCTTTCTTTGCCTATTTCTTACTTTTTGAATAAGAAATTGTATTTATATCTCTTATTTTGCATGGATCCATAACCAGCTTATGAGTATCACGACTGCTTACTATTATTGTATTGCTTTGCCTTTGTATGAGACATTTTTCTACGAAGATGATTTTGGATGCGGTATTGTGATGCGGTATTGTGATGCGGTATTGTGATGCGGTATTGTGATGCGGTATTGTGATGCGGTATTGTGATGCGGTATTCTGAGCTCCTGATCAGAGCCTAAAAGAGGGGTGTTCAGCCTTATCCGAAAAGGGCCAATGTGGGCGCAGGTTTTTGTTTTAGCCCAGCTCTGTGACATCTGATTCAACTAATTAACTAATCACGGTCTTCAAGCATTTGTTTGAGTGCAGGGCTAAAACAAAGACCTGCACCAACAATGGTTCTTTTCGGATAAGATTGGACACCTCTGGTCGAGAAAGGGATGAAAAGCCTCTTTAATTTGTGAAAACTTTTTTTCCTTTGTTGGTAGACTTTGGGGACCCTGTCTGGAAAGGATTAGAGTAATTTGTTTCAAAGCTCTTTCATGCAGGTAATCACCAGTGTGGCTGGGAGAAAAATCTGAGCCGTGAAATAAACTCTGAGCTTCCATGAAACTACCAATAGTGAAAAATGAAACCAAAGTCTTTATGTCCACTTTGAATTTGTGGCAGCCAAGCTTTGCCCTCCCACTGTGTGTGTGTGTGTGTATGTCTGTGTCTGTGTTGACAGGACGGTTTTTTGTTATTTCCTCCACGCAAACAGACATTCCCTCAGCTCATTCCATTTCCATTTGATTAACGGGCACATTATGTGGAATATTTCCAACAATTATAATTTTTAAAACAGGTTTTTTTTTTCCCCCCCCCTTACACAAACACTGCACGTTAATACAATGTTTGGTTTGTTAATTAACGCAATGTTTCATAGCATCATCCCTTCTGTGTATGTCAGCCTGCGTTGGGGTTTTTTCCCCCCCCTGCATAGGTAAACTTTGCTGAACTGTCGTGGACACAGGATGGGCCAGGCTGTCTGAAAGCTCAGATGAGCTTAAAATTCATGCCCCCCCCCCCACCCCCCACCCAAGGATGGCTGAACACATGCAGCAGGCAGCCAATCAGAGATAAGGACAGGATTTGTTTGGCTGGTGGGGTGGGGGGGGGGGGGGGGGGGTGTTGAACTTAGGCCTGATGAGGCAACGCTTAGGGCTGGCAGTGAACTCGGAATAAACACCGCTTTCCTCTCCTGGTTTCCCACCCATGAATGGAGCTCTTTCAGCAAGGTGTCCCCAGTGACCCCAAACACTGCGCCCCTGCCTTACCCATCAGGGTCACCTGACGCACTCCCCCCAGCTGACCCATGGGGAGGATCACTATACTACCATGCTTCTCAGATTGGGTTTCAGGCTCAGTACTTTTACCCAACACCGCTAGCCCAAACACTCCTGCTACTTTCCCTCTCCGCGTCCTCAACAGAAATATTTATATTTATATATTTGAATATATATAAAAGGGTACCACAGCGTTAAAGAGGCCACCCCCCGGAACCGTGACAAATAACCCTGCTCACAGCAACCTACGACTGGATCTGAGGCACTGACCATGGAAACAAACCTGCCTTCATCATAAAGGGATACTTGCCAATGCATGGGGACTGTAGAGCCGAGGAATTTCTCTCCTTATAATGACCAAGCACGACCAGGTAGATCCAAGAAGAAAAGGCTTTATTTCTCTGCAGAAAGAGTCCTGTACTTGCACACACAAAGTGGTCAAGCATGAACTGAAGAGACGGAGGCAGTCTCCGTCATATTTAATCAAACTAATACATAGATTATCTTACGTCTGATCGGTGCATAGTTAATACATAGGCATAGAGTGGAATATAACAACATACAGACGTGCTCAAATTTGTTGGTACCCCTGATAAAGATGGGTAAAAAGGGTTATAAACAATTCACCGTTTGGTGAATTAGCTTAATCTCTCACGGAAAAAATGAGAAAAATCCAACCTTTAATTGACGTTCATTTATTTTTAACAAAACCACGTTGGCAACAATTATTGGTACCCCTGCATTTATATATTGAATGAAGTAATAATTTTTCATATTTGGTCACATATCTTTGCATGCCATGACTTCCTGATGTCTGTGACCCAACAACATCAAAAGACTTGATATCTTATTTTCTGGTACTCTTACAAGCGATACTATAACGTCTCTGCATTTGAATGGATCTCTATGGGAATTGAGGGGTGGGACTAGATTTAGCTGTAAATTATGCTGGAACAGTATGGAATACATGATTGGTAAAATGGCTCTAAGTCATCAAGGGTCTGAGGTATCAAACAAGTCTCAAACCATCACTCTGCTGCCAGATATGCAGTAGATATGGATGGATCACTTTAAGGATTGTTTCTCCTGACAAATGTTCCTATTGAACTCTATGGAAAAATTCAAGTTATGAAATCATTCAAGTTATCCATCCATATCTACTATATTTCTGGCAGCAAATTGATGGTTTAAGGCTTGTTTGATACGTCAGACCCTTGCTGACTTAGAGCCATTTAGCCAACCATGTGTTCCATACTGTTCCAGTGCAATTTACAGCTAAATGTAGTCCCACCCCCCAATTCCCATAGAGATCCATTCAAATGCAGTGTCGGGTAAGTGAGGATTAGGTAAAATGTGTATTTTCTGAATCCAGCGGTTCCAACAGTCAATGCCCTTTTCCAACGTTCAGCACTCTGAATACTGAACACAAGCGATATTGCGTGCTAGAACCCCTCACTTAACCTACATTAAAAATAAGCTTTACGTGATTTAATTTTATTATTATTATTAAAAATGACAATCATCAATTAAATCGCCGAATTCTTTGATAGGTAAGTCGAACAGTAACCTGGTGGATCAACCAACAAGCCAAAACAAAGTCTAAATCAGGTCTTGAGATTAAGTAATTTTATTAAATGAAAACATTCAATTAGAATAATGACTGGGAATCATACATTCACGAAGGAATGTAGGCTGACTACTTATAATTCACAAAAGGAAGACATTAAACCAGACATTAATTTGAATATACCAGTAAAAGAGAGATAAGCCAAAAATTGCCAATATTATTTACCCTCCAGCTGAACAGGAACAAAAGGAAACGCACAAGGAACCAAAAAGGATGAACTTCCCCAAACTCCAGAACTGACTAAATTATTTTTCTGCGGTACACTCATAAAATACCTGGACAGGGAGGGGATCCAAGCCCTGATTGGGTTAAGGTGTGGGGGGGGGGGGTCATTTATAACAAAGACTGGCTTATCTTTGATGTTGGTGGGGGTAAGTGAGTGATAGAGAGACAGAGAGCGACAGAGATAGAGAGAAGGGGGGGGGGGGGGGGGGGGGGGGGGGGGGTACTTTACTTATGTATATCTAAATATTAGATATCCTACAGCAGAGACATTTAGTATCGCTTGTAAGAGTATCAGAAAATAAGATATCAAGAGTCTTTTGATGTTGTTGGGTAACAGACATCAGGAAGTCATGGCATGCAAAGATATGCAACCAAATATTAAAAATTATTACTTTATTCAATATATAAATGCAGGGGTACCAATAATTGTGGCCAACGTGGTTTTGTTAAAAATAATTATTTCTTGAGGGATTTTTTTTCTTATAATAAATTAACGTCAATTAAAGGTTGGATTTTTCTCATTTTTTCAGTGTGAGTTAAGCTAATTCACCAAACGGTGAATTTTTTATAACCCTTTTTAGCCATCTTTACCAAGGGTACCAACAAATTTGAGCACGTCTGTACATAATTCTATCGCTGATCGGTACATGGTTACACATTAGCATATAGTAAAATATACAAAGTCAATGATTGGTTAGATCATGCATATTGAATGAGCGCACAGTGACCCCCAGCCATTAACGTCACACAAACAGTTTTCAATAACTATTTGGTCTCCCAGAGTCTGGTTTTCAGGATTCAAGATGAAGTGTCTCTTCTGGCTCTCTAGCGATAAGATAGGCCATATATCCTTGAGCCTGGAATGTAGGCCACAGGCCTGCAGTACAGAGAGGAGACAGAAAAGAGAAAGAGAGACAGACAGAAAAGAGAAAAAGAGAGACAGAAAAAAGCACGTACAAACAAGCTATAAGCTATATATATATTGTCTCGTTTGCTTTGGCTGACAGAGATAAACCGAGACCTTCCAGTGGCTAAAGAGCCTGCAGTCCGCCACTTCTCTGTCTCTTGAGTATTTAGAGAATTTAATATACCTTTCAATTGGTATGATTGTACAATGAATATATATGTACAGAGATCTTTTCTCTATTACTGTGATTATACTAGTGTGAAAACATCCTTCTGAAAACACCCTTCTCTTCAGGACATATATTGAAGATAAGTGATTTATAATATCCTACTTCTCAAAATTTATGTGATTTTAACCAACTAGAAACAAGGGAGGCAGAAAATGCACCACTAATATCGCCATAAACCTGCTTCTGATGAGGTTATGCATATCATTTTCTAACAATCGTTCATCTGCTGCAGGTTCCCTGAATCTAATATGGCGTGACGATACTAACTCATGTCTGTCATTTTATATTTCAACATTTGTTAAAACAGCGACCGATGCAGTGAGTTACACTGCCTAAATCCATCAATTCACATGATGCCACTTTATTTTATTTTAGCATTTTGGGGGAGGATTGATCATTTCACTTTCCTAATATAAGATGCTGAAAACAGAGGAAAGACGAGAGGTACAAATTAGGTGGGCGAGAGAAAGAGAGAGAGAATTTGGGGAGGGGGAATTCTTAGCAGCAAGTTGAGCGTTATCGGAGCAAGGGATTCTGGGAACTGTGCCAAAGCTATCTGTCAAAGGCAGCTATTAGCTCACAACGTGAGGCCTAATTCCTCACAGATGGCCTGGATAAACAGTGCTACTCATTTCCTCTGTGGGTCCTGACTGACTGTGTTCATGAGTTCAGGTGAGGATGGGCCATTCAGGTAAGGTACATGTAATCCCACTATATACGTGAGTGAGAGTGAGAGAGTGAGTGGTATTATTTCCCAAACATGTTCTATTGGCAACTCTCTTGCTCAAAAAATGTATCAAAATAGTTATACACGACCAGAGGAAAAAAAGCACTCATTTCATCCTAAACCTCATAAACACTAGACATGGGTTTGAACGCATTTGTCTGGGTCAGAAGAAAGGCTTTGGGCACACAAACAATATTGTTTCAAAAGATGCTTCACTCGTCTGACTTTTTCCATTTCAGTTATAAATTTTGTTTAGCATTATAAGAGAAACATTTTGAGTTCTTCACTGAACACTAATCTCAGTGTCTGTTTCAAAAAAACCTTTGAACTTGAAAACGAGTTACTTGAAGGGATTTCTTTCCATCTTGCAAGAAAGCATGAACGTTGTTTTTTAATCCGTTGGTAATTACGTTGTTTATTCATTTCGCCAATGGCTTCACATGAAAGACAATAATCACAGCATTCGGGTCCTGCACTCCCACGAGGAATAAGGATAATGGGTTATAGTATACAAGCAGGACAAACAGAGCTCAATGAGAATCTCAAAATAAACCAGATCCCTTCCACCAGGGTTTTGTTAAAGTGTGGCCTATGTGTCCCTTACGTTAGGGCTATTCATCTCGTGACCGGGAGGCCAAATGCGATCTGCCCTAAATGTACTCCCTTGGCCTGCTGATTGCACTCAAAAGGGGGGGAAATGGACCAAGAGTTGTGACTGTCTTCATCTGCACAGCACAGGCTACTTCCCATTAGTGACAGAATAATAAGAAATAATTATGTATATTTTCAAATACCGTTATCGCGCAATGATACCATGACTTATACTGTAATATTCTATATAATATTACAATATAATACAATACATAATATCCATGGTAATATTATAAATAAACAATACAATTTAAACAAAAAAAAATTCTAATTCCTGATTTTCCGCGACTCACTGGCACCTCCCAACGGGAAAGACCAGGAATGTGATGGTACTGTAGCCTATAGTCCACTTATTAATTATGGCCTACGGATCTTTCTTTGGGGTAGGCTAAGTGGTAGATCAAACGCTGTGTTCATTTATAAATAGCCTCATGTTTTTTTTAACCTGATCGATCGAATGTGATTATGTGAATCTATGATGCTGTCCATATTCGTTGAACACCTCAAAATGAGAAAGTACAGTGTGTATGTTATTTCACGTTTGTGTTTTTAAATGAGCTAAGTGTATTTTAGCGATTCGCTGATTTAACCGTAGCTTGAATCCTTGTCATTCGGTTATCACGTCTAATTAGCACAATAAGTTGTTCAGCCGAAATAAATGTATTTCTGTCAGCCGTAGCTATCATTCGCTTGCAACGTCCTACATTTAAACTGTTCTGTGCATTTGTACATATTATATAGCCTACAATTCTTATTACAATGGGTTTCTTATGTGCCGTTTCATTCGTTCTTCAGCCTATTTATTTTTGTAGTTTGCGCGACAATGCGGTTAAACTGCATATCCCAGGATGCACACGGACCTTGACGCGGGACGAAAGTTGGTGGTTCAAAGGTGAAAGTGTGGGTAATGTATGGAGGTTTAAGAAACTAGATTGCGTGGTGGCCAGCTAAGTGAATCTAATTTGAACTATTCGGCTATTGCCTTTTTTTTTTGCTAGCCAAATATGACTTCGAATAGTGGAGATGCGTCTAAACGTGAATTGTTGAATTTGATTCATCAATATTTGAAGGAGAGCGGTCACAAGAAAGCTGCTAGAGAACTCAAAAAACATGTTACACAGGTAGCTACTGTAGCGGTCTTGCATAGGCTACATTAAACGAAATGTGTCGCTTTTGAAGTATGGTTGCAAACGTAGATTGTAACTTTGTAATGTATAGCATGATGCATTGATTGTGCATACGGATATAAAATCTGATTATTTGGTTGTAGGCTATTGAATACACCACTGCTGCAAAACGAATGTAACGTTATATATTCGTTAAATGCATCGAATTTGTTCATTAAATAACGCGATGCGTTTGCGGTTTTACAAACCGGGTAGCAACATGCTCTTGAATAAACGTGGCCTTGTCTAAAATTTACTTACCAGATTACAGGAACATGCGATGGCATGTCTCGGCATAGCCTACTTGTAACATCAGTTGACACGTGTGTCGTTATTCGGTTTCACATGTTGCCAACGTATAACTAAGATTCGTTTTAAATCGGCTCGTGGGCTGCATGCCCTTGACGAAAAGCGCTCGCAGTGAAACATAAACGTTGGTTTTTGTTGTTTCGGTCTTCTGTACAGGGAGGACCGGTAGGAGGAACTACGTCACTATATAACATCTACAACAGCTGGTTCAAGTAAGTACAACTTTAACATTATTAAAGAACCCCACATGGTATTGGGCGTTGCTGTAGTCAATTGTTCACTAGTAGGCTATCGTATCGATTACAGTGCATTTAATGACATCCAGTTATTATATATATATATATATTTTTTTTTAGCTCGCCAGAGATTGCGAAGCACAGAAAGGCGGCACCGAAGGCCAATCAGAAACCCACGAAGAAGTTCCGCCAAGCCGATCCCGAGAGCAGCTCGGAGAGCTCGGAGGATGATTGTAATCCGAAGACGTCAAAACCGGGTAGCTACACGCGGCTTATTTTTTTCTCTTTGCCACTTGTACCTTCTCAGACATTTAACAAAAAGCTAAAATAATTTCATAGTGAGCACAAATAGCATCCTAGAGATTATTGCAGATGTGAACTCTTATTTAGCCCTACATCGCCTGTTCATGTATAGGGGTGACACTCCTGTCATTATTACCAAGTCTAAGCACACTGTAAATCCACCCGTCACTCCTGCCAGTAAGTCTCTCCCGACTCGTGCAAAAAAAAAAAAAAAACCAGGCAAGAGGGAAATCCCAGAAACCGAAGATGAATTAGATGGTGTCCAGCCAGAGAACGCTGGTGGGGGATGAAATGCAAGTGCTTTAATACAATACGGGGTAACACAATTTAAGAAATTATAATTTCCCTGTATTCAGTTTTAAATATATGTTGTCATTCATATTTACTCTAGTATGAATGCAGTGGTATGTAGCCTACATACCTGTGCAGATAGTCTAATTGTAAAAGCTAACATAATGATAAGCAAACACAAACAAATACATTATCCCTGCCAACTTCCTTCTCAGGGTGTTAAAACTACCATCTCCACAATGCATTTCTGCCCTGCCTAAAACCTGACATGCATAGAAAAGGAAAATAATGACACCTTCATTGTGATGCCAATGGCTTGATATCACCAGGACAACCAGGTGCACATACCACAAGACCGGATGTGCAGCAGAAGTCTGATTATAACACACACATTCAGATACCTATAGGTCCATTCACATTATGCTTCTAATGAACCCTGCGCATTCTTATAAGGGTGCAAAGCTACTTTTGTGTTAGCCGGTGCATGAGTGGCTGGTTACACCCATTTTTAATTGGTGGCGCACGGCAACACCATGGCAACTCCTTCAAAGCATCACTAAGATGCGATAATAGGATGTTTTCCTTTTTTGACAGCTGATGGAATGAGCTACAGGCCAAACTCAAACATCAGTTCCACGTTACACTACCAGATTTTA
Source organism: Synaphobranchus kaupii (assembly GCA_029718625.1). Classification (NCBI taxonomy): domain Eukaryota; kingdom Metazoa; phylum Chordata; class Actinopteri; order Anguilliformes; family Synaphobranchidae; genus Synaphobranchus; species Synaphobranchus kaupii. The sequence goes on from CM056393.1 coordinate 3,941,492, forward strand.
AATGGAATATAACGGACGTACTTTCTGGGACTTGTTGCACCTGTTTCAAGTTGTAATTATCCAGATGCTTGTTTTCATAATGTAATGTACTTTTAACGTGCATATTGTTGCTGCACTATATGTGAGGCCTACTGACTCGTGTACAGTGCATCTGGAAAGTATTCACAGCGCTTCACTTTTTCCACATTTTATTCTGTTACAGCCTTATTCCAAAATTGATTAAATTCATTCATAATGTGAATGGACCTATATCTCCTGACTTTTTTCCCCATAGAGTTCTATAGGAAAATGAGTCCGGAGAAATAACCCTTGCAGTGATCCATCCACATCTACTCCATATCTGGCAACAGAGTGATGGTTTGGGGCTCGTTTGATAGCTCAGACCCTTGATAACTTACAGCCATTTAGCCAGCCATGTGTTCCATACTGTACCAGTGTAATTTACAGCTGAATCTAGTCTCACCCCCCAATTTCCATAGAGATCCATTCAAATGCAGAGAGGTTATAGTATCGCTTGTAACAGTACCTGAAAATAAGATATCGACAGTTTTTTGATGTTGATGGTCACAGACTTCAGGAAGTAACAGCATGTAAAGGATATGCGACCAAATATGAAATATGATACTTTAAAAATACGTTAAAGCAAAGGGTATGAATACTTATGTAAATGATAAATTTTAGTTTTTGATTTTTAATAAATTTGAAAAAATCTCAAAAAAACTTTTTTCACATTGTCATTATGGGGTGTTGTGTGTAGAATTTTGAGGGAAAAAATTAATTTAATCAATTTTGGAATAAGGCTGTAACAACAAAATGTGGAAAAAGTGAAGCGCTGTGAATACTTTCCGGATGCACTGTATATACGGTACTGCTTTGCTAGGTCTCACTTGTAAAAGAGGTTTTAATCTCATTACATTTTACATTACATTCATTTAGCAGACGCTTTTATCCAAAGCGACGTACAGTAAGTGCATACAGAGACATCATCAAGATCACTACAGAACAGACAAGACAAAGCATATCCTTCCCATAATGTAGCAGCTATCCCTAGTAATGAACGTTGACTGTAGTTCACAGTAAGCTGTGGGTAAATCAGCAATACTACACTTCTATTCTAAATACTATTATAAACTATAATAAACAGACAGGAAAACACAGGAAACTAGTAAACAGGGAACTGATATTCCTAGGTGAGGATATCAGTCAAGGTGGAGTCTGAAGAATGCGACTCAATGCGACTTGCGAGTCAAATAAGGGTTAAGTAAAAAAGATTAGAGCATGGTTACAACTCAGAGACCAGTCAGGCCCATGTAAAGTTCGCCATGAGGCTTGTCAATAAAGTCTGCACTTCTCACACTTGCTGTCTTTCTTGGGAATGTACCCCCCCCCCCCCCCCCTCCCTCTGGCTCTGGATAAGAGCATCTGCTAAATGTGAGTAAAGTTTTTTTAAAAATCGAATTAGATTTTGTAGCAGGGCGGCATGGCTAGCACGGTCGCCTCACAGCAAGAAGGTACCATGTTCGAATCCTGGCCGAGGGCCTCTCTGTGCGGAGTTTGCATGTTCTCCCCGTGTCCGCATGGGTTTCCTCCGGGTACTCCGGTTTCCTCCTGCAGTCCAAAGACATGCAGGTTAGGCTAATTGGAGACTCTAAATTGCCTAAAATGTGTGAGTGAATGGTGTGTGTGTCCAGCGATGGATTGGCACCCTGTCCAGTGTATATACCTGCCTCTCGCCCTAATGCATCCTGGGAGATGCTCCAGCCCCCCTCTCCCGTCACCCTGACCAGGAATAAGCGGGTTATGGATGGATGGATTTTATAGTAAACTTACCCTTTAACACAAGAAGGACAGTTGAGACTCAGTTGAGACTGTCCCTCTCCTGCATCTGCAACTCCAGGCACGCAGACCACCGAGGCCCCTTGTAAGACCGCGTCTGCACCAAAGGCCGCTGCTGCTCCTGGGAAGGCGGCCGATAACTCAGAGACCGAGAGCAGCGAAGAGGATGAGGATGAGGAAGGAGCTCCGCAGCAAAAAGTAAACGCACGGCATTCCAATACCTAGGCTGTGTCAGAAGCAGACCCCTATCTACTGCGTCCTGTATACTGTGCACTAGCATACTGTTTACTGCATACTATTCAGTACGCGCAAAAATATCCTCCATACTATTAACAGCAAAATTCCGGAAATAAGTATATCATCCAGGGATTTTAAGTGCACTACATTTAGAGAACATGTTGCCTACTTAACACCTTTCTCATCCAGTGCATTCGACAAGCATACTCAATAGTGTGGAAGGGCATTGATTCTGACCTAGCCCTAGATTCTAGAACATGCTTTTGCCTTTTCCATTCCTGACCAGAACGGAACAACAGTTCCGCGTATTTCATTCGTTTAGTTAACAGAAGAATTGTGTGGTTGCAGCTACTTGGTCGTCAATATAAACTCATCAATTGCGATCAGTAATGATTGGTGATGTTGTGCTATGGAAGATGTGCATGTTTGTTCTAAAATATAGGCAAATTTCCATGTTTAGATGTACAGTAGATGGATCATGTAGGCTACTGTAGTACGACTATAGTGTGTGTGTGTATATTTCTGTAAGTGTGTATGTATATGTATGTGTATAAATACTTTTTCCTCTAGAATGATGTGGGGACACCCAAAGCAAACTCTTTGCTGACCACTCTGGTAAAGAACAAGCTTGCAGCAGCACGGCCTAAAACGGCAGAGAGCTCTGACAGCGACAGCGACTCGGACAGTGAAAATGAGATCCCGCCTACAAAGGTACCTCACAGTCATCTTAGTGTATCACACAGTTACAGTCGCCTTAGTGTTACTGTAGCTGTTTTACAATAGATATAGTGTTACTGTAACCGTTACCCATAGTGTTACTGTAGCCATGTTATAATAGCCATCGTATAACTGTAGCCATTTTACAATAGATATAGTGTGCTATGTCGCAATAGCCAGTGTTACTGTAGCTAGGTTACAATAACCACAGTGTTCCTGTAGCGGTCTTACAATAGCCATACGTTTATGGTAACTGTTATAGTGGCAGTAGTGTTACTGCTGCTATGTTACAATAGTCACATTGTTATTGTAGCTATGTTACAATAGCAGCGTTACTTTTGCTATTATTGCATAGTATGTTGGTATTATTCATTTTGCAAAGGAAGCATTAAAGTGCAGGTGTCTTTGTTGCAGAGACCTACTGTTGCCCTGCAGGGAGCGGTCAGTAGCCCCTCAGCTGGGGCAACGGTGGCCAGTGGGGGTGACCGCTCAGACAGGACTCAGACAGTGAGACTCCTGTACTGGCCATTACTCATTAGTTGACTGGTTTATATTTTGATAGAAATTTTCGGTGGATTACAACCAAGGGGGTATTTTACAAAGCAGGATTACTGAGTTGGCTGGATAACTGCACTGAGTAAAATCCGGAACAGCTCTTTTTACTTCAGTCCATATTCCATATTTTTGGGAGGGTTCCGGGTTTTACTCAGAGCAGTTATCCAGCTAACTCAGTTTAAACCCACAATACTGGCACACCAAGAAGTTGTGACAGGTGAAAGGTCATCACCTGGATTAATACAATACTTTTTTATTTTGTATTTTGTTATACAGACGGCAGTGCCAGCCACCCCAGTAAAAACAGTTACTTCAAAGACTCCTAACAAGGCCCAGACTACACCCAAAGCCCCACCCAAATCCCCGCCCAAAGCCCCACCCAAAGCCTCAGCACCCGCAGAGGAAGAGGAGAGCGACAGCACAGACTCGTCCGACAGTGAGGAAGAGGAAGCAGCAAAGGCAGTCCCAGCCAAGGCCCCCTTAACCCCAGCGAAGCCCAGCCAGCCCACCTCCAGCCTGGCTAAAGCTGCACCCAAGACCCCTGCTGCAGGGAAGCAGGCCGAAAGCTCGGGCAGCGACAGCAGCGACGACTCGGAGAGCGAAGAGGAGACGCCAGCACAGGTACACTGTGTTTAACACACTGCAGTGTGTGAGAGAGACTGTGTTTAACACACTGCAGTGTGTTAGAGAGACTGTGTTTAACACAGTAGTGTGTTAGAGAGACTGTGTTTAACACAGCAGTGTGTTAGAGAGACTGTGTTTAACACAGCAGTGTGTGAGAGAGACTGTTTAACACAGCAGTGTGTAAGAGAGACTGTGTTTAACACAGCAGTGTATAAGAGAGACTGTTTAACACACTGCAGTGTGTAAGAGAGACTGTGTTTAACACATTGCAGTGTGTAAGAGACTGTGTTTAACGCACTGCAGTGTGTAAGAGAGATTGTGTTTAACGCACTGCAGTGTGTGAGAGACTGTGTTTAACGCACTGCAGTGTGTGAGAGACTGTGTTTAACGCACTGCAGTGTGTAAGAGAAACTGTTTAACGCACTGCAGTGTGTAAGAGAGACTGTGTTTAACGCACTGCAGTGTGTAAGAGAGACTGTGTTTAACACACTGCAGTGTGTTAGAGAGACTGTGTTTAACACAGTTAAGTGTGTTAGAGAGACTGTTTTTTAACATTGACTTGTCACTGAAGTTAATTGTTGGAAAAGTGTTCTTTAAAATAACCTGATAAACACAGGAACTGTTCAGAGCTGTTACTGTTTTGGTGGGTCCCAGTTTCAATGCTTGTTCGCCATCTTGTGGGAACACTTGGGTACTGTCATGACCGTAGGGGAGCTGCTTGATTGTTCACTCACTCACTGAACAACTCACACACTGAATCACTCCGTCACTTACTGGATTACTCATTCACTGAAACACTAAATGAATCACTGAATCACTCACTAAATCACTCACCAATTCACTGAATCAATCACTCACACACTAAGTCCAGTGAGTCAGTTAGGGATACTGCCATTTAAAGTGATGCTTTGCATATCTGGTAACACAAGGGTTCTGTCCTGGATTAATACAATAATTTTTTTGTTTTGTATTTTTTTAAACAGAAGGCAGTGCCAGCCACCCCAGTAAAATCAGCTGCTTTAAAGACTCCTAACAAGGCCCAAGCCACACCCAAAGCCACGCCCAAAGCCCCACCCAAAGCCTCAGCACCTGCAGAGGAAGAGGAGAGCGACAGCACAGACTCGTCCGACAGTGAGGAAGAGGAAGCAGCAAAGGCAGTCCCAGCCAAGGCCCCCTTAACCCCAGCGAAGCCCAGCCAGCCCACCTCCAGCCTGGCTAAAGCTGCACCCAAGACCCCTGCTGCAGGGAAGCAGGCCGAAAGCTCGGGCAGCGACAGCAGCGACGACTCGGAGAGCGAAGAGGAGACGCCAGCACAGGTACACTGTGTTTAACACACTGCAGTGTGTGAGAGAGACTGTGTTTAACACACTGCAGTGTGTTAGAGAGACTGTGTTTAACACAGTAGTGTGTTAGAGAGACTGTGTTTAACACAGCAGTGTGTTAGAGAGACTGTGTTTAACACAGCAGTGTGTGAGAGAGACTGTTTAACACAGCAGTGTGTAAGAGAGACTGTGTTTAACACAGCAGTGTATAAGAGAGACTGTTTAACACACTGCAGTGTGTAAGAGAGACTGTGTTTAACACATTGCAGTGTGTAAGAGACTGTGTTTAACGCACTGCAGTGTGTAAGAGAGATTGTGTTTAACGCACTGCAGTGTGTGAGAGACTGTGTTTAACGCACTGCAGTGTGTAAGAGAGACTGTTTAACGCACTGCAGTGTGTAAGAGAGACTGTGTTTAACACACTGCAGTGTGTAAGAGAGACTGTGTTTAACACACTGCAGTGTGTTAGAGAGACTGTGTTTAACACAGTTAAGTGTGTTAGAGAGACTGTTTTTTAACATTGACTTGTCACTGAAGTTAATTGTTGGAAAAGTGTTCTTTAAAATAACCTGATAAACACAGGAACTGTTCAGAGCTGTTACTGTTTTGGTGGGTCCCAGTTTCAATGCTTGTTCGCCATCTTGTGGGAACACTTGGGTACTGTCATGACCGTAGGGGAGCTGCTTGATTGTTCACTCACTCACTGAACAACTCACACACTGAATCACTCCGTCACTTACTGGATTACTCATTCACTGAAACACTAAATGAATCACTGAATCACTCACTAAATCACTCACCAATTCACTGAATCAATCACTCACACACTAAGTCCAGTGAGTCAGTTAGGGATACTGCCATTTAAAGTGATGCTTTGCATATCTGGTAACACAAGGGTTCTGTCCTGGATTAATACAATAATTTTTTTGTTTTGTATTTTTTTAAACAGAAGGCAGTGCCAGCCACCCCAGTAAAATCAGCTGCTTTAAAGACTCCTAACAAGGCCCAAGCCACACCCAAAGCCACGCCCAAAGCCCCACCCAAAGCCTCAGCACCTGCAGAGGAAGAGGAGAGCGACAGCACAGACTCGTCCGACAGTGAGGAAGAGGAAGCAGCAAAGGCAGTCCCAGCCAAGGCCCCCTTAACCCCAGCGAAGCCCAGCCAGCCCACCCCCAGCCTGGCTAAAGCTGCACCCAAGACCCCTGCTGCAGGGAAGCAGGCCGAAAGCTCGGGCAGCGACAGCAGCGACGACTCGGAGAGCGAAGAGGAGACGCCAGCACAGGTACACTGTGTTTAACACACTGCGGTGTGTAAGAGAGACTGTGTTTAACACACTGCAGTGTGTGAGAGAGACTGTGTTTAACACAGCAGTGTGTTAGAGAGACTGTGTTTAACACAGCAGTGTGTGAGAGAGACTGTTTAACACAGCAGTGTGTAAGAGAGACTGTGTTTAACACAGCAGTGTACAAGAGAGACTGTTTAACACACTGCAGTGTGTTAGAGAGACTGTTTTTTAACATTGACTTGTCACTGAAGTTAATTGTTGGAAAAGTGTTCTTCAAAATAACCCGATAAACACCGGAACTGTTCAGAGCTGTTACTGTTTTGGTGGGTCCCAGTTTCAATGCTTGTTCGCATCTTGTGGGAACACTTGGGTACTGTCATAACCGTAGGTGAGCTGCTTGCTTGTTCACTCACTCACTGAACAACTCACACACTGAATCACTCCGTCACTTACTGGATTACTCATTCACTGAAACACTAAATTAATCACTGAATCACTCACTAAATCACTCACAATTCACTGAATCACTCACTCACACACTCAGTCCAGTGAGTCAGTTAAGGATACTGCCATTTAGAGTGATGCTTTGCATATCTGGTAACACAAGGGTTCTGTCCTGGATTAATACAATTTTTTTTTTTGTTTTGTACTTTTTTAAACAGAAGGCCGTGCCAGCCACCCCAGTAAAATCAGCTGCTTTAAAGACTCCTAACAAGGCCCAAGCCACACCCAAAGCCACGCCCAAAGCCCCACCCAAAGCCTCAGCACCCGCAGAGGAAGAGGAGAGCGACAGCACAGACTCGTCCGACAGTGAGGAAGAGGAAGCAGCAAAGGCAGTCCTAGCCAAGGCCCCCTTAACCCCAGCGAAGCCCAGCCAGCCCACCTCCAGCCTGGCTAAAGCTGCACCCAAGACCCCTGCTGCAGGGAAGCAGGCCGAAAGCTCGGGCAGCGACAGCAGCGACGACTCGGAGAGCGAAGAGGAGACGCCAGCACAGGTACACTGTGTTTAACACACTGCGGTGTGTAAGAGAGACTGTGTTTAACACACTGCAGTGTGTGAGAGAGACTGTGTTTAACACACTGCAGTGTGTTAGAGAGACTGTGTTTAACACATCAGTGTGTTAGAGAGACTGTGTTTAACACAGCAGTGTGTGAGAGAGACTGTTTAACACAGCAGTGTGTAAGAGAGACTGTGTTTAACACAGCAGTGTATAAGAGAGACTGTTTAACACACTGCAGTGTGTAAGAGAGACTGTGTTTAACACATTGCAGTGTGTAAGAGAGACTGTGTTTAACACACTGCAGTGTGTAAGAGAGACTGTGTTTAAAAACACTGCAGTGTGTAAGAGAGACTGTGTTTAACGCACTGCAATGTGTAAGAGAGACTGTGTTTAACACACTGCAGTGTGTTAGAGAGACTGTGTTTAACACAGTTAAGTGTGTTAGAGAGACTGTTTTTTAACATTGACTTGTCACTGAAGTTAATTGCTGGAAAAGTGTTCTTTAAAATAACCCGATAAACACAGGAACTGTTCAGAGCTGTTACTGTTTTGGTGGGTCCCAGTTTCAATGCTTGTTTGCCATCTTGTGGGAACACTTGGGTACTGTCATGACCGTAGGTGAGCTGCTTGATTGTTCACTCACTCACTGTAGAACTCACACACTGAATCACTCCGTCACTTTCTGGATTACTCATTCACTGAAACACTAAATTAATCACTGAATCACTCACTAAATCACTCACCAATTCACTGAATCACTCACTCACACACTCAGTCCAGTGAGTCAGTTAGGGATACTGCCATTTAAAGTGATGCTTTGCATATCTGGTAACACAAGGGTTCTGTCCTGGATTAATACAATAATTTTTTTGTTTTGTATTTTTTTAAACAGAAGGCAGTGCCAGCCACCCCAGTAAAATCAGCTGCTTTAAAGACTCCTAACAAGGCCCAAGCCACACCCAAAGCCACGCCCAAAGCCCCACCCAAAGCCTCAGCACCCGCAGAGGAAGAGGAGAGCGACAGCACAGACTCGTCCGACAGTGAGGACGAGGAAGCAGCAAAGGCAGTCCCAGCCAAGGCCCCCTTAACCCCAGCGAAGCCCAGCCAGCCCACCTCCAGCCTGGCTAAAGCTGCACCCAAGACCCCTGCTGCAGGGAAGCAGGCCGAAAGCTCGGGCAGCGACAGCAGCGACGACTTGGAGAGCGAAGAGGAGACGCCAGCACAGGTACACTGTGTTTAACACACTGCGGTGTGTGAGAGAGACTGTGTTTAACACACTGCAGTGTGTGAGAGAGACTGTGTTTTAACATTGACTTGTCACTGAAGTTAATTGTTGGAAAAGTGTTCTTTAAAGGAGCTATATGTAACACATTTACTGTACTAAATCATAAAATGACCATGATATGTCATCAAAGATTAAGGAAACATGCTAAGTCGAAATACTGGCTTCTCCGACAGCAATGCTACAGCCAATATGTTCTCCTTTGAAATTTCCATTCCGGGTCGGAACGTCCGTATTTGTTTTGGCCTGTGTGATTCACTATTCTCCGAGTGACTCCGAGTCCACTGCCCATTACGAACAACCAGATGTACTCCGGCACTCCGACAGCCGATTTACGAATGCCTAAGCTAAGTTCAACATCGTTTCCATTTAGCTAGCTAGCTAAAGATTTAAATATATATATGTATATAGTTACTCGCCAAACATACCAGTAACGTTAGCTTATATTTGTGTGACCGTAAACATAGCCAGCCATGCATCTAGCTAACATTGACAGAGTTATAAAAAATCCACATGAGCTGGTTTATAATTTGCAAACAATAAATAATAAACAAATTGCAAACGTATACATTAGCTGATCAACTTATAGTGTAGGACTCGTCGTCGCTTGTCATTGTCAAAATAGAATACACCCGTCTCAAAATATAATGTTGCGTTCGGCTCGTCTTGGGCTCGTGTTCGTTCAGTGACTCGACTCTCTCCAATATTGTGAATTTGGATTGCAGTACCCATTTTAAACGCTCGGTGTCAAAGTTACATATAGCTCCTTTAAAATAACCCGATAAGCACAGGAACTGTTCAGAGCTATTACTGTTTTGGTGGGTCCCAGTTTCAATGCCTGTTCGCCATCTTGTGGGAACACTTGGGTACTGTCATGACCGTAGGGGAGCTGCTTGCTTGTTCACTCACTCACCGAACCACTCACTTACTGGATTACCCATTCACTCACTGAATTACAAAATCAAGAACTGAATCACTCGCTCACTAAATCACTGAGTCACTCATTGAATCACTCACTGACTGATTCATCGAATCAATCAATCACTCACACACTCAGTCCAGTGCGTCAGTGAGGGACACTGCCATTTGGAGTGATGCTTTGCACATCTGGTAACACAAGGGTCCAGTCCTGGATTGATACAATAGCTTTTTGTTTTGTATTCTTTTAAACAGAAGGCAGTGCCAGCCACCCCAGTAAAAACAGTTGCCACACCCAAAGCCTCAGCACCCGCAGAGGAAGAGGAGAGCGACAGCACAGTCTCGTCCGACAGTGAGGAAGAGGAAGCAGCAAAGGCAGTCCCAGCCAAGGCCCCCTTAACCCCAGCGAAGCCCAGCCAGCCCACCCCCAGCCTGGCTAAAGCTGCACCCAAGACCCCTGCTGCAGGGAAGCAGGCCGAAAGCTCGGGCAGCGACAGCAGCGACGACTCGGAGAGCGAAGAGGAGACGCCAGCACAGGTACACTGTGTTTAACACACTGCGGTGTGTAAGAGAGACTGTGTTTAACACAGCAGTGTGTAAGAGACGCCAGCACAGGTGGCTGTAGCTTATTGTGTTTTAATGAGTTAGCCTTAAGACTTACTGTGTGAACTAGACTCAATGTTCATGTCTATGGATAGCCAAGTGCGTCGCTTTTGGATAAGCCAAATTAATGTTAGAGAGACTGTGTTTAAAGGGATAGTTCGGAATTTTGGACATAATGTCTCAATTACGACTTACCCATGATGTAGTTGATTGATGGAAACCATTTTCAGCTAATTCCATGCTGTCCCTTCTTTTGGACATACACACATTGCTAATGCTAGCGCACCTCTAAGGTAACCGGTAGCATCCACTACCAAACGCACTTAAACACTCCACAGTGCACCCAAAGCAAATAAAATACGACGACAGTCTATCTGGGGAGCGATACTTTATGTTACCTACGAATGTATTGCCGGCACTGGTCGACTACAGCAACAAAGAAGAGCAACAAGTTGCAATGGCCACGTTCACTCTGCCGCCGTACTTCCACAGAGAATATAGGTCAGCACAAAGTAAAGGATTCAACGGTAGTTTGACTTCAAAAATGATGGTATAAACACTCAAAATAACCACGATAGACTGTCGTCGTATTTTATTTGCTTTGGGTGCACTGTGGAGTGTTTAAGTGCGTTTGGTAGTGGATGCTACCGGTTACCTTAGAGTTGCGCTAGCATTAGCAACGTGTATGTCCAAAAGAAGGGACAGCATGGAATTAGCTGAAAATGGTTTCCATCAATCAACTACATCATGGGTAAGTCGTAATTGAGACATTATTTCCAAAATTCCGAACTATCCCTTTAACACACAGCGGTGTGTGAGAGCCGGTTTTCAACACTGACTTAATTGTCACGGAAGTATATTGTTGTAAAAGTGTTCTTAAAAATAACCAGATAAGCACAGGAACTGTTCAGCAGCTGTCACCGTTTTGATGGGTCCCTTTCCGCCATCTTGTAGTAACTTTGGGGTACTGTCATAACCGTAGGGGAGCTGATTGCTTGTTCACTCACTCTCACTGAACCAATCAGTCACTGAATTACTTGCACTGAATCACTAAATCAAACAATGAATCACTCACTCACCGAATCGCTGAATCACTCACTCACACAACCAGTCAAATGTGTCAGTTCAGGAGATTTAGTGGGAACACAAGGATCCTGGAATGATACACTTGTTTTAAATTTTATCTTTGAACAGAAGGCAGTGCCAGCTACCCCAGTAAAATCAGTGGGGTCAAAGACTCCTAAGAAGGCCCAGACTACACCCAAAGCCACGCCCAAAACGCCAGCACCCGCAGAGGAAGAGGAGAGCGACAGCACAGACTCGTCCGACAGTGAGGAAGAGGCCGCAGCTCCGGTCAGTCAAGCGGAAGTCATTTTATTTCCGTTATTCAATTCAGTTTTCCAAAAACATACTTTCCCATGCTGTTTATACATTACATAATTCCTTTTTAAATGCAATGTACTGTATTACCATTTCAAGCTGAAAAACCATTTCAATTATTCAACAGAAGTCTGCAGTGACTTCCAAGTCCAATGTGTTGCCAGTCAAGCAGAAGGCCACGCCCACAGCCACGCCTAAAGCCTCTGGACCTTCAGGTGAAGAAGGCGGCAGCAGCAGTAGCAGTGTGGATTCTGACAGTGAAGAGGAGTCTCCGGACTCTACAGCACCCCCTGGTGGTATTGGAGTTATTGTTTTAAGCAATGATCATGAACGAGTAGTTCACTCAGAGTGATTCTCTCAATGTGCCACTCACTGCGTCAGGAGCTCTCGCAGTAATAGTAGTTACACGGTAGTGACTTTGTGCTTCAGGATGTCTGCTCAAGAGTGTGTTTTTTTTATTATCTGCTCAATAAAAAAACACACCTGATAAACTACGTAGTACAGCTTTATACACCATTTAAAAATTAGTATGAAGGGAAAAAAACACAAAAGCATTTAAAATGGTTCCAGTAACGATTGACAGACAGAGAGTGGCTGATATACAGGTCCCACTGCACCAAGTCAGGAGAGAGTTCCGCAGGGCTGTGTTTCTGGTGTGGTGTCATTGTGATGTCATTTCATTGTGATGTCATTTCAGGGGCATCCCCAGCTCCAGCCCTCCTGCCATCCACTGTGACAGAGGGCTCGGATGACATCACCTCCATCAGCTCCAGCGAAGAGGACCCATCCCAGGTGAGCCACAGTGCCACACTGTCCCCCTCTATTGCTAGTCCATCGTCACACTGTAGTTTAATATGCCTTTTTCCTAAGCTAGAGCAAGCTGTAATCTGACTTCTGGGAACACCCTGAGTAATTCCATAAATTGCTCAGTACTTTAATAGGTCATAGGACTGTAGGTCTTGGAGGACATTTCTGAAAATTTTTGAAAGTTCACTGTGAACATACTGGTATTTACACCTGGAATGGCATCCTGATTGGTGATTTCAGTCAAAATGGCTCCGATTTGTGAAAGTGTTTTAGATCCCTCCTGCACTACCTCCAAAAGCGCATGGAAATCTGGAGCTAAAAGTTCATTCAGAGCCAAGAGACTTAGAAAAATCTTTAGAGTCAAAAAAATAAGCAGTGGTATGCATTTTTAGAGAAAATCCCAAACCCACATACCCCATAGTGCAGGAGTTTAACCAGTTCTGATCCAGGGACCCCAACCCAGGCTCAAAGGCATCTGGGGACCCCCATCATAAGTTAAAAAGAATTTTATTTTAAAAAGATTAGAGACTGGGGGGGGGTTGAGTGTGATCACGGACCCCCTGTTGAAAACCTAGGCCATGATAGTGTAAATACCAGCCTTACTTCTGTGGTAGTCAAACCTAGGCCATGATAGTGTAAATACCAGCCTTACTTCTGTGGTAGTCAAACCTAGGCCATGATAGTGTAAATACCAGCCTTACTTCTGTGGCAGTCAAACGTAGGCCGTGATAGTGTAAATACCAGCCTTACTTCTGTGGTAGTCAAACCTAGGCCATGATAGTGTAAATACCAGCCTTACTTCTGTGGTAGTCAAACCTAGGCCATGATAGTGTAAATACCAGCCTTACTTCTGTGGTAGTCAAACGTAGGCCATGATACTGTAAATACCAGCCTTACTTCTGTGGTAGTCAAACCTAGGCCATGATAGTGTAAATACCAGCCTTACTTCTGTGATAGTCAAACCTAGGCCATGATAGTGTAAATACCAGCCTTACTTCTGTGGTAGTCAAACCTAGGCCATGATAGTGTAAATACCAGCCTTACTTCTGTGGTAGTCAAACAGTTATATTTTGAAAATGGCGGCAGAACCACCGTTTCCTTGTTCCCTTTGAGTGCCTGTAATGGAGTTTCCCTCCAGTCTCTCCTAGCTCCCAGAGCCGCCCCGGCGAAGCCCACACAGCAAAGCAAGGCAGCCGCAGGGAAGAAGAGAAGTAAGAAGAAGTCTCCCACACTGTCCAAGGAAAACAACGGGATTCCCAAAACTCCACTGGCCTCAGATGGGATGAAGACTAGCATTCCCGCCGTCCTTGCCCATAGCGGATCGGACTCGGACAGCACGGACATAGAGCGGAATTACCTTAAACAACAGGCCGGAAAAGGTATTCCTTCTTACTATCCTTGTAATTTAAATAAACCAGACCACGCAGCAGGGGTATTAACTAGTGTCTTTGAGCTATCATTGAAGGCAGCACAAATGTCTTCATAAGTTACACTTAAGGTGAAATTCTGGCTTTTTCCCCACCTGTTCAACAGGAGCTGTAGCATAACGTCGCTCTGCTGGAGCGGTACTGTCAGACATGCGCTTGCCTAAATAAGCACCCAGGCATTTTCTGAACAAAATAAAATATGGGAGTTAGTTTATCCAACAATACACACTCCCTGATGGCAGTAATGCCATATAAGCAAACAACCAGTCAAACACAAGTGTGTGCATCATTCATAAATCATCATAATGTGCTCTCAGAGGCGGGGATGGAAGCTGCATTAATGTGATTACAATAATTAAATTTTATTGTGATGGTGTGGTGCCTGTTTAGAAATAAAGTCTCTCGCCTCCGCAGTCTCCAAACTGTGTTTCATTATGCTTGTCCTATTCAGACAGACGTACTGTCGGGCCTTAGAGATGCACACATACTTAGACCCACCTGCTGGGCATTCTTTCCCTTGTCTTGTATCTTTATTAAGGCCTGAACTCTGTCTGTCTGTGTGTCTGTCTGCGTGTGTGTGTGTTTAGCTGTGCCTGCTACCAAGGGAAAGGACGGGTCTGGCAGTAACAGTAACTCTGCCTCAGATAAGTCACAGGTATGAAAACCTTCAGTTTGTGTGTGTGTGTGTGTGTGTGTGTGTGTGTGTGTGTGTGTGTGTGTGTGTGTGTGTGTGTGTGTGTGTGTGTGTGTGTGTGTGTCTGTGAGTGAATGTGTTACAGTGAGTGTGTGTCTGTGTTACAGTGCGTGTGTGTCTGTGTTAGTGTGTGTGTGATTCATTGAAATCCTAATCTTCCACATTTGTTGATTTTCAGTCTCCTTCAGCAAAACTGACTTCCCGAGTCGATATACCCGCTGCTGTTAAGACTCCAACCCCATCACAGAAGAGGAAGAGGAGCAAGGAGAAAACGGAGACCCCGCCTGCCAAGAGCAAGAGGAAGAAAATGGCCCCCACACTGGCAGAACTTCTACATAGCAAGGAAAAGATTCCAGCGCAACCTCCTTCTACACCACCAGGGGGAGACTCTGAGTCAGACTCTGACAGCAGTCTGGACGTGGAGAAATGGAGGCAACTAGCACAAAGACTCTCAGGTAACTGTGTTCGGAGAGAGGAATGGTGGGAAAGAAACAGACACCACTTCCTTTGACACCCATGGATACTTCACAGAACAAACAGGTTTTTATAGCTGTAATATTTGCAGGTGTGTGAGTTAAGGGGTTAGCGGACAGAGAGGTACTGTAAAGAGAAAAAATGCAGTGAAAAAATTATGCAGTGACTGTTGCTAGTCAGTATGTACTTGGTTGTCATTCCAATGATGTATTGGCCGTTCCTATGTTGTCAGCTGCTGACATCGCGAAGATGGAGGAGATAGACGCCGTTAATGCCAGCTACACCACACAGACCCCGACGGCCAAGTCAACGAAGGCGAAGCAAAAGACCAAGGCCAGAACGAAAAAGGAGGCGGGCACTGGGAAGGGCCAGGCCACGCCCAGAAAAAGCAAGACGGCACCCAGCAAGACGACACCCAGCAAGACGGCAACCAGAAAGACAAAGAAGGCCACACCCGCTGCATCAGACGAGCAGCTGCCATCCAGCACTGACAGCCAGTCGGGATCCTCGTCTAAGAGCGGAGCCGTGGACGTCCCTACCTCCGCCAAGAAGGCCAAGTCGCGCAAGCGCTCAGCCGCCACCCTCTCCACCCCCAGCCAGGACAACCACCATTCCTCCAAGAAAAGGACCAAATCAGATCCCGGGAGCACTGGGGGGGAAAACTCGGATCTGAATCCGCCCAGCGACAAACAGACCGACTTGAAGGACAAGAGGAAGAAGAAGGAGAAGAAGAAGAAGGAGGAAGAGAAGGAGAAAAAGAAGTCAAAAGAGAAAGCTGCCGATGTGGCCGCCGTAAAATTGAAAGAGAAGGAAAAAAGTAAGAAGTTCTTTGCAAATCCTGAAACGTTTTTTGTTTGTTTTCTGGGCATGTTGATTTAGGGCAAAGGTGTCACACTAAAATCCTAAAGGCTCAGCTGGGTGGCGCAACCTGTTAAAGCACTGTTCTACTGCGTGGATGGGACCCCGTGCCTCGGAGGCTAGTTATATGCTCGTCTATGCTCCCCCAAATAAATAGTGGCGATTGCAGTGATGAGCACTGATGATTGGCCGTTCCAAATTAGGGAGGAAAAATGGGGCAAAAAGCATACATTTTATATTAAACCCTTAATTAGTCTTCAGCGTTGGTTTATATTGATGTCGTCCTATTTCTGTGCTTAGTGTCATAACTATATTCATTTTCCCCTTTCCTGATTCTTTGCTTAATTAAAACATTCTCGGCTGAAAATCACACACGTGCCTCACAACGGTGACCAGTTATCAGTTGGACCAATTAAAAAGGGCCAATTCAAACTAAAATCAGCGCTCATGCGATTGACACTGGTATTGAACGTTGGGATAGCCCTGCAGCATGGAGATAGAAGTCAATTAAATTCATTGTTTATAGCGTGCAATTAACTCCGAAAATCCTTTGCAGAAAAACACAAATCGAAAAAGGAGAAAAAGGTCAAGGAGTCTCCTGTCAAGAAGACACTGGCTTCTGAGACCATTTCAGCAGCGAACAGTCCAGCCACTACGGAAGCCACCCCTAAGAAGGTTAAAAAAAAAACTTTAAAAAAAACATCATCTTCAACAAACACAATTATTCACAAACATTCACAATTGACTGACCTTCTTTAGCCGAGGCAGAGAACATGCATGTAGACCTTACCTGGATGCAGGCGTTGCCTCTGAAGCTGTTGTTACTATAGTTACTATAGTGCCTCTTAGCATGTCATGCGGTCACCTGCAGATTAATCCTAATTTAATCGCCTTATTTTTCCGCCTCAGAAGCACAGGTCCTCCAAGACGTAGCCCAGGGATTCACAGGTGAGCGGAACGGCATTTAAAAGGGGGTTAGCTTTGTTCAATATGTTTGGTTTGGGGTTGTTGAGTATGTACATTTACGTTACATTTAAGCATTTAGCAGACGCCCTTATCCAGAGCAACTTACACGGCTTAGATTTTACACACAATCCATTTATGCAGCTGTATGTTTACTAGTTAAGCACCTCGCTCAAGGGTACAATTGGCAATGCCCCACCTGAGAATAGCACCTGTGGCCATAGGAGGGGGGGGGGGTTTGGACGTTTCCAAGGGCTGTGATTGACAGGGGCCCTCAAAACTTGTGCTGTAACTCTGCAGGGATGTGGGGGGTCTGGGGTGAGGTGGGGTGGGGCCTGGGGTGAGGTGGGGTGGGGCCTGGGGTGAGGTGGGGTGGGGCCTGGGGTGAGGTGGGGTGGGGTGGGGCGGGGCCCAATGTGAGATCTTTTCACGGGGTCCAAAATCCCTGGTGGCACCGCTGCCTGGGACCTCTGTGGTAAAAGTCCAGTTCCCTAGCCACTGTGCTACACTGGTGCTGACACCCAGGCACATCATGGTAAAGCACTGGTTTCCAGTGTAGTGATGCGCCTGGCAGTCTAGTACCAAACCGTGAAAGTACTGGTTGTGGTCAGCAGCCCCACAGCATGGCACATAGTTCCCTGTTAGTATCACCAGATTTCTTCAATCTGCAAGGACACATTGTGTAAGAATGTCATGCTCCGATGCAGAGATTGTGAAGTTGGTGGATTGCAGAAAGAAAAGAAGAGGTAGTTAGCAGGATAAGTTTCGGGGGCGACGAGTGCTTGTCTGCACCCCCCCAAAAGGATTGTCCTAGATTTCCCTATAAAAAATAATAATAACCTTCCCATCTTCCCTTCCACATGTTAATTCTAGTGACAAAAGGATTATCTATTGTCGATCAGCCGGTGTGTTATAGCCCAATCATTACACTCTCATTATTTGCCACTTGGAATGTTGGAGATTTACAAATTTAGGCCTTTTATTTGTGCACTAAAAAAAGAGCGGCAGCTAAATGCCTAAAATGTAAAATGTAATGGAGGCCATTAATGGTACAGGCCTAAAATATGGATAATTTGAAATGGAGGAAAAAATAAGCAAAGAAATGTAAGCAAAGAAAAGAAATCCTTTTTTGACAAAAGGATTATCTATTGTCGATCAGCCGGTGTGTTATAGCCCAATCATTACACTCTCATTATTTGCCACTTGGAATGTTGGAGATTTACAAATTTAGGCCTTTTATTTGTGCACTAAAAAAAGAGCGGCAGCTAAATGCCTAAAATGTAAAATGTAATGGAGGCCATTAATGGTACAGGCCTAAAATATGGATAATTTGAAATGGAGGAAAAAATAAGCAAAGAAATGTATTTTTCTTTAAAAGAAATTCAAAATATCTGGGGGTTACTTGTTGGCCTGGCCTTAGTTAAAGTATTGATGTTTTTTCTTCAGTTTGATCAGGTGGAACTCTTACCTGCAGAGCTGGAGAGGGAGGACAGATGCCTCCCATGCACCCAGACTCCGCGTTCTCTTCCAGGCAAACGGAATAGAAAGCTTCTTTTTTTTTTAATATTTTCAACAGGTCCTTGCCAATTTATTCCACTGAGGAAGATCATATCTTTGTTTGTGATTTTATTTTATTTTTTTATAACCATGGACTGTATATTACTGTGCATTAATTCTGCAGCTTCATGTTATGTTTTAAATTTTAACCAGATTTTACTGTACCGGTGATGATTAATTACTGGTATGAGATACAAGAAAGGAACCTTGGAATTCAGAGAAACCAATTACGCTGCAGTGCTGGTTTCCCAGAAAAAAACGGTTGCTATTGAAAATACAGTATATGAACTGACGTATGTTTTGCATTTTACACACAAAGCCAGTGCTTTGGGAGCAGACAATAACTTTCTGTGGCTCATGTTATCTTCCATTGTCAGCTGGGCCATTGGTGAGGTCAGGGGATCCCACTGCATGCTGGGAATGCTTCTGAAAAGGAGGAGCTGAAGATGAGGGAAAATGTGATCAGTGTTCTGGAATCCAGGAATTATCAGAGTTCTAAGTTTACAATATATCTGTAAAATAACTGTGGGTAAAACAGTTGTCCATGTTTGTCTAAGATGTATTTTATTAAATAATTTTTCACACTTTATATCTGATATCGAGTGGCACCGCCCATTATCATGCTCGCTGTGAAATGTTTTGCTCTTGAAAAAAAGGTTAGAACACATTGCGCCATGATTAAAATGTTGATAGAGCATATGAGTATATTAAAAAAGTTACATTTTATGCATATATATAGGCCATCTTGCATGTGTTTTTACTGGAAAAGTCACAAAACATGGATGGAAGTGATGTTTTAAACCTGTGATTGGGAATGATCACAGTCTCATTCACTTGACAATGCGCGTGCTCAGTCGATGAGGATGGTTCTTACATTAACATAGTTAACGGAACCTTTATCCATACAATCTGGAATGCAGTGGCTATTTAAGATTAGGCGTCTCTTTCAAGACGTAATTATTTCGTTAAATGTTTATTTTTATGACAAGGATCACACTATTGCTAAGGATATGACAACCAAACTAGGTTTTATTTTATTTGAATGTCTGGGCGATTAGACATGCAGATCAAAAGCAGTTTTGGAAACCTTGATTATTTATCTGCTCTACGGAGCTACATCATCCAGTAACTACACATAGCCACATAAGATAATTCTAATATTTACGGTCCAGGAGGCGCCATGCAAAGATAGGTCACTTGCGCCGGTTGTTTATTAGCGTCATCATTTCGCGACACGGCATGATTTTCTGTTCCGGAAAAAGCTTGTGCAGTGGAATAGCAGGCGTGCTGGCAGTGTGAGTGCAAACTTCGAAAACAATCTTTCTGAAAATCTAGCTAGCTATAGCATTGGCTAACCAAAGTTTACATTGATTAACCAAGATGCCATTCTGATTTTTGGCCTCTTTCAAGTTCGCCATCTCTTAGTTATTTGTCCTGCTAGTTCAATGTTTTATTTAGACAATCAACCGTCTTAAAGTTTGCAAAGTGTACGCCTACTTGTCAGCTAAAGTCTCCAGTTCTTTATCCCATATGCTACCGTGAATGGAAATTGTACCGAAGACTTCATACATTTTCCGCGAACATTATGCAGGTCGGAATGTGGAGGTTGAGTGCGGTCCGCCACAAGGCGCGTCCAGACACCAGTAATTTGGAGGAATTCAAGTTCAAGCGACGAGAACAGGAAAAAGGTGAGCAGTCGAATGTTGGGAAGTTACTGTATATGACCAGAGATGGTATGGTATAGATTAGTAAGTCTCTCTATGACTTACTATACACCCGGCAAAAAATAAGCTCTTTGATCTCCCTTGCACGTACAGTGCTGAGGCAGGCGCGGAGGGATAAACAGCTGGTGAGTAAGCGACTTCTGCAAGAGGATGATGAGGAGGAAGACGGGGTCCATGGACACTGCTGCCAACTTGCTGTCCAAGGAGCAGGTTAGGGTCAAAACTACAGAAAAGTGGAGGCGCTCTGATGTGATGTCACAATCGCCAGAAACTTTAGTGAACACCAAGTGCTTGAGCCCATGTTACATTTTCCAGACCAGCTAATTTCTTATGGTCATCATGACACAAACAAGGAGCACCAGGGATGTTAAAAATCTAACGTAGACCACACTTCATCTTCTGATGGCTCTAGACTGCAGCAGTACATTTGGTAATCAAGGGAAGTGAGGGTCAAAGGGGATCTTTTGAAACGAAGGACACACTGGCTGCGTCCCAATACTCGAAAAATGCACCCTCCCTTCCTCCACTACCACCTCCTCTACTCCGTGCCCACGGAAACGGATCTTTGTGTTTTAATCTAATGTTGCTGATTACATCTTAATTACGTATTAATGCTTACATATTAATTAATGTCTCGATGCAAACCGCAATGTCAGGTACATTGTATATTGTACAAGTAAATACTTGTACTGAAAACGTTCAGGCAGTGTTGCATACTTCCGGGCAGGAGAGGAGTGGAGGAAGGGAGGTGGGGAGTGCAGAATATTGCGACGCACCCACTGATGTCTGTGCGGTGTTAGTATCTCTTGAGAATCACAGCACACCCATGTCCCACCTTCTCAATACCTGTGTCTGCCAGGTGGTGGAGCTGTTTCGTAGAGTCCAGCACAGTGGGGAGGAAAGGGTTAATCACCTCCGAGCCCTGAGGAAGGTCCTGCGAACCCCGGAGACGCAGCTCATCTTCATCAAGTATGACGAAGGGCGCCGTCGCACTCCTCACACTCCCAGGCTGTGACCGAATATGATCCCTGTCCCCTGTCCACTAAAAGCCCTTTTTACTATGTACCCTCTCCCCTCACTTTGCAAGCAGTATGCGAAAGACATCCTGCAAAACTCTTTCCAAACTAGTGAGGAAGTAGTTTGTAATATGTCCTGCTCTTGTACCATAGACATGCATACACGCTCTACGTCTTGTACTACAAGTTGTAGTTTTTACTTCCGGTTTACTTCCTGAAATTGCTGGATGAGTGTGCTCCTGAATCCCCTCAACAAAACCCCGGAAATAAGGGTTTCATCCTGGGATTTTAAGTGCCCCCATTTGAGAAAAAGTCGCCCACTCGAAAGCTTTTTGACGAAGTTGACTCAAAAATATGCACCCTTAAAATGGGTGAAGGGATCATATTCAGTTATGGCCCCAGTGCTCGTCCTTCTGAGAATTCACGTCCTGGCAGTTTGTTTTCCTTTGCTTTGTGTCTTATTGCTCATCTGTATTTGTTCACTGTACACGTTTGTTATCATTAGTCAAGTTTGAACACGGAATTCTGCCGTGTGTTCCAGGCTGGGGAACAGTAACAGCCTCTATAACCGTGTGTTCCAGGTTGGAGAACAGCGTGCAGGTGTTAGTTGGGCTGCTCAGCGGCTCTAACGCTCACTGTCAGCTGGAAGCGGCTCACTGCCTGTTCCAGCTGTCCCACTCGCCCTATCCCGCTGCGGGCCCCGCCTGCCTACCCGCCACGCCCTACCTCCTCACGTACCTGTCTGGACAGAGTGACAAGTTCACGGTAAGCGCAACCAAACCTGCTGACTGTCACAACTGCTGAGGGGCCATACGAAATTATACTGGGTGCACTCTGCCCTCCGTATACCTGAGATTGTGTGCGTCTGACAGTTGTGATAAAGGCGTGTTTGGTTATCCGACTGTTTTATTGTGTTTTAGGAGCTTTGTCTGTATACTTTGGGGAATCTGTGTGCAGAGAGTGAGGTTGTGCGGGAAAAGCTCCTTGCGCAGGGGATTGTTCCAGCTTTGGCCACATGTCTACAGGTAAGCACAGCCCGGTTCTAACTAAATATGCGGTTCACACAGGTAAGCACAGCCCGGTTCTAACTAAATATGCGGTTCACACAGGTGAGTACAGTCCGGTTCAAATGAAACGTATTGTGTGCCACACTGAGTCCACATATTTTATACCGTTTTAGAGAATCAAGGTCGTGTGACTTACAACAAGCCTTTGCTCCTCTGTCCATGTCTGGCTTAGAGGCACAACCTTGCAGTGGTGGAGGCGGCAGGCTTTACCCTCTCTCAGCTCCTCCAGGCTAAAGACGCTGCAGCCAACGTCGTCCCGTGAGTCCCGTTCCCCCCCCGTCCCCAGCTCCCCACCACCATCTGCTCATCGGCGGAGGCATGGAACCGCCACGTGAGCCAGTGGAAGACTCCCCAATACCGCCGTACATTTTATATCTCAGGGCTCTACAGTGCTCCCATTTTAGGAGCATTTGCTCCTGAAAATCGATGTGTACTGTGCTGTGCCAACTGGAAAAATAATTTCCAAATCTACTATTTGGGATGAACTCAACTTAGTCAACCTAGGAGGAGCAGGAGTTTACTTGGGTAAAACGTTAGCGTAGATGCATTTACATTACGGCATTTAGTAGACGCTCTTATCCAGAGCGACTTACACAACTTCTTATTGCATTTATCCATTTATACAGCTGGATACATGCTGAAGCAATTCAGGTTAAGTACCTTGCTCAAGGGTACAACGACAGTGTCCTACCTGGGAATCGAACCTGCAACCTTTCGGTTACAAGTCCAGTTCCTTAACCATTATGCTACACTGCTGCCTCTTAGATTCCTGTACCTGGTGCCTAGACTGGATTTAACTTGTAAATTTCCCACCTCCACCACAACCTCCAAGTTGTCATGTTTGCGTTATCACCTTGTTTGGCCTTTAGCTGATCTGAGGTCAGTTCCCGGCTGTGACCATGTGATCCTCTTCGCAGCCTGGTCCTGGCTTCAGGTTTAACCCTTCACCTGCTGGTCGCTCTGCAGCCGGATCCTGAGTACGGGATGGGCGCGGCCATAGAGTGTGCCTGGTGTCTGCACTACCTGGTCTGCAGGTGAGGCCGCAGCAGTAACAGACATGGCTAGGGTTTTTTCCCCCCAATGTAACTTAATACTCCCCCCCTCTCCTCTTTCCCCGCAGTAATGTGGACGACGAGACCCTTTCAGCGCAGGGCGCTGTGTCAAAGTGCAGTTCCCTGCTCGTCACACTAGGTGGCGCTGTGGCCACAGGGAACACTGAGGAAGGTGTGGAACTGGTAAGATGTCCTGGTAATCTGCTTTCAACCCTGCTGAAGATACTCAATTATTACATTAAAAACATTAGCATGCTGTGGTGCGTGGATGAGCCCCACAGTGTCGACTGACTGGTAGCCCCACAGGCACACCCCACTCGTCAGTTAGGGTACCACATTCCCTCGCTCACTAGTGACCCCCGCTGGTCGATCATGTGCTCGTGGACTGCACGTAAAAGCCGCATTTGAAAGGTCTTCCTCCGACCCAACTGTGTGCAAGCCTAGCTGTAGTCTGCGGTGAAGAGAAGCAGACCAGTGCAGTGACACCGTGCATTTTCGGAGGAGGACTCTGAATGTGTACACTCTCCCGTATCGGCAGTGGGGTTTGCGCATGAACGCGGCTGCGGTTGCAGATAGTTGCCCATTCCAAATTTGGGTGGGAATTGGACATGATCCCCACTTGTCAGCTGTGTAAAAAAAAAAAAATTATTAAAGTTTTTAAAAAACATTATGTCCTCCTCCTCCTCCTCCTCCTCCTCCTCCTCCTCCATCCTCCTCCTCCTCCATCCTCCCCCTCCTCCATCCTCCCCCTCCTCCATCCTCCCCCTCCTCTCACTCCTCCTCCCCCTCCTGCCCAGCTGGTGTGGCCCCTGCTTCGCTCTTTAGGAAACCTGCTGTCTGGCTGCGGGCCGGAGAGCCTGCAGGCTCACCTGAGGGACAGCCGGCTGCTACCCGCACTCTGCGTCCTCGCCGAGGCCTTCCTGAAGCCCCACCCTGCCCTGGCCAGAGAGAGCCTATGGGTCCTCAACAACCTTACAGGTAAGTGCCCTGGCCAGAGAGAGCCTCTGGGTCCTCAACAACCTTATAGGTAAGTGCCCTGGCCAGAGAGAGCCTATGGGTCCTCAACAAACTTACAGGTAAGTGCCCTGGCCAGAGAGAGCCTATGGGTCCTCAACAACCTTACAGGTAAGTGCCCTGGCCAGAGAGAGCCTCTGGGTCCTCAACAACCTTACAGGTAAGTGCCCTGGCCAGAGAGAGCCTCTGGGTCTTCAACAACCTTACAGGTAAGTGCCCTGGCCAGAGAGAGCCTCTGGGTCTTCAACAACCTTACAGGTAAGTACGAGCCCCTGGCGTGCGTCCAGTAACCTCAACATGGCCGCACGTTTATTACCAAACCGTAGCCGTTAGCCTGTACCCGCCATTGTGCTGCAGTTGAGGTGCCACTTGCCTCTTTCCTCACAGGTGAGGTTGTCAGGGTGGGTGGGGCATGGGGGGGGGGGGGGTTAGGATGATTCCAAGGGCCCTGACTGACAGGGGTCCTCCAAAATATTGTGCTGTAACTCTGCAGGGATGGGGGTGGCCTGGGGTGGTGGGGCCCAAAGTGAGAACCATTCATGGGACCCAAAATCCCAGGCAGCACCCCTGGGAGGTTATAAGCGTACGCTACAGCAGGTACAGAGGCTCGAGAGACACACCTGGAGGATTAAACCCAGAGGTGGGAAGTCCAGGTTCAGGAAGTAGAAGTCCTCCCCTGTATTGTGTTCCAATCACCTGGATTTGCTAATTAGCCCAATTCTTCAGCCAGGAGGTCGAATTAATTGGAGAAATCAGCTGGCTGATTGGGTGGAAGAAACACATGCTGTGATTTTTTACTTTCTGACCCCTAAAAAGCAGGCCACAGTGCTAATGTTCACCGCTGATGCTGACAGCCCTGGAGACGCGTTTACAGTAACGGTGCTGGTCTCTCCCCGTGTCCCTTCAGCTGGTTCCGGCGTTTTCTGCACGGCTGCACTCTTCCTCAACCTGGTTCCGGCTCTGATCCAGCTCCTGCCGTTCTCCAAGGGAATCAACTGCATGGTTAGTGTCGGCATTCCACAAGGCCTGGTGGTGCCCTTCAAGACCAATCACTGGAAATGTTGAAGCTCATGGTATGGAGGGTTGTTTTAAGATGGTACCGGCTCCCCGTTTGTTGCTAGGCACTGCAGGTTCTGGGTAACATCGCTCACCAGGGCACGGAGTACTGCGCCCAGCTCACTCAGGGAGGCCTGCTGCCGGCTCTGTGCGCCACACTCAAGATGGCCGACCCCGAAGTGGTGACAGTCAGCCTGGAGGTGCTGATCATGATGCTGGCCAGCAGCTCAGAGGTAAGACAGAACGGCCTCTTTTTTAACCCATAATAAAATGAAGACCGCATGACACATGCAGGCTTACAGGTAATACTGGCACAACTGCAGTTTAATCACAGACAGTGCTGCGATTTTGCCTGTGGATATTCTTCTCCTGTGTCTCCTCAATTGTGCAAGGCATACTTGTGCTCTAAAGTGGTGACACTGTGGCACACACTGCCCCCACACTGAGAGATAAGTGATGTGCTTCGTATGTCTGAAGTGAAAGCTATAAACAGCACTTGCCCATTTTAAAATTTCTGACATTAGCACACAACAAGCGCAAGCTAGACACATTACTGACCAGGGCCCTGTTTCACAAAGCAGCATTACTGCGTTAGCTGGATAACTGCACCGAGTAAAATCCGGAAATTCAGTCCATGTTCCAGATTTGGGAGGGTTCCGGGTTTTACTCGGTGCAGTTATCCAGCTAACCCAGTAATCCTGCTTCGTGATACAGGCCCCAGGGTTCCTTGGTTACGGTTGCTTTTGTGAGCAGACCTGCCTTGTGTATCTGAAGCCAGTGCCTCCTTGTCAGCTGTGCTCATTGTGTTCAGGTGGCTGAGGAGTTCACAAATCTAATGGGGCTCCACCTGCTGGAGGCTATCCAGTACAACAGCCAGGGTGAGATGAGACTTCGAGCATCCTACATCCTGGACCATTACCTGACCTCACACTGTCAAGTGAAGGTATGCGCGTGTGTGTTTGTTTCACTGATACAGACCCAGGCCATGTCCGAATCGGCGCACTTGCCTACTATTGAGCTGAGTATACTTTTTTTAAAAGCCGTTAAGTACGTGCCAATTCTGAAAACTGAGTGTTCTTAATATCCCCGGATGATATACTTATTTCCGAGTTTTTGCTGATAATAGTATGGAGGATATTTTTTTGCATACTGCATGTCACTAAACAGTACGCAGTAAGAAGTATACAGGACGCAGTAGATACTGATTCGGACACAGCCCCAGTCTGAGAACCCATTTTCATGGTTCCTTATCACAGCCAATTGGTACAGCTCTATCACCACGTACAAAATGTGCATTCTCTGTCAAGTTATTTTCTTGTCTTGCAGGTGGACACCCCTGCACTGTGACTCAACGGGGAATGGACTGGTGAAAAGGAGAATGTTTACATAAAGAAATGTTTCTGTAAATACACTTGCAAACTATGTTGTGAATGGACACCATCTACAATCTTTTTGCTATTCTGTGAATACATTTAGATCTTTGTATAAATGCAAAATACTATTAATCTTGAAGTATTCTGCGGCATAGCACTCTTAAATAAAATGCATGTTTTGTACGACTGAGTTTTATTATGGTATATAATAGCAAGCAAAGTATATAATTACAGAATGTATTTCAGAATTCCACTGTAACTCCTGGGAATTTACACAACTTCCATCACAAAGTCTTCATAAAACGAAGCCGTAGTGAACTCCTGCTGATTACGCGTCCTCATGGTTTTGCATTGGTGAGAGTCTCCAGAGCCTTGGCTACTTGGTCAACATTCAGGTTGTTAAGAGCCACGCTTTGCTCCTTGCCAAAATCTACAAAAACACAAGAACGGGTTCAGAACGGATCACTATTGGTCGAGCAGATATGGCTGTCGATGTCCAAGTCACATACATTCTTTGGTTATGATATAATGCTCGAGTCCTGCACCCCTTCTTACCGTATCTTCCCCAGAGTTTGGGTTGCACCCCGGAGCATTCCCTAATCAAAATTGGTAAATCTGGATTAGCCTTCTTCAACGTAACATAGTGGTGCTCCACGAAATCCCTGACAACGAGAGATACGTGTTAGTGTACCAGTGTCGACACCGCACTTGTCATGAACATGTACACAAACGACATCTTTGCAGTCCTGAGAAATGTCAAGCAGTGCGATGCAAAGAAAATTAATTTGACTGATATTAGTTTGGTTTGCTAGCTAACACGTAAGAGACTAAACCCTTTTCAGATAACTAACGTTATGTTTTTAACGTTAGCTGGCGGGCAAGCGTCGGTTAGAAGGTTCGTCTCATAGACGCTGGATTGGGGTTGCAGACCTTTAATAAACAGCGAATCGCTTTGAAGCTGTTATGGATAATTAGTTTTCTCCTTTCCGAAAGCCAACACCAACCTGGCTCCTTGACTTGCGGCTGATGTCTGACACAAATGTAGGCGAACCTCCCGGAGGTTTTTCGCAAGGTTAGCGCCGATGGTCCTCACAGTAGCGGCAGCCATGATGTTGTAGGTTTCTGAATCTCCGCCCACACAGCTTTGAAAACCAATGGCGTCTCCGGATTTAGGTCTTTCGTCAGCTCTTTTACAGACTGACGTTTGGGTTTAGCCAGTCGCGTTGCTGTCCAGCGAGCAAGGCTAAAGTAATCAATTATCACGATAGAGGTCATATATCAAATTTGGTGCGACTATATTCCCTGTCATTTCCGGTTTACAATCTAGGGCAGTCGGGTACACAGAACTGTGATCGGGTAGATTTGTATGTAGAGATATCGAGATAGAATAGCAATTGTAAATACATTGGGAAGTCTGTTGTTTAAAGACTCCCCATGATTGTGTTAATATTATCGTAGGTAATTTAAAACCATTAACTTTGCGTACCTAAAGATTTTCTTTATCAAAGAGAAGTTCCTACTGTTCCAAGATGCCTGAAAGAGAGAGTAAGTTGATGCTGTTTCTGCAAGCTAACAAACCAGATGTAGCTATCACCATGGCTCAGTTAGCTTTTGAGCTATGAAAGATGGCACTTAGTTTTAATATTATGAATTGCATAAAAGATCCAGTTTGCTTGCTGTTTCACATGAAGCTAGGTGGCTAACTAGTTAATTGGCTAGATGTTGGTTTGCTCCGGGGTGAGCTGATCGTGTGTGTTGTCAGGTCACTTGGTTTCAGAATATTTGGAAAACAGAAAAATTGTATCTACGGTTTAACTTGGCTCAACTCGCGTGTTGTTGATGGCTAGTTGCAAGTAAATCATGAGAACAACGCATTCAGTTCTTTGTTTTATTAGGCTACATACATGAGTAACTAGCGTAATACTGCATGTGGTGTTTTCATAACATAGCTAAAACATAAAGTATTCTGTAGAGGATAACGTTAGCTGCTAACACAGTCCTGAGGAATGCTTCCGAAGTAAAACGTGGCTAACGTTAGTCTATGTCTAGCTGTATGTAAATAAACTGGAAAATGTATTTTTTTCTCAAATACGAATCTTTTAAATCCCTACAGCCGAACTATATTCCAATCCGTTGGCCCCGGATAACCATGAAGTGGAGGATCACCGTTCCGCTCTCCAGTAAGTTTCATGTGCAGAAGTTCAGCGTGTAACTGAGTGCGTTATGTCCTTATTTATGATCTGAGAGCTGTAGCTGAGTACTCGCCTGTGTATAGGGATGCACTGCATTTTAAACCTACGTTATCAGCTCTATTTAGCGCTGCCAATTTAACAGTTAACTGTCACAGTTCTATATTTCCCATTCTGAATGATAAAGTTATGTGATTGGGGGGGCAATCAAATGTGCCAAAGAATATCCCAGAAGTATTGTGGCACAGATTATACCTTCTGGATGTTAATTTGGGCCAAGTATGCAGCTAAGTTACTAATTTGTTGGATGCAGCACTGTCTCTTCAGGACGGCTTAAATAAAAAATTTGCCTAATGAGGTCAGTTCAAAAGGGACTGAGCAAGTACATATGGTTAATGCTAATTTCAACTCATTATTTGCTTCCTGGCAGGCTGCGAAGTGGCACATTTGTAAATAACCCAACTAATAGTTAGCACCTGATTTAGAATTTGTATAATTCCACCGTTGTGATGCACGTACTGCTTGAAGGTGCTTGAATTTCTGTTTGTTTTGCATTTTATGAAACCCTCCTCTGCTTGTCCTGTATAATTAAAATGCAAATAGTTGTGAATTAAATGGCAAAATGGTGTTCTGTTTTCCAAAGTTTGCAATCTCATGTATTTAACCAGTTACAGTATTATTAGTACCAGTAACAGTAGTATGAGGGCAGGGTTTTCAATAAGTGAAAACATCTTTGACATTTTTGTAAGCTTTCGTTCTTTCTTTGAAGGTTGTCCTTTAATTTTGAAATATAAATACTGTTTGAACCCCTAATGTACACATGTGGTTTATGAACAAAGCACATCTTTAAGGCATTACATTATATTAGTCATTACAATAGCTGTACCAAAAGTGGACAGCATATGTATGGACTATATGTTTAAGGTCTGTTGCTGGACCTGCCTTGGAGTGCCATTAACCATGTGGCTTTGTTGTTGCCCAGATCCAAGCTGACCAATGAGGACTTCAGGAAGTTGTTGATGACCCCGCGGGCCACGCCATCCTCAGCCCCGCCTTCCAAATCAAGACATCATGAGTGAGTGACAGCCATTCACGATGACCGGGGGGGGGGGGGGGGGGGAGTGTATTCAGTGAACAGAAAAACTATTAACAGTCAACAGATGGTGCTTCTGCCCCTTGCGTCTTCTCCTCCCAGTGAATGACCATTGGTTTAACACCTGTGGCACTGCGGTAGATTGGGCATCATTCATAATATCAGTAAATGTTAGCGGGATGTGAAAACTACCACAGTCGTGTGAAGGTTTTCTGTGGGAAGAAACGGCAGATGGAGGCCACAGAAACCCTGCTGAACCATGCTGTATGTTAAAAGGATGTCAGCGTGTCCATGGCTTTACGTTGTAGCCCTCTTGTGTTGTACTCCAAAACTATGCTCGGCCCTCTGTCATAGCTGTGCTTTTGTCTTTGTTTTTTTATTTTATTTTTTACCCAGAATGCCACGGGAGTACAATGAGGATGAGGACCCTGCAGCACGCAGACGGAAGAAGAAAAGGTGGCTCATTCTACACAGTCTGTCTGATACAGGGCCTGAGAGAGAGAACTAAACTCAGCCGCCTGATTTTCTCACACTAACTTTTCAGCATTTGACATTTCCTACTGTATCTGAACTGGTTTTATCATGTCCACACTGGAGCCATCGGTCTAGAGTCTGTCAGTGAAAAGAATGTTCAGCAGGTATTGTGGCACAGCCAGAAGCTTTAGCCAGGGATACAGAATGACCACCCACAAACTGCATATTAAAAAAAATAAAATGAAAACTATTAGAACATTTTTTTATGTCTTGCTGTCACTTTGGCAATATTAAGTTTTTTCCTGCCAATAACATTTAGAATTCTTTGGCTGATAAGGTTTTATTCTATGCAGCGATATCGCTGTGTGCAGCGTGAGATTATGTGTACAGTTCCTTCCTCTCTGCAATGCCACAGTTACTACGCCAAGCTGCGACAGCAGGAACTCGAGCGGGAGAGGGAGTTGGCGGAGAAGTACAGGGACCGTGCCCGCGAGCGTCGTGACGGAGTCAACAAAGACTACGAGGAGACAGAACTCATCAGCACTACCGCCAATTACAGAGCGGTGGGGCCTACAGCCGAGGCGTGAGTACCCCAACCTCACCGAACGGGAACCCCAAATCACACTGTCCTCAAAACAAAATGTACCCCAAATCAAACTCAAGTTCCACCAAAGAGTCATGTTTGTCACGGTATGGAAGGTCAAAGGTTGAGGTCCACTGGCAGACAGTGCCCGGGGTCCCCCCAGGTCCCACTAATAAGGTATCAGATTCTGAGATGCCTTTCTTTCAGTATTCCATCTGAAAAAGCCAGACGACGGGCAAAGAAACAGCCAAACAACAGTCTTTGACTGGACCTTCCACCAGCCTTTTCCCCGTATCTATTGCCAGGGTGCTGTGGTACTGAGGTGACGGCATGCTGGGAGAATTTCAGATCCTTTTCTGATTGGCTGTTCGCTATTCCCCCAGAGATAAATCCGCAGCGGAGAAGAGGCGGCAGCTGATCCAGGAGTCCAAGTTCTTGGGTGGTGACATGGAGCATACTCACTTGGTGAAAGGGTTGGATTTCGCTCTGCTACAGAAGGTCAGTCTGGGGTCAGGGGTCAGAGACTGACTGTACTACAGTGTAAGTCTGTTCAGTTGGTCAAACAGGCAGACTAGATTGTCTTCTGAAGAGCTTTTATGGTTTCTTTTGGGTGTGAAGTGTCAAATAAGCCATGTCCTCAAACCCTGATTGGCAATTCCACTCTGTTGATTGACAGGCATCCTCAATATGACGTGTAGGTAGCGATCCCAAGGTCTGACATCACCGTATAATTGCGCGCACACAGGCAAGTGCACTGACTCGTCTATTTGTTGGTCGTCAGGTGAGGGCCGAAATCACCAGCAAGGAGAAGGAAGAGGAGGACATGATGGAGAAAGTTCAGAAGGAAGTGAAGTAAGCAACTGCATTTCCCAGCAGCACCTTTACTCGTGTGACTGCACCCCGCCATGTTTATCTGTGTAACACGTCGTTTCTTCCGACAGGAAAGATGAAGATCCAGAACAGAAGATTGAGTTCAAGACCCGACTGGGTTAGTACCGGAAATATCCGTGAACTGAAGAGATTTCCATCTCAGTGGGAGATTGATAAATATAAAAAATGGACAGATTTTGATGGGTGCTTTGCCATCCTGCAGGGAGGAACATCTACCGCATCGTGTTCAAAGGCCGTCAGTATGAACGGAACGAGCTCTTCCTGCCGGGTCGCATGGCCTATGTTGTGGACCTGGAGGACGAGTACGCGGACACGGACATCCCCACGACGCTCATCCGCAGCAAGGCCGACTGCCCCACAATGGAGGTCAGTGCCGTGCCCCCGAAAACAGCCCCGCGGGGACCGCTAACGCTGCTGACCAATCGCAGAGCGGCACGGCGCGGTTCTGCGTTCCAAACCAGTTCTCCAAATCAACGTGGGTTGATTGGGGGCGGGGCCTTGGAACACGGGTTGCCAGGTTAAATTTCCACTACACAGATGACCCATTGATGAGTCTTCTCAAAGCCCGCATGTCAGTCATCGATGTGAAAGTGGAGGAGTATTCATTAGTAATTATAATTAGACACCATTGTCCCTTTAAGGATTCGATTTTTTTTTTAAAAATTTTTAAATGTCTCAAGTACAAAATTGTACTTCCAATTCACATGTGAAATGGCGCTTGGCAGTCTTGCTGTACCCCTGGGCTGCATCTCGTGTTCCCCTCGTGTGTTGTGTGAAGGCACAAGTGTGATGAAGGTTTATTTTTGAACCATTTTCCACCCCCCCCCCCCCCGCAGGCCCAGACTACTCTAACCACCAATGACATCGTCATCAGCAAGC
The DNA here is from genome assembly GCA_029718625.1 of Synaphobranchus kaupii. Lineage (NCBI taxonomy): Eukaryota > Metazoa > Chordata > Actinopteri > Anguilliformes > Synaphobranchidae > Synaphobranchus > Synaphobranchus kaupii. Next base: position 3,974,443 of record CM056393.1, read on the forward strand.
TGACTCAGATCCTGTCCTACCTGCGGCAGGGGACGCGCAACAAGAAGATGAAGAAGAAGGAGAAAGGTACGGTGCAGGCCGCACATGACTGACATTGTAAACAGGAGTTGTAAATGCTACAAACCGCTCTCCATGTTTGTAGTTCCAATCATCCTGTTTTGTAGTTCTCAATGTTTGGAGTTTTAGTCTGTTGGTAATAGGGACGTGTTGTACGCAGCTCTCTGAAACACTTGATGTATGATCAGAGTTTGTAGAGATTGACTGATGTCTGCTGTTTTCTCAGGGAAACTTGATGAGAAAAAGCCCCCGGAGGCTGATATTGGGTAAGAGTTTTACCACTGAGCCACAATTGTGCTTCTTTTTTTTTTATCCCACTGTTTGTCCTCAGGCATTTTTCATTCTTCAGTTGTTGTTGTTTTTCACCGATTGAGTCTTTAAAATAAATTATAATTCCAATATAGCTGAATAGCCAGTGAAAATATAAATAATATGTATTCTGCATAATAGTCATTGTTCCTAATACTTTATGAAAAATTTTCACTCCGAGTTTCAAACTTGAAGCACACAGGAGAAATGGTTTAGAGCAGAATTTAATGAAGTGCTTTATTTGCATCTGCCTGCCGCCCCTACGTTACAGTGGAACATCAAAATCTTCAGAACCGCACATATTTAGAGCGGCCATTTTAGTAGTTGCGTGTGACAGTCTTTGTGTCTCCGCTCCATAAAGCATCTTTGAGGACATCGGCGACTACATCCCCTCCGCCTCCAAGGCCATCCGGGAGAAGGAGAAGGAGAAGGAAAAGGAGCGCCATCGGGAGAAGGAGAGAGAGAGGGAGCGCGAGAGGGAGCGTGAGAGGGAGAGGGAGAGGGACAGAGAGGAGGACAAGCGAAGGAGGAGCTATTTTGAGAAGCCCAGAGCGGACGATGAGGTAAATTAGGAAATGGAGGTCACAGCGCAGCCGCCCGTGTCCCCAAAACTTCTCTAAATTAATAATTTTTATTCGCTTGACGTCAAAGGCAACCTTTCAGTGAATAGGTGGACTGAATATTGGCTCATTACATTTCATTGAAATGCAGAACTAATCTTGTTGGTTTCTTTTCTTTTTTTTTTGACAGGCTATTGATATTGAAAAAGGTAAGGATGATCACGGCTCTATATTTCATTGCCTCATGCACAGAACTGTGCTTTACCTGTATGGTCAGTCTCCTTTACATGCATGTGTCCCAGCATGCTTTGCACTTAATCAGAGTGTGCAAATAAAATAATTAAGTCATCATGTGCATTTTAAATTACATTACATTCATTTAGCAGACGCTTTTATCCAAAGCGACGGACAGTAAGTGCATACAGAGACATCATCAAGATCACTACAGAACAGACAAGACAGTAAGCTGTGGGTAAATCAGCAATACTACACTTCTATTCTAAATACTATTATAAACTATAATGAGAACAGCTGCAGGCTATGAAGTAAAGTGGAGTAAGCTCTCATTCATAAGCGGTAGACTGTGTACAGGTAACTCTGCTCCCTGGCTCTCTGTAACAGGTCCAGGATCAGTGAAGGACCAGATCAAACTGATCAACGAGAAGTTCGCTGGTACAGCGGCTGCACAGTGGCAAGGCCAGGAGACATATCCTTTCAGCGTCTCTCCCTCCCTTTCTCTCTCTCTCTCTCTCCTTTCCTCTCTTTCTCTCCCTCTCCCTCTCCCTTTCTTTCCCTCTCCCTCTCACTCTCACTCCCTTTCTCACACACTCACACACACACACACACACACTCTCTCTCTCTCTCTCTGTCTCTCTCTCTGTCTCTCTCTCTCTCTCTCTCTCTCTCTCTCACACACTCTCTCTCTGCTGCTGGGAACTGTGGTTGCCAGGTTAAATGTTTACATTACAAGCCATTGGTGATTAATCTGAAAGAAGGGGTTTCCTCAGCAGGTGTAGAATCTGGCAACCCTGTGCTTTTAAAACAAAGGAGTAACATGACGAGCAGTTTAACCGTGAGGTCTGTGATGGTCTCATTATTATAGAACGTGTCCATTTTTATTTTCTTAAAGATGTTCCATGCAGATCCATTGATCATTAAATTGTACAGAGGGGTCGATCGCAGGTGCAAATTATAATTTGAGCTCATTTTGATTGATCCACCCATGTTCTGGAACTAGACTGTTTACGAGACGTTTATTCTTGTGAATGGGCCCGCGGTTTTGTCCTTAATCGCCGCGCACTGCCGGAACCCGGCGGGAAGAGAAGAAGCACGTGGGAGACTTCTTCGGCATGTCCAACAGCTACGCCGAGTGTTACCCTGCCACGTAGGTCTATGGCCAGCCAGCCAATACAGCACCGCTACATTATACCCCTTATTACTCAATACAGCACCGTTACATTATACCCTTTATTACTCAATCTACCCAGCACATAAACGCTCCTATACAGCACCGCTACATTATACCCCTTATTACTCAATACAGCACCGTTACATTATACCCCTTATTACTCAATCTACCCAGCACATAAACGCTCCTATACAGCACCGCTACATTATACCCCTTATTACTCAATACAGCACCGTTACATTATACCCCTTATTACTCAATCTACCCAGCACATAAACGCTCAAATACAGCACCGCTACATTATACCCCTTATTACTCAATCTACCCAGCACATAAACCCTCCAATACAGCACCGCTACATTATACCCCTTATTACTCAATACAGCACCGTTACATTATACCCCTTATTACTCAATCTACCCAGCACATAAACGCTCCAATACAGCACCGCTACATTATACCCCTTATTACTCAATACAGCACCGTTACATTATACCCCTTATTACTCAATCTACCCAGCACATAAACGCTCCTATACAGCACCGCTACATTATACCCCTTATTACTCAATCTACCCAGCACATAAACGCTCCAATACAGCACCGCTACATTATACCCCTTATTACTCAATACAGCACCGTTACATTATACCCCTTATTACTCAATCTACCCAGCACATAAACGCTCCAATACAGCACCGCTACATTATACCCCTTATTACTCAATACAGCACCGTTACATTATACCCCTTATTACTCAATCTACCCAGCACATAAACGCTCCTATACAGCACCGCTACATTATACCCCTTATTACTCAATACAGCACCGTTACATTATACCCCTTATTACTCAATCTACCCAGCACATAAACCCTCCAATACAGCACCGCTACATTATACCCCTTATTACTCAATACAGCACCGTTACATTATACCCCTTATTACTCAATCTACCCAGCACATAAACGCTCCTATACAGCACCGCTACATTATACCCCTTATTACTCAATACAGCACCGTTACATTATACCCCTTATTACTCAATCTACCCAGCACATAAACGCTCCAATACAGCACCACTACATTATACCCCTTATTACTCAATACAGCACCGTTACATTATACCCCTTATTACTCAATCTACCCAGCACATAAACGCTCCAATACAGCACCGCTACATTATACCCCTTATTACTCAATACAGCACCGTTACATTATACCCCTTATTACTCAATCTACCCAGCACATAAACGCTCCAATACAGCACCGCTACATTATACCCCTTATTACTCAATACAGCACCGTTACATTATACCCCTTATTACTCAATCTACCCAGCACATAAACGCTCCAATACAGCACCGCTACATTATACCCCTTATTACTCAATCTACCCAGCACATAAACGCTCCATTATGCACTCCTGAATCATTCTGTGCCCTTGTTTAGGCATTTATAAGACACTACATACAGTCCTTTTTATACCAATTCAGATTCACAAACCATTATACTACACTCAAGCCCCACAGGCAAACCTTGCAATAGCACAACCCCCCCCCCCATCCCCTTTGAAAACGATAAGTGCAGTAGTAGCCCTCTTTGCTACTACTAGACACGCAGAGTCTGGCTGACTGACAACTTAAGTTAGGTTTGGAGCACTTGGTTACCGTACATTTGGTTCAAAAGTGGGATGCTGAGGGTGAAAGCTATCTCAGTCATAGTAGAGTAAACGCATGAAGCCAGTTTAAAAAAAAACAACAAAAAAAAACATGATTTATTCTTTAACGGCACACGCAGGGCACTGTATGAAGATTATTTCTTGGTTTGCCTTTTAGAGGGTTGTCTTGCCCTTACCTGCAGTTTGTCCCTTATCCTTACCCTTACATTCCCTTCTCTCTCCAGGATGGACGACCTGGCTGTGGACAGTGATGAGGAAGTAGACTACAGCAAAATGGACCAAGTGAGTCCCTATTCGCTCACACCTAGGTCCTGATTTACTACAAAACTAATAACACAACCAATGATTGGTGCAAAACAAATGCCATAACCTATCATTGGTCGTCTTATTGGTTTTGTGTGTGCTAAAAGGATTTGCGTACACTAAAGGTCTTTAGTAAATCAGGCCTATAGTGCACTATGCCAGGCATACATTTCCTACTGTGGACTGGCCTATAAGGAAGTGCAGGAATTCTCGGATACATTCTTAATTTGTAATCTCTGAGGCTATGATTTCTTGTAGTTGAAGCCTTTTTGCAGGTGTTTGCTGGTTTGGTGTGAGTGTGTCTTTACTCCCTAAGAGATGATTGATGTCCCCCCCCCCCCCACTGTCTCCAGGGCAACAAGAAGGGTCCTCTGGGCCGCTGGGATTTTGATACACAGGAGGAGTACAGCGATTACATGAACAACAAGGAGGCGCTGCCTAAGTATTATATACCGCCCACGCACGCGCACGCGCACACACACATACACGCAAACTCACACACATACACGCAAACTCACACGCAGACACATGCACACACACACACACACAACTCACACACGCAAACTCTCTCACACGCAAACACACACACACACACAAAACCTTGCTGTATTTTTAATGACTATATTCCTTCCCATGTCTGTTGTTCTGCTGTGAGTTGAGCTTTTCTTCAGTGCCAGTTTTAACTTGGCTGCAGTTAAATTTCCCCTCGGGCAGTAAAGATCTATTGATTAATTGATTGACGCATTATCATACTCTAAACACATTATGCTCATTCTTACACTCGCAGCACACGCATGTTCCATGGAGAGGGACAAGTATCAAACGGTTTAATCATGCGCACATGGTGTAATCTCTTGTCTCTTATAAGCTGTGCTTGTGCCTTTCTCAAATAAGCGACATTTGCTCTGTCCCTTTAGGGCTGCCTTCCAGTACGGGATTAAAATGTCGGAGGGTAGGAAGACGCGGCGCTTCAAGGAGACCAATGAGAAGGCAGAGCTGGACCGGCAGTGGAAGAAGATCAGCGCGGTGCGTGTGGGGGGCGGGGCTAGAGGGTAGAGAAGGAAGTGGGCGTGAGCACAGGTGATCTGATTGGATCGTAGGCTCCTGCCTTCTGCTTTTTTTTTTTTTTTTTTAGGTTGGCCGTTTTTTTTCATGGGACAGCCCTGTAATTTCAGCCCCTTTTTCCATGGGACAGACCTGTAATTTCAGCCCCTTTTTTCGTGTCCCGACTTATTCTGAGAGAAAAAAATATATATATATATCTTTATTTGTCCCTTACTTCAGTCGTACCATATTTCAGTGGGTTACCTGAGTGTAATTGCCATTATTGTAGTTTCCCATTGTACACTGTACTCCAGGGTATCTGGTCACACTAGCTGTTCTTAGCTGCAGGAGGCTCTGGTTAGGAATGAGAGTCCATAATGGCTCAAATAGCCATGGAAACTGTATTGTGATTTTCAGAACATGCATCATCTGGGAGTGCATCAACAGAATTGAGGCAGAACTTTTGCCGTGTAGAATAGGGAGTCAGCTCATCTGTAGTAATATCTGTAGTAATAGTAGTCATATCTGTAGTAATATGTAGTAATATCTGTTGTAATATCTGTTGTAATAAGTAGTAATATCTGTAGTAATAGTAGTAATAAGTAGTAATATCTGTAGTAATAGTAGTTCTTGCCTTGACTGTGGCAGCTGCTGTGAATGAGGGAATTGCTGGGGTTAGATTCTCACATGTGGCATCGGATGCTAGGTGGGTGTTGAGTAGGACTGTCAACGTTAACGTGTTAACTGATGCGATTTATTTTTAATGATTAACAATGTTGCATTAACCCCAAAAGTGCAGATCTGTGACTACATTTCCCATCTGCCATCCTTTCTGTGACCACATTCCCCATCAACCATCCTGTCTTTAACCACTGTGATTAATAGCTGTAAAATGATTCGCATGAGTTACCGCGTTAACGCCGACAGCCCTGGTAGTAAGCTTTTCAGAAGAACTATTTGAATGTGGCGGTGAAGTTGATCAGGTCTGTCTCAGACAAGGGAGCTAAAGTGCTGTTTTTTAAAAAAAATTTGTTTTGCCTTTCACAGATCATCGAGAAGAGGAAGAAAATGGAGGCAGACGGGTTTGTAACATTTTGATCCCTCTGCTTTTCTGTGAGGATATGTTTGTGCTATGATGAAGGGCTTCGCACGCACACCCGCACACATAAAGCTCAGACAGGAGAAGGAATGAGTTGTCAGCAGTAAGCTCTAGTGCACCATTTTCAATTTCTGCCTCCCGAGAGAAACCTGCCAGTCTTCAGTATAACAGTTCAAAAGGGAGCATTAAAATGGGGGTTTTGGGGGGGTGGTGTTCTGGTAAAAAAGTATGACGCCACTGAGATTCTGAACCCAGCCAGTTCTGGATAAGTTTGCAGAGTCATTATATATATTTTTTTTTTTTTTAGTACCCGCCATAAAAGCAGAGACGCTGGTTGATGCTAACATGGCCCTTCTGCTTAGTTTCAATTATTTTACCTAAGGGGAGCATAAATTAAGAAAAATAGTTGAGTCCCAAGAATTGATCCCTGTGGAACCCCACTCCACTCTGCATCCTTCTTGGATATATGGTTGTCAACACCGATGCAGAATTGCGCTTCTGTCAAATATGATTTAAACCAGTTGAGCACAGCTCCCAACCAATTTTCAGCTGTATTCTCTGTGGTGTCAGACACTGCACTGAAGTGTAAAAGAAAATACATTACAATACATTATTTGTGTTAGGATTCAGTCATGGAGGTCATTCAGGAGGTCATTAGCAGCCTTCTGCCAAGCGGTTGCGATGTGATGATCCGAGCACAAACCAGACTGGAAATAATCCACAATCCTTTCCCCCCCCCCCATTTAGGAAACCATTTAAATGTTTAGGGACCAATTTCCTATAATTATGTTTAGGAAAGGCATTGGTATGAAATATCTGAGGACAGAAATGTCCAAATTATTGTTCTTGAGTTTGGGGTTACAAATGTCTAACGATAACCTTCCTCCTCTTCTTCCAGGGTTGAAGTCAAGAGACCTAAATACTGACGACCTATTTTGCTATTATTTTCTTGTTTTACGTTTAACTTTTAAGAAATTGTCATCTTTACTCTAGCTCTTTACCAATAGAATATTTGGACTGCAATACCTTGTATGCTACATGTTTGATTTATGTTTGAAAAGTAAGTCATGATCCCTAGTATTGTCTTACTTTTTGTATCATTTTTAGGGGGGAAAAGTATCTTAATGTAAAGGAAAATTAGATAAAAGCTTTACTTGGCCGTGTACATGACATGCTTTCTCTGAAACCGATGGATATTTGTGATTGTGTGTGAGATACAATAATAAAATCCTTAGTAAAACTTCTGTGTTTCGTGAGTCCATGCGTGTGTCATGTCATAACACCTGTAATAAGATCAGACTGGTGATGCTTTGTTAACATAAGACTGTGAAAATAGTTTATCAAGGAGGGGGGAAATACAATAAGCTAATACCACAATGGGAATCACATTGGACTTGGCTTGTCTCTGACGGTAAGCCAGTGCAAGTTACATGCTGATGGATCATGTCAATGGGCCGCTGTTTAATGTTCACTTCTATGTGGGCACATTTTATTGGAGCCCTTAAGACAGTGGTCTCCAACCCTGTTCCTGGGGATCTACCGTCCTGTAGGTTTTCACTCCAACCCTAACAACGCACACCTCATTCAACAGCTGGAGATCTTGCTGAGCTGGTAATTAATAGAATCAGGTGTCCCAAGGGGTTGAACGGAAAACCTACAGGACGGTAGCTCTCCAGGAACAGGGTTGGAGACCACTGCCCTAAGATGATGGTTGCAAAATGGTTACACAGTTAAATTACTATTTTGTACCAGAAGTTGAGAGCATTGGTTATTTGAGGGTACAAATTACTTTTTTCCTCCATACGTTTATCACAAAACTATTAACTGCCGTTGGTGTAAAGGCAAAGGGCCAATTGCATCCAGCCATAGAATTACAGTTGACTGATAATTAAGAAGAGAAAAAGAATAGTTCCGTTGCTTCAAAAATTGTGTCTGCGTGCATCTGCACACTGTATATTTCCCACTTATGACAGAATAAATAATATGTACATTAAAAAAAGATCTGCTTTGTTTATACATATCCATATACACATTTTACACGGTTTTTTTCACTATTGTATAAACTATAATTAAATCCTTGGTCTATATGCAAATAAACGGTCATGTGCTTCCCATGCGTTTATCGCCATTAGCCACGCCCCCTCAAAGGAAAATCGATCTGCGATGGCGACATGAGGTCCATGGGAATGTGTTCTATCGCGCTGAAATCATACAGAAGGAAGTTTCTGTAATGAGAATGATATGTGCGAAGTTAATTAGGAAAATTAGAAAAAGTTATGGTTACTTTCAATACCCATTTACGAGCTGGAACTTTCTAACCAAATAGCCTAGCTTTAACGTTACATCAGTGGTGACGCTTTTACAGTTTGGTGTATGGAGCTAATGAGCCCTAGGCCTAGCTAATCCTGTAAAAACATTTGACAACTGAACGTTACAGGAAATTATTCAAGCCTATTTTGTATTATTGGGAATATTCTATATTTGTACAGGAGGTCATAGCAACGTTAAGTTAAGTCAACCGGAATTTGTGAGACGTATGCCTCTGCCTAAATCAGAATTTACACGTCGTAGTTTTTAAGCATCAACGTATCGATCGCTGTTAGGCTAGTCTAATGTTACAGCTTTATTTAATAGACTTTTAAACCTTCTTTATTATTGATAACTGTTTATGAGTGACAAGTGTAAACACTAATCCTTGAGCCTTTGACCGGTCAAATTTCAGCACATTTTTTGAACGATTAGTCTTACATTGATGTGAGTGTGGAAAAACGATCGCAAAGGCATGCTTATGACTTTTAAATATGGATCGACACTGCATAATATTCGGTTAGTATGTAGCTACTACCAATTCAGGTTTCGTCAACGTAACATGAAATTAGTTAACCTTTGCTTTTTTTGCAGCTGAGTAGCTTAATTGGTTAAATTTTAGCAGAGAAAGCTAACTTAGCTAGCTAATACAATTGTATAAGTTAGCACGCTCTAGCTATGCTATGTTAGCATTAGGCTAGCTACTCGATGCAAGTTTTTCAGTTGAATATTGGAGAGATTCTTCCAAGTGTATTCCTGATTTGACAGACTATGTGGTATCTCGATAGCAACACTTCATGTGGTATAAAGGGCAACATACATTGAATGTTTGTTTTAATAGACAAAGATAGCTTATTCATAGCTAGCATTGCTCACTCGCTCATTTGTGAATATCACTGGGCTCTTTGTATCAAAGCGCCCTCTAGTGGCTAACCAGGGGAGTGCTCGTCCATATGTTTTATACCCTATCAATAAAGGCAAATAAAGTTGATACTTAACACTAACTAGCTAAATTTATATATAACTTCAGTTGCTGTAATGAATATCATTCTATATTAAGAATTGAGTATTGACCATATTTGTGCAAGACGTATATTATGTTGCTGGTTTTCATTGCAACTCGTGTTATCGACTACTTAGCTGATTGTAGACGACGTTTGACTGAACCTGTAGTCCACTTGGTTATTAGCCTCGTTAGCGCAGTAGGTAGCGCGTCAGTCTCATAATCTGAAGGCCGTGAGTTCGATCCTCACACGGGGCACACTTTTTAAGTTTAGCTGGTTTATAAAACATTGTTCACAAAGTTAATGCCCCGTGTTTGCTTGGAAAGAACTGGGAACGGTATCTACAATGTCCTCCTCAAATGGCAAACTTGTTTGCTTGCTGGCTATCCAGGTACCTGGTATTATGCTTTGCTAATGCAATGTTCGCTTCATTCCCTAATACAATTGTATACAGTTCAATTGCATTTGGCTTGCTACATGCATAACCTACAGTTCGTTTTATCAATGCGGTTTGTGGATAGGTTTGTTTATCCTGGATCTTACAAACCTTTAGTTGGTAAGCTATTATGCTTAACATGCTAACCCTAAATAGGTAATGCAAGTCATACATTTGAGGACTTTGAGCATTGGTGGCATTCAATATAAATCGCTTCTATTTTATTTCCTCCACGTGACGAGCGGTTTGTATTTTTTTCGATCGCTAGATGGCGCACTTGCACTTCTGTCGTTTTACCGGTAAATACGGATTATGTGGTTAACACTAACAAGCGGTGTAAATTAAACATTGGTTGCTTTAATGATTATCTTGAACTGTTAAGCATGTAGCTAGTATTGACAACAATTGTGAAATACGTACACAATGTTGTTGGTTAGCATTTGCACTGCACTAAAGTAAATTTTAGCGAACGTCTCTAACAGCCTCGTTAGCGCAGTAGGTAGCGCGTCAGTCTCATAATCTGAAGGTCGTGAGTTCGATCCTCACACGGGGCAGTACTTTTTGAAATATTATGGGATCTGAATTTAAGTATAAATGCATGCATTAACGCAGGTACTCATACCAGGCAAGGAAGATGGCCAACCATCTCATTCATTCAAAAATACTGCTGGCGACATCGCGAAGAAACATTGTGTAGGCTATATAGCCTATGCTTGTTAGCTTATATGTTTCCGTGTTTGTTCACCCGTTGTTTCTTTTTCTTGGTCCTTATATGCGATAATAAATAACGGGATTTAACTTAATTTAATTTTTTCTCTTTACATAGGCTGGCTAAATATGTTTAATTTAGTTCTAACAATAGCCTATTACAATTAACCTATTATTATTATTATTATTCAAAGGTCAGGGTTTTTCCTGCATTGAAATGTCTTAGGCGGGGCGCCTGTTTTTTCATGCCACCTAATGCGCCTAAGAGAAATCGCGCAAAAAACACCTGAAAAACTATTTTTTAAAGGTCGGTGCATTTATTTCGCTGGAGTCTGACCCTGGACACGTGAATATTCCGCCTTACATTAACCTTAATGGTAATGGTTTAAGTGATTCTGAAGATTGACGTTTCAGGCTATAGCCTATTCATGTTAGATGACAAGTGTGCTGCAAAGTTTAGGTAGCAAATTACAGTGCGTATCATTTCTACATTACAACTTACTAGCAACTGTACGCTCAGATCACTGCTTCATCAACAGCGGACAAGCAAAATCGATGACGAAATATATAGTTTTTAAATAGGCTATTTAATTCCATCTTTTGCATGGGACTTTATTGAGGGCATGACAGTAGGGTGACCATGTATTGGATTTCAAAAAAAGAGGACAGGGTTAGGCGGGCGTTATGAACATATACAATAGGCTATTTGTTTGTTTTTATGGTCTATGGAACAAGGAAATCCTAAACAGACATTTTAGGAATTTAGAAATCCCGACTGGATGGATATTTTCGGTCCCAAAAAGAAATGTCCGGGAAAAAGAGGACGTCTGGTCAGCCTACATGACACATTTTCGGTTCCGCCGACCATAATCGAACAGTTCCACTTTGAACGTTCGATTGAACAAGTAGCCTAAAGCTGATGGTACACGGGCAATATTTTCAGGCAATATTACCGGCAATATTGATAGTCAATGATTGCTGCCAATTTTCCTATTGATAAATCAATATCTGAACAAGTTTGATCGAGGCAAGCAACATTTTGCTACCATCCAATCACAGATGAGAGTTTGGGTCACATGACACCTGAGTCTTCCAAAAGTAAATTTCAACAATGGCTGCCAAGTGGTGCGAAGAAACCGAAGGGATTCTGATCTCATAACTTTATTCATTTATTACTCAGGTAAGTTATATTGATGTATTAGTGTAATGTTGAAATAAAGACAAACTTTTCATAAGTTATGGTATTCTTGACTTTTGATTGTAAATAATTGGTATTATTACTCAGTCACCGCCGTACTGACGAACCGAGTGACTTTTAACTAGCTAGCTAGCTTTATTCAGCAGACTAATCAGACCACCTGCTTTACTGGTGAATACATCCATGATTCTGAATGCTTCCGTAAAATTTAGAGATACGGTCTATTGAATTACATTGACATCTTTTCTTTGTAATGTTTTCAATTAAATATATGTAAAAGAGAAGTTCCAAATCACTGCTTTCTGTTTTTATGTGCTGTTTACATAATGTCCCAAATTTTGTGGAATTGGGGTTTGTATAACCTACAGTTCCTTTTAGCAATGAGGTTCATGGAATTGGTTTATTGGTCAACCTGGATCTTATAAACCTTTAGTTGGTAAGCTATAATGCTTAATACAGCTAACCCCAGCTAGGTAATGCAAGTCATACATTTGGAGACGTTGCACATTGGAGGCATTCAATATAAATTGTTCCTATTTTACCGTAATTGAAATGATGCAAAAGTGAGCTTCTTGAGTCAAAACCTGTCATCTACTACCGTCGATGGTCGAATAAATTGTAGGCGACGTTTGACGGACCCTGTAGTCCATTTTGCTTCGGGCCTCGTTAGCGCAGTAGGTAGCGCGTCAGTTTCTTAATCTGAAGGCCATGAGTTCAATCCTCACACGGGGCAGTGTTTCTAAGTTTAGCTCATTTAGTAAACATTGTTGACATAATTAATGCCTCGCATTTGCCTGGATATAACTGGGCACAGACTACCATATCTAAATCTAGTGGGAAACTTGTTTGCTTTCTGGCTGTCCAGTTACTAATGGAAAATTCGCTCCATTTGCTTATACAGTTCAGTTGCATTTGGCTTGCTACATATATAACCTGCAGTCCCTTTTATCAATAAGGTTTATGGAATTGGTTTATTGATCAACCTGGATCTTATAAACCTTTAGTTGGTAAGCTATAATACTTAACACAGGTAACCCCAACGAGGTAACGTTAATGTAAATCATACATTTGAGGACTTTTGGAGGCATTCAGTATAAATCGTTCCTATTTTATCATCATAAAGGGCAAATGTATATGCTTTATCATGGACAAAAAAGTTTTTAACGAATTTTATGACAGGTTTATTTGCTTTGGGTGCACTGTGGAGTGTTTAAGTGCGTTTGGTAGTGGATGCTACCGGTTACCTTAGAGTTGCGCTAGCATTAGCAACGTGTGTATGTCCAAAAGAAAGGACAGCATGGAATTAGCTGAAAATGGTTTCCACCAATCAACTACATCATGGGTAAGTCGTAATTGAGACATTATGTCCAAAATTCCGAACTATCCCTTTAATACAGCTAAACCCAGCTAGGTAATGTAAGTCATACATTTGAGGACTTGTGCATTGGAGACATTCAATATAAATTGTTTCTATTTTACCGTCATAAAGGGCAATTGTATATGCTTTATAATGGGCAAAAAGTATTTAATTAATTTTTTGACAGGTTTTGGATAGGTTTTAGAACCCATAGATATGAACCCCAAAAAAATGATGAAAAGAGTAATTCCCACTTGAAATGATACAAAAGTGATGTTCTTGAGTCAAAACATGGTATCCACTAGAGAAATTGTAGGCAACGTTTGACAGAACCTGTAGTTCAATCACCTGCGGGCCTCGTTAGCGCAGTAGGTAGCGAGTCAGTCTCATAATCTGAAGGCTGTGAGTTCGATCCTCACACAGGGCTGTGTTTTTAAGTTTAGCTGGTTTAGTAAACATTATTAACGTAGTTAATGCCTTGCGTTTGCCTTGAACTAACTGGGCACGGTCTGGACCATATCATCATCTAGTGGCAAACTTGTTTGCTTGCTGGCTATCTAGTTGCTAATGCAATATTCTCTCCATTTGCTAATACAATTGTATATAGTTCAGTTGCATTTGGCTTGCTACATATACTACCTACAGTTCCTTTTATCAAAGGGGTTTATGGAATTGGTTTATTGATCAACCTGGATATTATAAACCTTTAATTGGTAAGATAAAATGCTTAATACAGCTAAACCCAGCTAGGTAATGTAAGTCATACATTTGAGGACTTTGTGCATTGGAGACATTCAATATAAATTGTTTCTATTTTACCGTCATAAAGGGCACTGCTTTATAATGGGCAAAAAGTATTTAATTAATTTTTCACACGCCCTGTGATAAGGAACCATCGGGAACGGGTGTAGAGTCAGCCATCAACAAGCAGATCCTAACATCAAATATTTATTACTAATACTCATACTGTTTTTGTTGAATGTTTGCCAATCCAGGGAGACGTGAGAGTTCGCCTCTTCGGTGATGGAGATGGGTGTGTTACTGCAGGCTTCTGTGACCTTAAAAGAGGGCAGAAAAAGAAGAAAGTTGAATCGGCAGTCTCTCTTTTCAGAAATAGCAAAAAGTAATTAAAAAAGTTATATGAATAATAATATAACCTGAAGTAATACTTTTAAGTAAAGGATAGGTTCCAGTTTTCAACCTGGACCTCATTGAAAGGTTGTTTCTCATTATTTATAATTGGGCATAGCACAACCTCAGTGATAGCTTTCTTCTTGAGAAATTGACCTTTTAACCGCAGCTCCTCGGTGGGTTTCAGTGGGGTTCAGTGGGGTTCAGTGGGGTTCAGTGGGGTTCAATGGGGCAAGTAGTTAGGCCGGGAAATTCATAGTATCCTCAGACATGTCTTTTTTACGTTTGAATGAAAAATGGGTCGCAAATCAATTAGCATTATTGAATTAATTCTGCACTTCCACAAATCCGTTCCCTCGGCTACATCCACACCGGAATTAAAGAGAATCTTGCTGACAGCAACGCTGAGTTTGTCTTCTTCAATGGGGCTGCAGCCTGATCTAGTGCGGAAGTTTACAGACGGTCGGGATGTAATGTGTTCCAAATCAAATGTGATATAAATGTGCTATTACTGTCTTTCAAAATATGTTGTGAATAAACATAAAATACACAAAGTATACTGTGAGTTTCCCGTTTTCACAAAGATTGAACCCCATTGAATCCCACTGAGAAGCTGTGGTTCAAAAAGTCTAATTTCTCGATAATGAAGCTATCAGTGCTATTCACGATTATAAATGATGGGGAAACAACCTTTCAATAAGGCCCAAGTTGAAAAAAACGGCGAACCTATCCTTTAAATACAGACAGGGTTGTATTTCTATATGTATGGCTGTGTCCAAATGCGACCTCTGTTCCCTGTCCACTCAGACCCCTGTCTACTATGTGTCCTGTCCCCTCACTTTCCAAGCAGTGTGCGAAAGAAATCCCGCAAAACTCTTTCCAAACTAGTGAGGAAGTAGTTTGTAATATTTTTTTTACATTTTTTTATTTTTATTGAGAATATCAATCAGTTAACAGATGATGATTGTTACAAAGTGTAGATTATGAATGGAGATAGAATTAACAAAAATAAAAAAAGAGTATTTCCTAGTATGACCTATACGCTCTACATCTTTTACGCTTTTACTTCCGAGTTACATAATGAAATTGTCGGATGAGTGCACCATTATGCAGATGAGTGCGCTCTTGAATTCCCTCAACAAAACCCCGGAAATAAGGGGTTCATCCTGGTATTTTAAGCACCCCCATTTGTGAGAAAAAGTTGCCCACTGGAAAGCTTTTTGACGAAGTTGACTCAAATGTGCGCCCTCAAAAGGGTGTAGGGGTCGTGTTCGGACACAGCCTATATTACTTTACAGGCAGAAGCAGTCCCACAGGAATCGTCAGCTAGCCTAGAGACTGTAGCACTAGGCCCTGAATAACTCCTATTGAATAAAATCCTATTGCATTAAGCCTTGCTCTGACAACATTGTCTTCATAAAGAACAGTAGCCTTGTTAATACTTTCTTTACCTGTATTTGCTTGTTTGACTAATTACAATTTCCTGTACAGTTTGTTCACATTTTTAACATTCAGAACAACAATCATTTTTTGAATGCAGGTAAAGTGAATTAACTAGACTTTCATGTTTAAAAGCAAACTGTGAATTTAAACTTACAGCCAGTCAAAGCATGCAGCATGACTTACTGGTGGGCCAAAATAAAAATGTTATTAAAGATGGTTGCACGTACTCAAAGCAAGGCTGCTTCACATATTTGTCTATCATTTTGTCCACATAGCAATTTACATGCTCCCTAGAAGCATGGCTGCAACAAGCATGCAAAAAAGTCAAAACAGACCAGAACACGGCCAAAATAACCAACAAGTGTATTGAAAAAGTAACAGGAACATAACCCTGTTCATCAGATAATTAGCCTTCCAAAATGATGGAGCATTCCCCTTGCACAGACACAGCTCTGGCTCTGATAGCTTCACTGCTGCTAACCTGCGAGTATAGTTATCATTAGTGTTACATTAAGGAGACTGTACATGTTTAATGATGGCCTCTGAGTATGTTTTCTACTTGTATTTACATTTTTTAAATGTACGGGCAACAGTGTTCAGGTGTTAACTTGCACAATAATTATTGTGGAAACTGCTCTAGAATTTAAGTATTTGGGCAACTGCAGAATATAGGCAAGATAACAACAGGTACAGTAATAATAATAATATATTCATAGTACATATAGGAACATAGATATGTTTTCCATATGAAACGTAACCATCGTTAATCAAATTAAAAAATATAATCGGGGAAGTTTGATTTTGCCTTCAAAGATCTGATATTCCCCAATCATATTAATGGGAGCTCCACTCAACTGTTTTGCACTCAACATGCACAGTACGGGCTTACTTCCGGGTGCTTCAAAGCTCAGGTTGTGCTATCCTGTCTAGTTAAATGTGCATGTCTATGGTTGACCGTCGCAATGTTTAAAGATGGTGGGGAAACACGCAAATGGGCTATGTGAGTGTGGCATGCCTAGAATAGTTGAACATGTTATTATAACATGTAAGAAATACGGAAAAGAGAGGAATATATTATTCAAAGCTGTTTCAGAATTAGGAGTTTCTTCCTTTTCTTTTAAAACTTTGGTCGAGACAAAAAGAACGAACAACTAATTGAAAATAAAGTTTTTGAAAATTTTTGTATGCAACCGGATTATTTCCACGAATTTAACTTGAGGATCTATTGTTTTATTTATTTATTTCGTTTATTTTATTCCATTATTATTTTTGTTTAATCGGCCAGCGGAGGGCAGTAATAGGCCTCGACGCGTCTATGCTCCTGGAAATCACACAAGAAGAAGACAGTCGCTATTTTATTTCTGTTTCCGGTTTACGTCTCCCTCTTTTCCTGTGCCTGAATACGAGAGGAACAGGGCGGCTGTAGCCCTCCGTCTTAATCCGTCTCCATCCTCCCCAAAAGGCACCGTTTACCTTCTTCAAAATGACCGAGCAGATGACCGTGAGGGGGACCCTGAAGGGCCATAATGGTTGGGTCACCCAGATCGCCACAACCCCTCAATTTCCCGACATGATTCTGTCTGCTTCAAGAGGTAACCTGGCCGCCGCCATCATTGTGCTCTCCCGGACTTTGTGGCTAGCGTTAGCTAGCATTGCCACTTCAAATAAACTTGTTTCTTGCGTGACTAACGTTACATTTAAGTATTCTTTGATGCATTTTTAAAGCCAACATTGCCATGTGATTTGACGCTTGTCACCATTTATATTGTAGCTACGTGGCTTTGCTTACCGTAGTTGGCTTGCTTACTTTAAACACTTCTTGTTTGTCTATCCCATAACGTTAAGGCGTAAGCACGTGTTAAAGTTAAGAATATTAGAAATATCACGCAAACGAGATTGTCGGTTTTATCTGTGTAACATCATGTAATTACAAACTTGCACCAGTGGTGCTACCCAGCGCTATTGCGGTTTGCTGTATTCAATGCACTTCTAGCGAGCAGTCCTTGGCTCTCCCATTAAAAGGTTATTATAAGTTACGTTACACGAAGAGGGGAATCGCGAGGAACAAGTATGGGTAGCAGGCAGGTAAAAAATTCAAAACGTTCTGTGAGTACGTGTCAGTTTTCTTCAACTTTGAATTGCACAATTTAAACAGCATCTAAATTTACCTTAGTTTTTGCCTGTTAAAATTATTTTTGCTTTTCTGAGCATATTTCCCACTTGTAGTGTTAATAGGCTCCATTTGGGGTGACGTATATTTCCCTTTCGGTTTCCTTGAGATTGTCAGTCGTCGGTGTGCAGGTCAGTTCTGTGTACAGTTCTTGTTTTATCAGAGTGCCTGTACTTGATTTGTAGACAAGACTATCATCATGTGGAAGCTGACCCGCGATGAGACCAACTACGGCATCCCCCAGCGGGCGTTGAAAGGTCACTCGCACTTCGTTAGCGACGTGGTCATCTCCTCGGACGGGCAGTTTGCCCTCTCTGGATCCTGGGACGGAACTCTTCGCCTTTGGGATCTGACCACGTGAGTGAGGGGTGAGAGGGTGTGACAGGAACCTCAGGGTCCCTGAGATTTAGTTTGATCTTTTAAGGGCAGGACAGGTTGATGGAGCCTCATTCCTTTTAATTGGCACATCTCAACAGGGGTACCACGACCCGCCGATTTGTCGGCCACACCAAGGATGTCCTAAGCGTTGCCTTCTCTGCCGATAACCGGCAGATTGTCTCTGGCTCTCGTGATAAGACCGTCAAGTTGTGGAACACTCTGGGAGTCTGCAAGTACACTATCCAGGTGAGTAGAAGGCTTGAGGGAATTCTGGGAATTGTAATGTCTGAAGTTCATGAGTTGAGACCAGAAGGGGTGGAAATATGCACCTTAATTTTCTGCATTAAAGACCCTCCCAAATGTTTAAGCTACAAGATGGGTGTATACTTTGCATTATGGACAGGAAATCTATTTTTGATCTAAAGCATGTCATTTCTAAATGAGAGCCAGGGGTCTGACATGTTTTGTCTGTTTTGTGTGGACTATAGGTGTGTTCAGACCGAAGATTTGAGACGTGACTAAACCGTTTTAGAATGGTTGCAGAGAGGAATTGCAGTAGTGTGAACTCCCACGTCTGATGCGTTTCATCTCGCCTATTCGCAGATGGCGAGTTAGAACACAAAATACGTTAGCGCTATAGTTCCATTTTTCAAGCCAATTGATTCGTTTTGTCTCTGATTTAACGGTGACACCGTGTCTTCTAGGTGCATGTACTGCTCAGGGAACAGACGGGTGACATTAATAAACGATCACCAGTTGAGGTCTTTGCACAAGTGTTTGACGAAGCCTTGCTTTTATTAATACCGCTGCTACAGCGGGCATCTCGCTATCCTTACTCCTTCATCCATTTTCTAAATTTACCTGGATATTTTCCCGATGAGTATTGCAAGCAACAAGGAAGTGGAGAGAATTGTTGCTTAGGTAACGCTTTCATGTGAACGGTTCTGTTTTAGAATGTTGCAAACCGTGAGTTTTGCCTGTTTCAGCTCATCGCGTTGCCATTCTTTGCTCGGAACTGGCCTTTTCACTCAAAGTTCACTTATGATTGGCAGCCCAAACTGGCCCAAGCCAAACCCTTCTGTAGTGGCCAGTATAAAAACATTGTTGCTTTAAGGATTTAAGAAATGACTGACTAAAATGAGCTAGAAAAACTCTTTTGTGTACATTTTTTTTCTTTTTTAAATATGATTTTGATTGAGGGTTTGTATTTGCCAATTGAAGGCAGGTGTGTAGGAAGTGTAACCCATTTGACCTTTGACCCCACAGGACGAGAGCCACTCTGAGTGGGTTTCCTGCGTGCGCTTCTCCCCCAACAGCAGCAACCCCATCATCGTGTCCTGTGGCTGGGACAAGATGGTTAAGGTACGAGAGACTATCGAACCCGGCGTTAGCCTGCCTGAGCTCTTCCCTGCGAGCGTGCTCTCCCGGTGATTACAAAATTCGCGGTCCTATCGCCTGAGCCTTCGGGTTTTGATGACAAGTCCTGCAATTATGATGGGAGACAAAGCGTTCTGCTGCGTTAGGAAGCCAAACTGTGATGTGGTTAATGTTGCTGTTAAATAAACTGAGATGAGGTAGACTTTGATAACCCTACCAGTGTTAGTTTATTGCATTCAGTTATGTAGTGTGTCTGACTGCATGTGCACATAACCGGTAAAATCTGTCGTCCCTCACATGCTTTTTGTCTTCTGTCGTCCCAGGTGTGGAACCTGGCCAACTGCAAGCTGAAGACCAATCACATCGGTCACACTGGATACCTGAACACGGTCACCGTCTCTCCTGACGGCTCCCTGTGTGCTTCCGGTGGCAAGGTATGCTTGGGATTGGGGGGAGGTCAAAGGTCAGAATGCAAGCAGATGTGTTTGATGCACAGTCTGGTTCTCTCAGGCTGGTGGGGTTTAATACACAAACGGTGTTCATGGTTTTGCGTGTACTGAACACACACACAACTCCTGTCTACAGTGACTTGCAGAACAGGGCATGTCGTGTGTTTGTTAGCGATACTTCGTGCAGCGCAGTGATGAAACCATGCCGTCTGTGTCATTGTGATGAGAAAGAGGCTGTTTCTGAGTGCAAACACAGCCTCATGCTCCTCGCTGTTCTAGTCGCAGTTGGGCCGACGCCCCAGCTCACTGCTTTTAATAATTTTTTTAAATTATTTTATCAGTTGATTTTTCCTCTGGCTTTCCCTTTTACTTCTTGCCAATTCTCTTGCTTGCCATTAGCATTTACTCTGGAGTTAGCTTCAGGTGCTCGGGTTGATTTGCCAGGTATTGCTTACTAGTTTTAAAGGAAGCCCCGTTACGAAAGGTGATTGGTGATTCATTGCTATTCCCTGCCAAGGAGCATCTGCAAGTGTCCATGCAAGCTGAGAATATTTCCGAAAGTAAAAAGGCATTGGGCATGAGCTCTTTCTGACTCCTGCCTCCACCAGCTCAGCTTGCAGACTGCGGTGTGAGAATTGTCGGCTTAACGCCACACGTTTCAGGGGAGACCGCTTGCTTTTCTGCTCAGTCACGGGTTGATGGCAGAGCCTTCGGTTATGAGTGCGTTTCAAATTGGGGAAAGGGACTCGGCAAAGTCGTGTCTTGATAATATTCCCAGAAATTATTTTTAAAGTAGCTCACATGCTCTAATATAACTTGGAGAAATAAAAACTATATTGTATATAAGTTGTCTTGTACGCCTTTACGGGCATTTAGCTGACACACTTATCCAGAGCAACTTACACAGCTGCTGTGTTTATTATTTTACATATTTATACAGCTGGATATATACATGTACTGAAGTACTTTGCTCAAGAGTACAACGGCAGTGTCTTACCCAGGAATCGAACCTGGGTTTTAAATATAATTTCTTGTGTATTATAAAATATGGCTGTAGTAATGCACATATTTAACAGAAATATGGAGAACTAATTACTGGAGAATTAATAAATATAAAGAAAATAAGTTGGGGTTTTTTTAAGCACGATCTGAGCATAGGTATCATGGTAGGTTGTTGCAGATACAGTTAACGAGCAAATCTTTAAAATGTCCTAACCACAGTAGGGAGGTCCGCTTAAGTGAATTTTGGTTACAAGGCTGTTGTTTTGTACTCCAGTGCCTCCTGATTTTACAAAAGCTTGACCTGAGCTCTTCTCCGCAGGACGGACAGGCCATGCTATGGGACCTGAACGAGGGGAAGCATCTGTACACGTTGGACAGCGGTGACAACATCAACGCCCTGTGCTTCAGTCCCAACCGCTACTGGCTGTGCGCCGCCACTGGGCCCAGCATCAAGATCTGGGTACGAGAGGGACCATGTGCCATACACGTGGATTTACACATTACATACACACACGTGTACACATGCATGCACACTGTTCACAATTTTGCCATTTGGCAGACACTCAACACAAAAAGGTGTATTTTACATGGTCAGAAAACACTCATGCACTCAATGTTTTGTATGGGTGAGATTGAGGTTTTTATTGGGGGGGATAAGATGGCTGGTAAGCTGTATTAGTGGTGCATATGCAGCAAGCGTTGTCGATGCCTCTGGTCGTGTTCTCTGCAGTGCAATCGATGAGCTGTGGGTTTAGTGTAGTTTGTAACAAGCTGTTTAACACTGAGAATGTGCCTTTGTGATTAGTCCTGGATGTGTGGTGGAGCACGGCCTTCAGAGGCCTGACCGGAGCACGGCCTTCTGAGGCCTGACCAGGCCACAGGGAAGGACAAGCGGTGATGAAACTCACAATGCCATCTGAGTTCTACTGATGACAAAGAGGCTGTTTCTGAGCACACTAAACCTTGATTGATCCTGCCTGTACTGATCACTTAAAACACAAACCCTCAACGCGGCCCTCCCTCGTCTTAAAAGCTGTGTTGGGATTGTTGCCCGGTTTGAAGTTGGTTCATTTTAATTAGCGTTGGTGTATTGTGAAGAAGAAAAGAACTGCAGCAAACCGTACATTTTTGTGCTTTTGTCACCCACCCCACCACCAACACTAGGACCTGGAGGGTAAGATCATCGTTGATGAGCTCAGACAGGAAGTGATCAGCACAAACAGCAAGGCAGAGCCGCCTCAGTGCACCTCCCTGGCCTGGTCTGCTGACGGACAGGTATGATAGACTCCGCCCATACACTGCTATTGCTTATGGGTCACATGACTGCTGTGGCTATTGTGACATCTGAACATTGTGATCCTACCAATTCATGCCAGCTCCCTGAATTCCACTTGTGATGTGTCTTACAAATTTGAGGGGTAATTTGCGTTGAATATTAATTTAGTCGCGTGCGGTAACAGATGTACGGTTTCATGCAGTGCTCATGTCCTTGCAGTAGTGCATGCAGGAATGTCCTGGTTTTGATGGCCTCAAAAAACACCTCTGGTCTCACTGCATTCATTTTTTGTTTTCTCCCTCCCCCAGACGCTGTTTGCTGGCTACACTGATAGTCTGATCAGAGTTTGGCAGGTCACCATTGGAACCCGATAGAAAGCCTTTTTTACAGGATCTATCAATGTTGAATAAAAAATAAGTTTAAAGAATACATTGGTTAATTGTCTCTGTTTAAGTCTTCAAACTGAGTTGAATGTAGGTATTAAACACTGCAGGGAAAGGTGACTGCTCATACACTGGGAGAGCTTGTTTGCACTCAAACTGACACAACATGGAAGTGCTGAGAAACACCTACAGGTTGATATGAGCCAGGATATTAATCGATTGGTAATGTGTACCACATATATACTATTGCACAGTACGATTAGAGCTGCTGTGGGTTGGGCTTCTGTGATATGAAAATAAAGAGCAGGAATGTCAAATTTATATCTGGGGGGATACTACGAAGCAGGATTACGGAGTTAGCTGGATAACCGCACTGTGTAAAACCCGGAACCCCAAATCTGGAACATGGACTGAAGTAGAGAGCTGTTCTGGGTTTTATTCAGTGCAGTTATCCAGCTTTGTACCCCTGCTTCATAGTAGACACCCATTTGGAGGGCTGCAGTGTCTGCTTGTTTGTGTGCCCACACTTCAGAGTTAAAACTTCATTCTCGTGCAGGAATTGTGGAAAGAATCCCAGATGAGAAAAATCCAGACTGATTGGCCAACAGACCCGCTTGCTTGCTCTAAACCAATAAACTGATCGAATATACGTGAAGAAAGGCCTCACTCGTTATAGTGACAAAACTTAATAATAAAAAATAGGCTGCAAGATGACATTCATTACAACTGCCACTGAACTCAAATGTAGTAGGCATGCCAGTGGCACACCTAGCAACTTCAAAATGTGCACAAACCTGATGCTTGTAATAAATGAATACCTTTAATATTTATCTTATGAATTGTGTATGTGTCCTGTGTTCAGCGTACCACTGGTTGAGTTGGCTCAAAACCAAATCCTGTATTTGCCTGCATAAGAGGGAACTCAGAATCAGAATAATGGTCACAAGTGCTGTTCTCTGTCCACAAATGTTGACACTTAAACACATGATGTTTCAGGGGCTGAAAGTTGACTGCGTATTTTTAACAACATTAATTAACCACGTATCGATCGAATAATGCAGTCTAATGCGTACTTCATAAATGCACTTCCCAGAAAGGTCACACAAAATATTCCCTTAAGTGAGTGCTGGGTACGAGAGAACCACAGCAGTAGTATGATTAAACAGATTGTATTTTATTATGTGGGCTATTCAGTACATTTGCGACATCAATCGCAAGAGGCTTATTTATTAGTTTACATGTTTGACCGAAAGGACTTTCCGTAGATCTCGGTGTATCCAAGCAACGAAGTAAACTGAAAAAAAAGAAGGGAAACGGTGAGTAGACTAGACTGTTACCTCGCCAATAAACTTTTCACCAGTTAACTATTTAATTTATGAATGAAGCTGCTACGTTATGCTGCAAGAAAGAACGAATGTTGCCAGTCGACGAGCTACGAGTTTTCCTTAATTTACCGTTCGTTTCAGCAAACATGGGCGACTAAAACTCTAAGCAATGTAAAACTTGCTAGCTACGTTAGCTAGCCACGTAGCTAACGTTAGTTAAATTGTCTAACGTTACAAATAATTGTAAGTTATAAACTAACATTTTATGATCGTTTCAGCTGAACATTCATATAACACATTAGCATTACTGAACGATGGATGAGACGCCACTGGAACAGATGCCTCATCCTCACATATATGTGGAACGGACCTTGGCATTGATCAAACCAGACGCCATTGACAAAGCAGACGAAATCGAGGGCATCATTCTCCGATCGGGATTTACTATCGTGCAGGTGAGACGTGTGTAAATATGTAGAGTAATTATACGAATGGCTGCATTTAACCAACTAATAGTCAGATTATGTAAAAAAATTAACGTCAGGCAGGCCTAACCACTTGACTGATTTTTAAGAGTTTTAACATCTGTGTACACACATACTGTAGTTGTCTCGCTATCTTGTCTTGTCATTTCACAGAAACGGAGACTACAGCTAAGTCCGGAGCAGTGCAGTGACTTCTACGCAGAGCAGTACGGCAAACTGTTCTTCCCCAGTCTGACGGCCTTCATGAGCTCTGGACCAATCATGGCTCTAGTACTAGCCCGGGACCACTGCATCGCATCCTGGAGGGCTTTGATTGGACCAGCCAACATCTCCAAGGCCAAAGAGACACACCCTTACTGGTAGATATATCAGTTAACCAACCTCTACACCCCTGTAACTACATTAATCAAACGTCACACTCAACATTTTTCTCAGAAGATGAGATTAAACTAATATTTCGACACACCACATTTGTCATTAGAATAGTGTTATATACAGTGATTTTTTTTTTATCTCTAGCATAATCTTTAATGGAAAACACCAGGTTTATATATTATGTTTTTGTCAACATAGATACTGATCTTTTAATCTATGTACCTCAGCCTGGGGCAGCTGTGTATTGTAATGGTTAGGGATTGGCCTTGCAATTCCAAGGTTGTAAGCTTATCAGGTGGGGATCTGCTGTGGTACCCTTGAGAAAGGTGCTTAACCTGAATTGTTTCTGTAAATATTCAGTTATTTGAATTGATTGTACATACAATAAAGTAAGCCGTGTAAATCGCTCTGGTCAAGAGCGTCTGCTAGATGCCTGAATGTAAAAAGTTTTCTAAAATCAGAAGTAAGAGTGCAACACGGTATGTTTCTTTTAAAAACTTTAAAATGTTTTTCAGTTAGTCTCAATATATTTGTACCAGAAATAAGTCCTACCAAGCAGGTCTGAGAGACACACAGCTGGTAGTATGACTTTTGTCCAGCTGATGCACATGCATGTTCATTTCCTGCTGCACATGTATGTTCATCTCCTGCCGCACACGTATGTTCATCTCCTGCCGCACACGTATGTTCATCTCCTGACGCACATGTATGTTCATCTCCTGACGCACACGTATGTTCATTTCCTGCCGCACACGTATGTTCATCTCCTGCTGCAGCCTGCGAGCCAAGTATGGAACATCAGATCTGAGGAATGCTGTGCATGGCAGTGAGAGCTTCTCTGCTGTTGAGAGGGAAATACAATTCATGTTTCCCAGCTGTGCGTACCGTACTCTTTTAAAATATGAAAAAGGCCAAATGTGCTGAATTATTCTTAGGCACCTTTGTATCATATACATTAATGCTAATTCACTGAATGTAATATTTTCTCACTAAATATTATGTGATAGAAGTGAAAGGGTTTCATTATGTTTCAGTACTTTTAGCTGGTAAACATAATGAAGTCATGGCATGCAAAGGATATGTGACCAAATATGAAAAATTATTACTTTATTCTACATTATGTTAAACTGTCCAATATTTTTTGATGCCCGAAAATGGGGAGATTATGTACAAAAGGTTCTATAATTTCTAAACGGTTCATCCAATAAGGATGAAAATTAAAGCTGACAGTCTGCACTTCAACCTCATTGTCATTTTATCCCTTCAAACTCAGAGTGCTAGAGTACAGAACCAAAATAACAAAAAATGTGTCACTGTCCAATGAATTATGGTGCTCACTGTAATATATAGTGCCTAGATGTATATAAATACATGCATGCTAATTATACAGTCCCTAGACTGGTTTTTTATATTTGGGGTGTTTATGATTACATAATGAACTGAGTGTGTGAAGAGTCCTGTATGTATAGTATTCACTCTGAGATTCCCTGTGTCCTTATATTCAGCTGTGATTGAGCCTATTCCTAAAGGCGAGTCAGCCAAGGACTACCTGAGCAGGTTTGTGAACCCTACGCTACTCGCCGGCCTAACTGAGCTCTGCAAGTGGAAGCCAGCAGACCCTTTTGTGAGTAACTTACCTGCGCTTTACCTGATTGAGATCTTTGTCAGCCTGTGGATTCAAATTTAATCATCGATCTTACTTTCTCCTTTTGCCTCTTGCACAACAGACCTGGCTAGCCGATTGGCTGATAGAGAACAATCCCAACAAGCCTAAAGTGTCTGATGTTAGGACTACAGAAGAACAGGAGTAGACTGGAAAGATCTATGTAAGCAGTAATAACCCACAGGAGAAGGGACAGCAAAGCATATATGAATAAAGGATTACATTTTTTAATTATAAAGTATGGTTTCTGAAAAAACCTAATAAAATATATATTTTTTAAAAGCCTGTGATACTATGCTTAATCATCCCAAGAGGTGTCCTGTCTCTCAGATGTGTTGTAATGAGACTGTGTGTTAACTGAAAGTACAGTCAAGCCGGAAAGTCTGAACACTCCTTTCACCTATCCACGTTTTATTACATTACAGACATATTCTACAATAGATTGAGTTCATTTTTTGCCTCAAACATCTACACACAATAGCCAATAATGACAAAGTGAAAACAGGTTTTTAGAAAATATGCAATTTTATTTTACTGACAAAAATAGGTTATTTAGGGGTTACATATCTGTACACACCCTTAGCCTAATACTTAGTTGCTGCACCTTTGGCAGCGATTACAGCTTCAAGGCGTCTTGGGAAAGAAGCTACGAGCTTGGCACACTTGTTTCTGGACATTTTTGCCCATTCCTCTTGGCATATCCTTGCAAGCTCCGTCAGGTTGGATGGGGAGCGTCGGTACACAGCCATTTTCAGCTCTTTCCACAGATGTTCAATTTGATTCAGGTCTGGGCTCTGGCAGGGCCACTCAAGGACATGCACAGACTTTCTCCGAAGCCACTCCTGTGTTCTCTTGGCTGTGTGCTCGGGTCGTTGTCATGTAGGAAGGTAAACCTTCGCCCCAGTCTGAGGTCCAGAGCGCTCTGGAGCAGGTTTTCTTCAAGGATCTCGGTGTACTTAGCTGCATTCATCTTTCCCTCTATCAGGACTAGTCACCCCGTTCCCGCTGCTGAAAAACATCCCCACATTATGATGCTGCCACCGCCATGCTTCACTGTAGGGATGGTATTAGCCAGGTGATGAGCGGTGCCTGGTTTCCTCCAGACGTGACGCTTGGTATTCAGGCTGAAAAGTTACATTTTGGTTTCATCAGACCAGAGAATCTTGATTCTCATGGTTTGAGAGTCCTCTAGGTGCCTTTTGGCAAACTCCAAGCGGGCTGTGATGTGCCTTTTACTAAGGAGGGGCTTCCGTCTGGCCACTCTACCATAAAGGCCTGATTGGTGGAGTGCTGCCTGGATGGTTGATCTTCTGAAAGGTTCTCCCATCTCCACAAGGATATGCTGGAGCTCTGTCAGAGTGACCCTCGGGTTCCTGCTCACCTCCCTGGCCAAGGCCCGTCTTCCCCGATTGCTCCTTTTGGCCGGGCGGCCAGGTCTAGGAAGACTCTTGGTGGTTCCAAACTTCTTCCATTTACGAATGATGGTGGCCACTGTGCTCTTTGGGACCTGTAAAGCTGCAGAGATTTTTCCGTACCCTTCTCCAGATGCCTTGACACAATCCTGTTTCTGAGGTCTGCAGATAATTCCTTTGACTCCATGGCTTGGAGTTTGCTCTGACATGCACTGTCAACTGTGGGACCTTATATAGGCAGGTGTTGGCAATTCCCAATCATGTCCAATCAATTGAATTTATCACAGGTGGACTCCAATTAAGTTGTAGAAACATCTCAAGCAGTATCAGTGGAAACAAAATGCACCTCAGCTCACTTTTGGGTGTCATATCAAAGGGTGTGCACACTTGTGTACATATGATATTTTACATTTAGATTTTTAATAAATTAGCACAAATGTCTAAAAACCTGTTTTCACTTTGTCATTATGGGCTATTTTGTGTAGAATTTTGAGACAAAAAATGAACTCAATCTATTGTAGAATATGTCTGTAACGTAATAAAACGTGGATAGGTGAAAGGAGTGTTCAGACTTTCCGGCTTGACTATGTGCTACACTTAGACCCATAGGAAAAGCGCAGTCAAAGCCATTTTATCTTGTGTTGTCTGGACAGCAGGAGAGCTTAAACACACTTGGTGTATTTATGAAAGCAGGGCCACCTTTCTCACCTTGATTTATTGCCCAGATTCTGTATGCAGAGTTTAAAGGGAAATGTACATCATTTGGAATATGCTCTTTTCCAGACTTGCAAGAGTGCTCTCAACTTCAGTTTGACCAGATCGATTCACGTCAAATGTGAAACTATCTCCACATAGTGAAGTTTAAAGCACTTTGTTATTGAGCAAATAAAAAAAGCTTTATCATGGAGATGATCTTGCATTTTAATGGGTTTTACCACTGAGGAGGGAAGCTCCTCTGTGTATGTATATATTGTATGTGTGCGTGTGCGTGTGTAAAAACAAGTGATGCCACGCTGTACCATTTTGGAGGACCTACATCATACCCGTTTCCTGTTGTCCAAATTTGACAGAGGAGGGTGAAGCATTTTGGTGGATAAAATGCTGCTTAAAAATAATCTGCAAACACTGTAATCTTTGGAATTGATGAGGTACTTCTGTGCAGTACACAGCAGAATTGTGGGATCTCAAACTGGCTAACAGACTGGTAAAGGATAGTAATACAGTGAGAAGACTTAACTATTATTGCATTTTAACAATTACCTGGTATTGGCGATATAATGTTCTTGTATAAGTCCCTGAAGACACATTTTTTCCACAGGACTAGATGTGTTATATAGGATAACAGCCTGAGGATGAGAAACCAGAGAAATACAAACCAAATTGGTTTGCAATTTAGTGTTTTGTACATTTAATGCTCATAATAACAAAAGAAATATAGTTGTGATTTCAGTTTCAAATCTCAAAGAAAGGACAGGAAATACCATTCCGTGAGAATCCAGGTGGAATTAAGTGTTACCATCTAAATTGTAAAAACCTAAATATGAATCTAAATGAACAGACCTATTACGAATGCATATGCAAAAGGTCTGTAAAAATCACATATGCCATATACAAAGCTTATACAATAAATGTGGCAGATAGAGAAATAGCATATACATTTCATACTAAAATTAAATAGTTCCCTAACATACATGGTACTCCCTATAAAAAAACATTGAGAGATTGTATAAGAATTGTATACAAATATATAATACTAATCAACATTCATGATTTTTCTAAAACTTTGCCAGAATGATCATGTATGATTTTTACAGACCTTTTTACATATGGGAATGCATGGTTATAGTTTTAGATTTTATGTTAAAATGTTTAATTTTTCAGGAATAACTTAAAATAGAACTAATCGTTACGAATGCTTGTGAATTATTCCCCAAAGCCTTCAAATATTTTCTTGGATTTCATTCATGTGAAAGTTTCTAAAAAGTTACTCTGTGGCAAGATTCACGGAAATAAATAATTGTAAACAGCCTCGAGATATCTTTACAGAAAATAGCAAGACACAATAGGGTAAACAATCGGTTTAATAAAAGTCGGTAGTTACAGTATTCAAAAGCATTTATGAAGTTTAAAAACAGGGAGACCTTGAGTTGTGGCAAAATTGTTTTCTGTTGCATTCAACTTGCGGCGTGCATGTGAAATAGTTTACTGAAATGTAACTTGAAAGTTGGTTTGCAGAAATGAACGTTAGCAGCGTGGGAACAGTACGTTCTTTTCCCCCTTTACACCCCAGGCCAGCAGGTAAACGGCGATGTGCACAGCATTGTCAATGCGCATGTCCACTGTACAGGTTGTGTTCTGCCACATTTTTAGAAAAATTATTTGCTAGCGAGTTTTCTTAGTACTCAAAATGTACAGACTAGCAAAAAATGTATTTGTTGAAAGCCAGGACATAGTGGTGAATGAGCTAACTGTAACTTAGCTACTGCACTTATAAGTAACTACTGTAAAGCAACGGTCATGGCTACAACAATATGTACATCTCCGTATTCATGTTAATAACCTAACGTTATACCTATCTGTAAATAATACCTCTTTCAATTTCATAATGCAGAACATCGCCTTCTTCGGACACCGCAAATGCAACGTTGTTGCACGATACAAGTCGCAACTTTATTTTACCAGGCCAGTTTTACCAGAAGATGGGCGTGTAGCTACTCTTGAAATCCCATGTGTAACATGGTCGTGGCTGGTAGCCATTTTCAGTTACATCCAACCAGCAAGCTTAGCTAGCTACAAAGGAAACGGTATGCTACATAAAGCGGTATTTGCATGTTAACGTACAGATTTTTTTGGCGGAACAGTTCACAAATGCTGAATGTGAAATGGCGTTGTCTAAAAAGTCTGAAATCAGTTAGTTCACAAGCTGAACGTAACTGTACATTTAACTTCCGAATGTATTCGGAAAATGAATGTAATGTAATTTATTAAAAGGAACCCAAACACTTTAAATAAAAAAACACAGTAAACCAAAATTCTGAGTGGGCGGGTGCTGGGGGCACCACGTGGTAATAATGATTGACAGGACCAGGTACCGAATCGGGTCTTTCTTTATTGAAGCAGTGTTCTTATCCGGTGGTATAAAAGCGGCCACGAGTTGGCATTGTAAGGGAGAATCCATCTTGGAGAGCGGTCTTCGATTGTAACAGCAGTAAGCGGCTTTTTGCCTGTTTTGTGTTAATAATAATAATTCTGATTAATTACGCAACGATTTGTTTCCGGAAATAAAAAAATGGAATTAGGCAGGGGGCCTTCTTCAACGCGGTGATGTTTATCCATACTAGAACTGGCAACGAAGAGCGGCCTTTCGGCTAGCTAGCTGGCTAAATCGGTTATTACGTAAGCGAGTTAGCTAGCTGGCTAACTTACGTTGTTTAGATAAACAGTTTATACATGTCCGTTCAACTAAGAAATGCTTACAAAAAAACAAAACCGCTTTACAAGGCAACGTACATATCTCATATGAAATTGATGCGCAAAATGTACCGATCTTAGTGCTTT
The DNA here is from genome assembly GCA_029718625.1 of Synaphobranchus kaupii. Classification (NCBI taxonomy): domain Eukaryota; kingdom Metazoa; phylum Chordata; class Actinopteri; order Anguilliformes; family Synaphobranchidae; genus Synaphobranchus; species Synaphobranchus kaupii. The sequence goes on from CM056393.1 coordinate 4,006,339, forward strand.
AGCTAAGTGTGATTGCTTGTGGGCAAAATGGTGGTAGCGATTAGCAGCTAGGTAACCATGCACAACAAGGCTAACGAAACTAATGCGTTAGTACATTTTAAAATGAGTGGCCGTGCACCTAACGTTAGCTGACTGATGTTCGCTTTTGGTTTCGATTGCACGTTGGTTTATCCCGTCGTTTACCTTTGTTACAGATAAAGGGTTCGCAGTACCACCATGTCTGATACCGAACAGCAATTCATGGAAACCTCCGAAAATGGCCACGAAGAGGAGGACTTGAACGGAGCCGAGTCTACGGAACAGACCGAACCCGTTGCCGAGGCAGAGGCAGAGGCGGAGGCGGAAGCCGCGGTAGAAGCAGAAGGAGAGGCCGAAGCAGAAGCGGAGGCCGAAGCAGAAGCAGAGGCCGAAATCGAAGGAGAGGCCGAAGCAGAGGCAGAGGGGGAGGGAGAGGCAGAAGCCGAAGTCGAAGAAGCCACGACGGAGGGGGATTCACAGAACGGTGCATCGGAGGGCGGACAGATCAACGCAAGCAAGAGCGAGGAAGATGCGGGGTAAGTACGCTAAACATTGCTAGTAGTGAGGTTAGGAACGCCCATTTATATTTCCTCTGAAAGATTTATCCAACAGAGGGGTACATAAAAGGTTTGCGGCCGTGGAATCGCCTTTGTTCTTGCCGTCTTTGTTGGCGCCATGTGCCGCTGAATGGGGGGGATGGGCACTAGAATCGTGGGTTTGATTTAGTTGCCTCTTTTCAGTATCACTGCTGCTAATACGGGTATGCCTTTTCCTTGGGCAAGTACGTGGATTTTTACCCGAACAAAGAGCTACACATGGCGAACAAGTCGTGCACACGTCTTGGTGGTTTAGTTGACCCTGTAGTTCAGGCATGGCGTAATGTACCCCTCCTCTTTCTCCAGAAAAATGTTTGTTGGTGGACTTAGCTGGGACACCAGCAAGAAGGATCTTAAAGACTACTTCTCGAAATTTGGCGAAGTCACAGATTGCACCATAAAGATGGACCCAAACACCGGAAGATCAAGAGGTTTTGGATTTATTCTGTTCAAAGAGGCCGCCAGTGTCGACAAGGTGAGTTCTCAACATTCCAGATTTCACTATGTCGGTGTTACAGGATCGTGGCTAGAAATGATTTGCTGTGTAAATTTAGTTCTATGGAATTTTTTTTTTTTTTTATATAATTTTTTTTTTGATTTAACCAGGTACTTGAGCAGAAGGAACACAGGCTAGACGGACGACAGATTGACCCAAAGAAGGCTATGGCAATGAAAAAGGAACCGGTCAAGAAGATATTTGTTGGTGGTCTGAATCCAGAGACTACAGAGGAAAAGATCCGAGAGTATTTTGGAACCTTTGGAGAGGTTTGTCACTTAAGTACTGGCTGTGTGCATTTGGCATTGCATGGCTTCCATAGACATTTTGTGTATAATGTAAGTTTATTTATCTGGATGTACAAGCTAGTCTCATAAAAATGATTTGCCTAGTAGATTCCCCATTACCTCTGTGTAACCATTTAGACTGTTTTTAACCAGGCCAGCTAACAGAATGGGTTCCCTCTATAGATGGGTTCCTTTTCAGTTTGTGTACAGCCCCCCCCCCCCCGAATAGGGTGTTATGTAATTTGCTGTTACCTGAAGTAACTGTTAAAAATTGCAGTGAAATTTTCTAACTGTAGTGTGTGCCTTACAGATTGAATCAATTGAGCTTCCAATGGACCCAAAAACAAACAAGAGGAGGGGCTTTGTCTTCATTACATTCAAAGAAGAATCTCCTGTTAAGAAAGTTCTTGAAAAGAAATACCATAATGTTAGCGGAAGCAAAGTAACAAACGGAAAAGATGGCCTTGTATGTATATTTTCATTTCCCCTCTCAATGTGCACATTATGTATATTGCATGATGCCCACTAGATAATGTGTTAGGGGTTGTGTGTAAAGTTAACTGAATGTGTTCAATTTTGTAGATTTTTATAGATCCTAGTCAATGTTTCCAGATTTGCATCTATTCACTAAATTGTGTATCAGAAATCCCTTATTTTGGAATCTGCATGTGCTCTGCTTTTGCCATTATTCACAACTTGGCTAATTGTGCTGCCGGCTTCTTCCAGTGCGAGATAAAAATCGCTCAGCCCAAGGAAGTCTATCAGCAGCAGCAGTTCGGTGGCCGCGGAGGCGGTGGTTACGGAAGAGGGAGGGGACGCGGTGGTGAGTGGTTCCTCCTTCTCCTCAAAGTTTTGGACGGTCCTCACTTTGTGGGTGTATTTTCATGAGCTGACCCCCCCCCCCCTCTTTCTTTCCTTTTCAGGCCAGAACCAGAACTGGAACCAGGGCTACAACAATTACTGGAATCAGGGCTATGGTAACCAGGGTTACGGTTATGGTGGGCAGCAGGGCTACGGTGGTTATGGCGGATATGGAAACTATGACTACTCTGCTGGATACTATGGCTACGGTGGAGGCTACGACTACAGTGAGTGCGCTCTGCCGTAAGCTGTTACTTGCCAGTTGTTTAATTTGTCTTTGCACAAAAGCACTCAGGCCTTTCTCTCTCATCCTGCAGACCAGGGCAATACAAGCTATGGGAAAACTCCAAGACGTGGAGGCCACCAGAGTAGCTACAAGCCATACTGATCACATGTAGTGCAGGTATGCATTTTGGCATCATGTATGGTGGTATGATGTAGCTTAGCCGTTTTGTGCTGTTGACACTTGAAAAGCGCCCAAATTTTCTCATGTACGATCGTCCAATCCGGATCGTGTTTTCCATTTTGGGGGGTGGGGTATCGCGTGCAGGAATCTTTAAAATAGATTCTATTCACATGTCACCAAGTCCAGTGCTATTGAAGGGGATGGGAGAATTAACTTGTAACTAGCCATGCAAGTTTGATGCAGTTTTGGCTGCTGTTAAGTGTATTTTAAAAACAATAAAAAATAATAAAATAAAAATAAAAAAAAAGGAAAAAGATGCATCTCTACAAACACTACTTGATCAATAAGGGTTGAGAAGGTGGTGGGCCATGTTAAGGCAGTGGGGTTTTGTGCTACTGGGGGAAATGAAGTGCTTGTATGAAAACTAGTTGTTCCGTATGCCCTGATTTCCCTCTCTCACTTTAGAGGGACTTGTCACTAACCAGCATAATTAACCTCGTCCGATGCTTCTGGTCTTTTCCACATGCTTATTAAACTTTTGCCATTTCTGTTTTGTTTTTTCTTTTGCACTTTGCCAGCTTTTTTTGTTTTTTTTTGTTTTTGCACACAAGCAATATGCAAAATGTTATTTCGTTTTTTTTCCCTCCTCTTTCAAGGACTAAAGTAATTAAGAGCAAGAGCCTGAGGTCCAGCTACATCGAACGAGGGGGTGTGACTTTCCTTTGGAGTTGGCAGAATTAGACTCGTGCTCCATTTGTACAGATCAAGTGAGGATATGGGGAAGCAAATGTCACTTTTTCCACTTTTATTTTATATTGTTTTTTTGTGTCCATACACATTTCCAGAGATGGAAGTGTTATTTTTACTGTACTTTTTGGTACCTTTGAATCTAATGTATTGTATGGTTGTATTTTACATGTCTTCTGGATTTACCACAAACAAGACCCAGAGCAGCCAGTGCTCGGGAAATAAAACAATTTTGAGTAATTTTTTTCGGTGTTTCTAGACTTTAGTTTTATTTTCTTTTTTCCTCCTTGTGCCGAGCGTCTGCAAGTTGCATGGCAACAGGCCTGTGGGGAATGGGGGTAAGATATAACAAACAAAAAAAAGTGAGAAAAAACAAAAACAAAAAAAAAAAGGGATTGACTAATCAAAGATTTCATTGTAAGCTTGTATAGTGAATGTCAGCAGTTGACTAGTAGAGGGCAACCAGCTTTTTCCTTTCCTTTTGGCTTTTTAAGGAGTTTTACCAAACTATTTTATTTTTTTATTTTTTGTCTGCAATTGAAAGTGGCTTTGATAGCGATATACTTATAACGATAAGCTTCAGCCTGTGTATTAGAGGGCACCCTCCCTCCCTCTCTCCCTGGAATCTCCTTCCTCTAGTGTCTTGGGCAAATTGTTAGAAATAAACTTTTTGGTTTATATTATACGTGTGGATCCTTTTTTATTTATCAATACCCGTAATGGTTTTGTGGTTACCAATTCTCCCTTTTGATATAATGGCCTTTGTGATTTAATGGTTAAGTTGTTGCTACTTAAAGAGCCTGATTTTAGCGTTGCTTTTAAAAGCAATGCAGGAATGGGGATTTCTGGAGTAAGTCATCTTGAGATTGAGCTTTTTAAAAAATATATTTTTTTTTAAAAATAACAAATGCGTATAGACTCCTTTCTGGTTTATATTTGTTTTTTTTAACAACTGTTATTTGGTTCCATGTGCATATACGATTAACATGGCAGGCCCTGGACACGGATACCCGTATGATTGAGAAACTTGCTTCCATTGTTCAGCCGCTGGGTAAAAAATGGTCTAATCACAATTTGAATGTGTACATTGTGTAAGACTACCCTATTCCCACACGATAAACACTGAATTTGTATCGCGCTGTGCTTGTGCAGTCCATAAAGTAGCAGAAAGGTGGCAGAGGCAGCTGCTCAGGTAGAATGGATGGTGGGCGTGACTGTCAGTTACATGCTTTGTCAGTTGGTCCCTGTTTAAGGCGCGTTGCAAAAAAAAAAAAAAAAACATTACAAGGACATGGTTCCTTGGTTCTGTCAGGTAAGCCACTGATTCCCCTCAGAACAGTGAAGGTTTTAACATGAGAACTGTTCAACAATGCATTGTGGGTAATGTTTTTCCCCATCAGTTTTAATGAGCATTAACCAAAAGCTACATCACTTGCAGTTTCCAGTTTTGCAGTTGTGTGTGGATTAGTTCAGACTTTACTCCAGTGATTAAATTCATGCAATTAAAAAATAAAATAACCCTTTTGGCAAATCTCTTAACCGCACCAATCTGCCATGGATGGAGGCCACCAGGTTCTGGTATTCCAATTTCAAGTTTCGTTGAGCAGGAAGTTTCTGGAATAGACAGTGTAGTGTTCAGTTGGTGAATTCGACAGTCTGAAACCCCACATTTCTGGTTGCATCTGCACTTTTAACATTTGGCACCATCTTCAGGAAGCATAGGGGATTCAGCAGTTACTACCTCTGGTTCTTTGAATGAAAGTATTTTGTAACATGTCTGATGCAATTAAATTGCAATCTGCAGGTTATTACGAACCTCAAACGTGTCCGCTTGTCTTTTGTCTGTCCGAGTTCATATCTGTACAAGGTAAGGAACGGTGGTTACCGTGCGTTTATTTGTGTCGTAAATGCATGCGATGAAGATCCAGGTGGTTTGACGGGGCGGGATGCGGCTCACCTGTGAGGATGTGGTCTATTTTCTGGGCCACAAGCTGGGCGTCGGCCGAGCTGAAGCACATGGGAGGTTTAAACTTGATCACGTTCTCGTCGGGTCCATCGGTGCTCACGCAGATGAGCTCTTCCTTCAGCCTGATCAAAATCAGAGTCGCTTAGTACACCTGTAAGCGTGGTTACACCTGTGAGCTTGGTGCTTGGTTACACCTGTGAGGGTGGTTACCCATGTAAGCTTGCATTTGTATGATGACCAGAATGCCATTTCAGTTTTGTACAGTGCTCATAATGGATGTGGTTGTGTGTGTTTGATTGGTTGAAAGCTTTTAGAAGAGCATTGGGCCCTGAAGGCCAGTAATTGTGCTGTTCTATCTCTGAAGTTCCACTTGCTTGGCCTCCGAGGTCTTAATTGGTCCCTGATTATGAGGGAAGAATGGAAAATTAACAACATTAACGGGAATAGGGTTGCATCGAACCTCAAGGGTGACATTCCTACATTTGAACAATTTCCAAACTTTGGCATTTTAGTCTTTTAGCAGACACTTGAATCCAAAGCAACAACGCCCAACCTTTTATGTATAATCCATTTTACAGCTGAAACCATTCGGGTTGAGTACCTTTTCTCAAGGGGTACAACGGGAGAACCCCGCTTGGGAATCAAACCCATGTCTTTGGAAGTGGCAAGCCCAGTTTCCCTAACCCAGGGGTGTGTATGCAGGTGACTTACCCTGCCTCAATCAGCTAATTAGTCGTACATAACAACACTGATTCACTCGCAGATTAAACCACAATAAAACACTAAAATGCATACAGGCCAAGGGGCCAAGACTGGGCTTTCGGTTTGAAGCTCACTTCCTGGTTGGGCTGGGAGCAGCAATTGTGCCGTTGCTCACTAGCGCCACTGCGGTTGGCTCCAGTATAGGTCTTTCACCATGTAAGTCAATGGCAGCAATGTGGTCATAATACTCAGTCAATAAATCTTTCCCACAAAAAAATGTAATTGCAATAGGTGCCTTTCCTTCATCTAATGCCTCTGCATGTGCTGATTTTTTAAAATATTGTGTCGTTTGGACAGGGTATTGACATTTGTTAAGGACCAATCAGGGACAGATTGAGTCCTCCGTCTCCACGGAGCAGTCGCAGTTTGTACAAACAGGCGGCGAAAAAGACATTCGGAGCCTCAATTCAGTTTTTACGAGGCCGTGGAAAGGTAATGGGTGACGTCACAGTGGCTTTGTCCATATTTTTATACAGTCTATGATACAGGCACAAGAACATTCATCAGCTGCTGTTCATATCGCAGAATGTAGCTAAAATATCATCTAACGTAAATGATTGGGCTAATTAAATAATTAAGGGCAGAAGTTGGTCTGAAATTCAGAAACGGGTACGGCCCTCCAGGACTGGTGTTGCCCACCCCTGCCCTAACCGTTGACATTACATCCATGAATCCCAACTCCGGCCCTGGTTTTCTTTTCTCCCAGGTAATTAACTGAACAATAAGTGCCACTGATTGGCCAGACTCTTCACAGCTGACACCCAGGTAAAGGGAGGGTGGAAAAACAGCAGTTCGTGGACCTGGAGGACCGTGATTTGAATACCAGGGCGTTATGCTATACCTGCACACGTTTCATGAACCTCCCCTTCCCAAAGGTGCCTGATCCGTCTGCTGTTTGATTTAATTTATTTTGTGCGTGGGTGGAAAAAAAGGCATTTAAATAGCTTTAAAATGTATAGAGAATGAGCAGGAGCTGTTAGAGATACCCAGTGAGGCTGACGACGAGAACAGGGGGGGGGGGGGGGGGGGATGGGACGTAGCGTAGGCTGTTTAATGTGCGTTTCGTTACCTCCTCGCTAACTGTGCTGCTGCCGCTGTGGCCGGCGTCCGTTTCTCTCTGTCCGTCACCAGCTCCATTCCAATGAACAGCCCCGCCCCCCTGAACAAAACACAGGGACTTAAAATAAATAAGTGAGGGGCTTTTGACCGGCCCAACGGCCAGCTGTTAACAACGGAATGACGAATGACGTGGCGATGATGTAATGTGTCCGTACCGCACATCTCCAATGAGGGGGTGTTTGGCCATCAGGCCCAGCAGTAGGCCTCTGAGGCGGTCTCCTACGTCCCTGGCGTTCCCTCTCAGGTTTTCCTCCTCAATCACGTCCAGAACCGCCAGACCAATCGCACACGACACGGGGTTACCGCCAAACTACAGACACACATGCACACAGGGTTACCGCCAAAACTACAGACACACATGCGCACAGGGTTACCGCCAAAGTACAGGTACACACACAGACACATGCACACAGTACAGGCACACACAGATACACACATGCAGGGTTACCGCCAAACTACAGGCGCACACACACACACACACACCCGGGCTGTGGCCCAATCCGTTAAATGTTTTGTCCTCCTGCACTTTCCCTCGCCACTTCTACTTGGGGGAATCCCTTTAGAAATCGGAAGTTGGGCGTTTCCAAGGGCGATTGCGGTCCAATCCGTTAGAAATGCAAGTGAAGTACGTGAAATTAGTCCCTCGAACCTCGATTTGGCTCGAGGGAACGAGTCCGCAAGACTGCAGACTTCGGACAGTGAAATTGCCCAGAATGCTTTACTGTAATCCCAAGCTTCCTGTTAAATTTAAATTAAATGCCTTTAAATACAGTGCATCCGGAAAGTATTCACAGCGCTTCACTTTTTCCACATTTTGTTTTGTTACAGCCTTATTCCAAAATTGATTAAATAAATTTTTTCCCTCAAAATTCTACACACAACACCCCATAATGGCAATGTGAAAAAAGTTTTTTTGAGATTTTTGCAAATTTATTAAAAATAAAAAAATAAAATTTCTCATTTACATAAGTATTCATACCCTTTGCTTTAACATATTTTTAAAGTATCATATTTCATATTTGGTCGCATATCCTTTACATGCTGTTACTTCCTGAAGTCTGTGACCATCAACATCAAAAAACTGTCGATATCTTATTTTCAGGTACTGTTACAAGCGATACTATAACCTCTCTGCATTTGAATGGATCTCTATGGAAATTGGGGGGTGAGACTAGATTCAGCTGTAAATTACACTGGTACAGTATTGAACACATGGCTGGCTAAATGGCTGTAAGTTATCAAGGGTCTGAGCTATCAAACGAGCCCCAAACCATCACTCTGTTGCCAGATATGGAGTAGATGTGGATGGATCACTTTAAGGGTTGTTTCTCCTGACTTTTTTCCCCATAGAGTTCTATAGGAAAATGAGTCCGGAGAAATAACCCTTGCAGTGATCCATCCACATCTACTCCATATCTGGAGAGATCTTTTAAGAGTTTTTTTTTTATTGTACAACTGAAATGTTGAATAAATTGGCAAATAACATTCATTTAGTGGTTTGATAAAATCACTTTAAAACGTATCTCCAACGAAAATTTTCATGTTATCCTACTAGTTTTAGTATTAGAATGATTATTTCAGGCCAGCTAACGATAACTAGCTACATAATCAGCTCGTTGCAGTTCAGCGTATCCAGCAAATGAGCCAGTGCAAGCTTATGGGCAATATTAAAAATACATTTTGCTTGGATTTCATATTCAATACAGGTTGCTCGCCTCTTTTGTTTTATGTTTTATACTTCTGTGCTACCTGCAAAGCAATCGCTATGCATCAACCGTTTTGATTGCAGTTTATTCATATATTTGATTCTGAGGTATTTGTGACATACAAGTGTATTATTCCCCATTCCTGCTTATGAGGCATTTTAAAGTGCTGGCTATCAATACATTTATTGTCAATCATTTTCTAGTTTGCTCTTTTGCCAGAATAAAAATTGAGATGTTGGTTGAAGCTTGCTGTCTTATGCAATTTATTGGAAAGTCTTGCAGGAACTCATTTGTCAATGATCTGCTGGCATCTCTGGCTCTGGCGAATTTACATTTTGAAGTTCGGTCCAATTCAAATAATTGCGCTCCCTCCCTCGCTCCTCCCCGTCGGTTCGAGTATCTACTCGTGTTGTTTTGGTGCTCCATCACATTCTCCCAGGTGGAAGTGCAGGAGGACAGAACACTTAACAGCCCTGCTCTGATACATAAAGGCAAAAGCAGCCATGTTTTCAGGTGTAGATGTGATGTCTGGCGCAAAGCTCTGTTCTGGCTTGGCGGTATCCAGGTATACGCACAGCTGGTGCAACTGCTTCCACAGGTAAGGGGCACAGGTAGGCGCGGCTCACCGTGTTGAAGTATTCCACGCCGTTTGCCGTAAAAGCTCCGGCGATCTCCTGCGTCGTTACCACGCACGCCAGCGGGTGGCCGTTGCCCATGGGTTTGCCCAAGGTCACGATGTCGGGGCAGAAGGCCTCACCCTGCAGCTGGAACCCCCCAAAAGTGGGTTCCCACCCGTCCGAACCCCACCTGCACCTCGTCCGCCACAAAGACCCCACCTGCAGCGTGCACATACCTGCGGAGGCGGAGGAACCCCACCCACGTGAGAGTCAGACGGCACTCCGTCCGCTGCACTACTGAGTGCTCTTTTGTGGTTAACCTGATAAAATGTCATAGCTTCTGTTCATGTGAGGAGCAAGCCAATACCCCCCCCCCCCCCCCACACACACACACACACACACACACACACTTCTAATGGAAACACTGATGAATGTTATTATTATCATCTGGCATAAATATCAGACTATTGTTATTGTTGAAGGGCTGTGAGTATGTTAGAGGAAGGGTGTGTGGTGTTCATCAAATGAGTAAAATTACTACAGAACCCTGGAAACTAACATACAGAGACACAAAGAAATGACGTGGAACAATTAGCGGCCTATCCTTTTATACTATCAGTTGTACTTTATGCCTTGTTTTTTATTGCCTACCCTTCTTATCAGTAGTGTAGTGGAGGGTACAGGCAGGTATACACAGTATACTCACTTCTTTCCTAGTGGGCATAGAGTATACTCACTTCTTAATCCCCACTGGTGCACGTATCAATTAGTAGTCATCGATTCGCTAAATTAGAGTAGACCCATTTCTCTAGAGTACACCACCACTACACCACTGCTTCTTAACGCAGTTTGCCATTGTGAGCTTAGCAGGAGTTAATGATTCACAGAGCACTGTGTCACAAGCTGTCATTTACCACTGTGTATGAGAGCCGTAAATGAGAAGCAAGCTTATCTGCACACGCACACGCATGAACAGTGGCCTTCCTTCAGCCGCGATGCTACGCTTGCAGGTTTCCACTCCAAGCTGGGGTATCCGTATGAGCGTAGGCGGTGTGAGTTTGGGCGCAATACCTACTCTGCTACCTTCTGGAAGTATCCACTGGGGAGTATGATCTGGCCTCCGACGCTGGGCAACGTCTCTGCGAAAAAAGCAGAAATCTGCGGAAGCAAACTTTTCAGGTCAATTCAAAATGTTCACATTGAAACCTATCCAGAGCGACTTGCACAGCTTTTGCATTTTTTACATAGTATGCACTTAGTATGCACTTAGTATGCACATAGTATGCACATAGTATGCACTTTGTATGCTGCTGGATACATGCTGAATTAATGCAGTGAAAGGGTACAACAGCAGTGACCTAAATGGGAATCAATCCTACAACCTTTGGATTATAAACCCAGTTCCCTAACCGTTATACTACACTGCCATTTAGACTGATGAACTTTGGTGTAAATCCTACATGAAAACGCAAAAAGGGACCAGGGTTCAAATCGTAGGTGGGACGTGGATTTTATCAGTAAGCACAGAGCATCAGAAATGCGATTTTGCATGTCTAAAATCAAAGACTGTCTGCTCAGCAGATGCAAAGAGAGGCATGAAACCCATCAGCGTGACATTGGAACTCCCACACGCCACACGCACATCCAGGCCGCTTTTTAATAACACAACTGAGCATGTACGTACCTTGCGCCCTTTCTTGTGAACCTCTTCAATCAGATCCTTCACACAGTCTGCATAGGCCTGCCCAGGGTCTGGATGATCCTCCCGATAGCGCCCCTTATAGGTGTCTGGGAGAGGAGCCTGTGAGGGAGTAGAGGAAAAAGTATCCTCAAAAAAAGATGTTTTCTCTTTAATTAACTACAGATTGATTCATTCATTCACACTCACCATAAAATATGTATTTGTGACACTTAATTTAGAATGCACATTAGTCCTGTATTATGATGCTGGAATGTACGTATGACAAAAACTCATGATTGACCATATAGAAGAGGAGTTCACCTAGGAAAGAAAATATTACACATTATCTTAACCTTTACAGACTGAGTACTATATACACCAGTGGTCCCCAACCCTGTTCCTGGAGATCTACCCTCATGTAGGTTTTCATTTCAACCCTAATTTGGCACACCTGATTCTACTAATTAGCAGCTCAACGAGATCTCTAGTTGTTGAATGAGGTGTGCTTTGTTAGGGTTGGAGTGAAAACCTACAGGACAGTAAGATCTCCAGGAACAGGGTTTGGGACCACTGGTGTAGACACCATTCTTGTAGTTTTTTGTGATCATGTGCAGGACTACATTTCCCACTGTACTGGCTGCACCGTCAAAAAGTCTCCCTGGTTAGCAGTAGTAAATAATAAAGACAGTACCCCGCCAAACATGTTCCCCACCCACGAGGTAGTTACAGCCTACATACCACATGAACCCACTCCTTCTGCCCGCCTAGTTTCCTGAACTTGTACGGACTGATGTCGGTGAGTGACGTCAGATTTCCATGGTATGAGCTTGGGGGGGGGAAGAGAAAACGTTTGACATGCCAGTGATTGACAGGTGCTGTTGAAATGTAGGGTTTTTTTTTTGGCAAACAAATTCAATTAATTCAATTAAATTTTATTTGTATGTTGCTTTTTACAGAGAGCTGTTACATAGATGCTTTACAGAGAAACAGAAGGTATATTTGGCAGAAACCAGGCCTGAACCCCCAAAAAGCAAGCAAGCGAGGTGAAGTGAGAGTACAATGTAAACGTTAAATGTAAATGTAAAATTGCAATCACTTTTTTAAGTGTTCACTGAGCCACAACATAAAGACTTACACTGACTCCTTATCCCAAATGTATAAACAGGAAAATAATAAAAATCCTTTAAGATGTTTCTAAACACGAAGGTTTGGCTCTAAGGACATTCATTAGAAGTTTACTTCGGACTAGTAACCCACAAAGAAACATGCAAAGTACATGCTCTTCAAAATACCATTTACATTTAGCAGACGCTCTTATCCAGAGCAACTTACATACAGTGAGCCCCATAATTCATTGGACAGTGACACATTTTTTTGTTATTTTGGTTCTGTACTCTAGCACTTTGAGTTTGAAAGGATACAATGATGACAAAATGGCTGTAAGTCATCAAGGGTCTCAGCCTGGGGTATCAAACGAGCCTCAAACCATCACTCTGCTGCCAGATATGCAGTAGATATGAATGGATCACTTTAAGGGTTGTTTCTCCTGACAAATTTTCCTATTGAACTCCTATTCCTATTGAAAAATAAGTCAGAAGAAGAAAACCCTTCAAGTTATCCATCCATATCTACTGCATATCTGGCAGCAGAGTGATGGTTTAAGGCTTGTTTGATACGTCAGACCCTTTATGACTTAGAGCCATTGTGCCAACCATGTGTTCCATACTGTTCCAGTGTAATTTACAGCTAAATCTAGTCCCACCCCCCAATTCCCATAGAGATCCATTCAAATGCAGAAAGGTTATAGTATCGCTTGTAGGAGTACCAGCAAATAAGATATCAAGAGTCTTTTGATATTGTTGGGTCACAGACATCAGGAAGTCATGGCATGCAAAGGATATGCGACCAAATATTAAAAATGATTACTTTATTCTACATTATGTTAAACTGTCCAATATTCTTTGATGGCCGAAAATGGGGGGACTATGTACAAAAGGTTCTATTATTTCTAAACGGTTCATCCGATATGGATGAAAATACCCTGAAATTAAAGCTGACAGTCTGCGCTTCAACCTCATTGTCATTGCATCCTTTCAAACTCAAAGTGCTAGAGTACAGAACCAAAATAGCAAAAAATGTGTCACTGTCCAATGAATTATGGTGCTCACTGTATTAAAGTAGTACATGTGCACTACATATCCTATGTCTGTACTGTATCAAAACCCCCTGTGCTATGATATAAGAACTCCTTGCTTTCAGGATAAAAAAAAAAATAAACTCATTTTTAAACTAAAACCTGAATGAAATACGCTTGATATATTTGTTTTCTTTGGTTCTTTATATAACTATTATATAAAGTTTTTGATTGATTGCAAAGGGCCTTTATCATTTACAATAAAATGGTTTGTGAAAAGCTTGCATGTAAGAATTCACTGCATGCTTAAATCGTAATCACCCCCACCCCCCCCCCCCAAGAAAGAAAGGCCTTACTGGTCCAGCACTATTACGTCATCATTTTGGCTGTACTGGCGGGCTAAACGTAGGGCAAGGTCGTTGGCTTCCGAACTGTGGGAAAACAGCAAGTTTAAACAAATTCAGTTTAGATTTTTCCGTCCTGCCAAGAAGCTTCTGTCAAAACATCACCCACCCTGCCCCCAAGAAACGATTTAACTTAACCATCTTTATGAGTGTTCTTTTTACAGAAGACGGTTGAATTAAATGAACCTCATTTGGGCTGTAAACTGTCTGCTGGGGGGGGGGGGTTTACCCGGAGTTGAGAAAGTAGAAGACGCTGAGCTTGTCTGGGAGTGTGGCAGAGAGGCGGTCAGCGTAATGGACGATGTTGTCGTGCAGGAAACGCGTGTTGGTGTTCAGGAGTTCCATCTGAGCCGTGGCAGCCTTGGTAACGGCCGGATGGCAGTGTCCCACTACGCAGAAGAGAAAAGGTCAAAAGGTCACGCAGCACGTTGAAGCCATTTATGGTATGGTTTTCCAGAACTTCTTTAAAAACAAAACACAGAATATCCTTCCTATGGTGACCGCATATACAGTGCAGTCCGTAAGTATTTGGACAGTGACACATTTTTTGTCGTTTTGGATCTGTACTCCAGCATGTGATCCATCAATATCTACTGCATATCAGGCTCGTTTCATACTTCAGACCCTTGATGACTTACAGCCATTTTACCAATCATGTGTTCTATACTATTACCATGTAATTTACAGCTTAATCTAGTCACACCACCAAATTCCTAAAGAGATCCATTCAAATGCAGAGAGGTTATATTATCCCTCGTAAGAGTACCTGAAAATAAGATATCAAGAGTCTTTTGATGTTTTTGTGTCACAGACATCAGGACGTCATGGCATGCCAAAGGATATGCAAACAAATATTAAATATGATGACATAAGTTTATGTTCATTTGTCCAATTACTTTTTGTCCCCTAAAATGGGGGGACAATGTATAAAAATGGCTACAATTGCTACACGGTTCAACTGATATGGATGGAAAAACCCTCAAATTAAAGCTGAAAGTCTGCACTTTAACCTCGTCACTGTTCCATTTCAAATCCAATGTGCTGGAGTACAGAGCCAAAACGACAAAAATTGTGTCACTGTCCAAATACTTACGGACGGCTACGTTGACCATTCATTTCAGTATTGTACAGCAAAAGGTTGGAGAACCGTTTTGTGCCGTGATCGTAAATCTTTTTTCTGGTAGATGCCTTTTCTGGCCACCTAGCGAGGTTAAAACTGCAGCCAATGATCTATAATAATAAAACTTTATTTGTATAGCACCTTTCATACATAGTTGAAGCTCAAAGTGCTTTACATAAAAGTACAGATTAAAACAAGAATACAGATTCGAACAGCAGATACAGCTCTAAACTTTGTTAATCCTTGATGGTACATCTGATATCAGTGTAGCAGTACAAACGGTTGATTGTTAATTCCTTTTGTGGAAAGTGACGCAGCAGTAAAAAGGTGTGTATGAAAATAAAGACGGAGACGTCCTGCATTGATCCTTGATCTTTTGTTTTAATAATCATAAGTCTATGTTCCTTGCCTGAACCCCCTTTCTCGGAAGCAAAGGTTTGTGTTATAATTAGCCCAAGCTACAAAGATGAACACGGTGTTCGGTACACTAGTACACTACTGCACTACTGTCTTAACAACGGCGAGGTGGGAATTCATAACTATATAAACCTAATGCAGAGGTGGAAAGTCCAGTGGTCAGAAAGTAAAAGTCCTGCCATGTTTTTCTTCCACCCAGTAAGTAACTTTGTTTAAGCTCTGCATCTTTTTCTGCACACGTCGCCGCCCCTGCTGTGAACATTAATCTTGTTTGTGTAGATCAGATGTTTCCAATCTTATCTCCTTTACAATATGCTTTCTTTGTTTCTCATTTTACATGCATGCTTTTCATGTATTCATTCATTTCTGGACCAGGTGTAACTAATAATAATAATAACAACAACAACAATTTTATCTATAGTGATTTTCTAGCGGTTGTTAAAATAGAATTACACAAACGACATAGGCTACAACAAAAATAAATCATGAGAATAATAAAAGTTAAGAAATGCAGAGTACAAACAACGTCGCCGTTAAGATACCCAGGTGCGAATATTGAAACGACAAAAAAGTTACTGATGGTTAAGAGTCTTTGCCGGCAATTGGAACGTCAGTTTTTTTTGTTTGTTTTTTTTACTTAGTCCCTACCGTGATGGACATTGCTGATGCAATCCAGGTACCTCGTGCCATTCTCATCATACAAGTACTGTCCGCGAGCTCTAACTATCTTCACCGGATCATCCGAGTAGAAAAGCCGGCAAGAATGCCTTTGATTAAAAAAAAAAGACAGGTACACAAAATGACTTGCCACTGCCTTAGGTTATCTCTGAAAATCCAAAAAAAAGTCTCACTTGAATATCAGTAATGACAATGACAATAGCTTAACTATCTAACCCAACATATTAACTTCTGAAAAAGCAGTTGCCTAATGCATAACGTTAATAGTTTGTTGGCTAAACTTGCCAACCGGAATTCACAAGACTCGGAATTCGACGAAACAGGACTGCAACTCTGAGAGTATGCAGTCCTGTTTCGTCGTCAGCAAAACTAACTTACCCAATAAGCTTTTTCCGCATTTCCAGGGTATTTTGTTTATTGAACATTTCCATTGTCAATTTTCCGTGAGCGAGTTGTTTTTGTAAAATGTATAGTGTACAGTGTTGGATCATTAAAAATATTATAATATATGCTTCCTGTAACCACAAAGGGGTGCCATTTTCAAAATAAATGTGAAAAATATTCTGGTCTATTCACTGGTCTGTCAGTTAACTTACGTTGAAATACACGTTGTACAAAGGCTAATTAAATAATTAAAATTTAATACGAAATCCTGAACTGGGCCCTTGCCGCTCAGCCTATATTTTAATTTGGCCAACTAGGCTACCAATACTAAACAGTTTCTATACGTAGCATAGAATTGAGTTGATCAATAACTAGTTATTACTTTATAGCTACTGCATAAAAATAGTGGTCTGACTGAACTAGCCTATAGTATTGCAATGAAAAAGGGTTGATATGACACTAGCATGTCACCGGATTACATAATGCATCGGAAGCAAATAAGCAGGTCACAAATTTATAACACCACACTTGAGGTAACTCATTTACAGTCGCATTGGCTTGTTCATTTTAGTAGGCTACGAATCACTCCAATTAATATCAGCCAGACCTTGTCGTCTCCGCAAACGAGGTCTTTTACTTTGTAGCCTACATTCATGCGGATTTTACATTCCGCGTGAGAGGAAGTTCACGAAACTATCGTCACGAGGGGCGCTGATGTGTTTCCGTCCTTCCATTCCATGTATATCTCTTTAAGGCTGTAACTACAACAACATGCAAAACAATCTGTTCTTCCTCCAAAACAGCCGATGAGACCGCACATTTATAAACTCCTCAAAAAAAGTTCGGAAACGTTATTTCGGTCGATTATTCCTCCCCTTTAATAATACCAATTGGTATTGTATTTTATATCGCTGGAAAGCCTGATTAGTCACCTTTACAACGAGGTACAACTTGTAAGGATCATGCATTCGTGGAATGAGCAACACAGCTAACCGTGTGGGTAGCGGCCCAAAAAAATGTGCCAAAATCCCCTGCAATATTCTTCTGTTGGTATTCACTCTCGTTTTGAGTTGCTTGGTGGATTGGATGATTGCACTCTCCCACAGTAATAAGGAAAAAACAACACATATTGGCCATTTTTACACTTTATTCATTTTACACTGTCAGGGACCTCAGTATCGTGTGGCAGATCTATACGCAGTCACAACAGCTTGGCACCTCCTCCTCATGCTGGTCACCAGCCTGGTCACACACTGCTGTGGGATGGCATCCCATTCCTCAACCAGGATTTGCCGCAAGTCAGCCAACATGGTTGCGTTGGTCACTCTGGCACGTACAGCACGCCCAAGCTGATCCCACAGGTGTTCAATTGGGTTGAGGTCTGGACTCACGGCAGGCCATTCCATCCTCTCCACTCCCAAATTCTGGAGGTACTCTGTGATGATCCTGGCTCTGTGGGGGCGAGCGTTGTCATCCTGGAGGATGGAGTTAGGTCCCAGATTCTGGAGATATGGGATTGCCACTGGCTCCAGAATCTCATTCCGATATCTCACTGCATTGAGATTGCCTTCAATGATGACAAGTTCTGTTTTGCCTGTGAGAGAGATACCGCCCCACACCATGACACTGCCCATTGTTTTTTCCTTATTACTGTGGGAGAGTGCAATCATCCAATCCACCAAGCAACTCAAAACGAGAGTAAATACCAACAGAAGAATATTGCAGGGGATTTTGGCACATTTTTTTGGGCCGCTACCCACACGGTTAGCTGTGTTGCTCATTCCATGAATGCATGATCCTTACAAGTTGTACCTCGTTGTAAAGGTGACTAATCAGGCTTTCCAACTATATAAAATACAATACCAATTGGTATTATTAAAGGGGAGGAATAATCGACCGAAATAACGTTTCCGAACTTTTTTTGAGGAGTTTAGATAGCTAACTGCTTCTAAATTAAACAAACTGCTAAAATGACATCATCCTGTTGCGTCTTTGGGTGCCAAAACAAGACGAAACTTAGATTTTACAGGACACCTTCAGCATCTCCGGATTCAAGCAATTCACTGGGCAGATTCATATTGATAATACCCGGGTGTGCACACCATATCAGGCAAAATACTTTGCTAAATTGCTACGTTATTGTGGATACTGCTGCTGGTGATCTATCATAGCTAAAGTTAGATCATGTGCATTGTGTGTGTGCTTTTTTTAATTTCCCCATTGTTTACATTGACGTTACTGCGGTGGTGGCATGATATGTTGTATAGCTAACGTTAGTTTATAGGCGTTGGGGGTAACAGTAGTCAAACGTTAGCCATTACACTCCGTTGACGGTGTAATTAGGGGACCGAGCAGCGTCGCTGCTGGTACTCTATTGTTTTTGTTTGGATTCTTTCTTTTTTTTCTTCTCCCCTTTCACATAAAATTCCCGTGAGCTGGTTTGGCCTAGAATCACCAAACTTGGCAGGCTTGTTGGGATTGCGAAACTCTTCGATCCTCTACATTATGACGCAGATTGAACACCTGGTGGCGCTGTAGTGCACGTGACAAAATTTTGACATTGACACGCCCACTGCCGACCCCCTGTTTGACCTAGAGTCACAAAATGTGGTATACTGCTTCTTTTAATGTTGTTTTCACATGAACAAAAAACCTTTCTATTACAAAGGTTAAGAAATTTAACAGTATTAACTGTTCACTCATTAACTGTTCAATACTACCGACCAACAAAATATTTACAGCAGGTCACGTTTATGCAGTTGGCTATGGGAACAAGTATCCATTTGTCAGACACAGAAAATATGGTTTTCACTCAAAATATGATCTGGTACAGAGCGCGTTGTTGCAGTAATGTAAAAAATCAATTAATAACTGTGCCATTGGCTACATATTTTGAACTAACATTTATTTCCAAACGTCGTCACTAGTCTCAATCTCACACAAAAGCAGACAAAAACATCCGTCTATGTGCAGGCCTACCTATGTTGTCCTGTTGCGGTTTAGCGGGCAAGATTCCTTGATTCATTTGCAACAAAGAGGATGTGCACTTCAGCTCTGTTCAGGTTAAGGTTTTAACACATAACACAATGTCACCATAAAAATGAAGTAGGCTACTAGGAAAATTAAGAGTTTACGATAATACACAAGCCCTTACGGGATCGGGTTTAGATACCATCAACAATGGCAACAAAAAAAAAATTAGAAACAAACATTTTGCTTTTTGGGTCAACCCTGTCTAGAGTTGTCTACCATTTTGCAGTCTCTGTGTTTGACAAATGCTGCTCATGCCGCTCGGACCCCGGGAATCGCTGCTTGCAGCTATATTTTAAATTGCGATCGTGGACCGAGGGGAGAGAAATTGCAATAGTGGACAGCAAAGAAGGGGGTAAAGTTTCAGGGGTCAGGGGGTGAGTAGGCGCCTCAATAACCCGGGAACAGTCATGGAACGCCTCAATAAAATTTGTCAGGACATTACCAATAACAAACCCGGATCATATGACGCAAATAAACAATAACCACTTATCAATATGACATTTACCATTACAACAATCAATACAAGAAGCATAAAAGAACGTAATAAATGACACTCCGTTTTCTCCATTATACAGCAGCTCCCCTTGGATGGCCCATCCTCCGACAGGAATGCGGGATTCCCTACCGCCAGATGGACGACATGCTGAGGGGAGAGTGGAGAATGGGGGGCTCTCTCTGGTCCGGCTCTAATGTCGCTCGAGCCGATGGGGTCGGCACGTTGGTCAAACACCCCTACGTTAGAA
Source organism: Synaphobranchus kaupii (assembly GCA_029718625.1). Lineage (NCBI taxonomy): Eukaryota > Metazoa > Chordata > Actinopteri > Anguilliformes > Synaphobranchidae > Synaphobranchus > Synaphobranchus kaupii. The sequence goes on from CM056393.1 coordinate 4,026,514, forward strand.
TAACGGCTCAAAACGTAGTAGAGAGTGGATTACTTCCCAGGGACTAACCTGAAATATGGAGAGCTGGAGCAGGCAAAGCTCAGAAACGCAACCCATTTAATAAAACAGGGTCACTGTTGCTTCAACGTAGGGGACGTCTTCTTCAGAGTCAATCGAAAAGCATTGTTTCTTGAAAAAGCAGACATCGAAGAAGTCTCTCTGGGTAACAGTGTCTGCTAAATTAATTTAATATAATCTAATGATTAGCGATAGGCAGCAGCATTCCAGGTCAATCCTGTGGCAATTCAGTGAGGTTGATGCTACAATATGTGAATAAAATTTGTAATTGAAAATCGTACTTTCCGTATTCCTTTTGAATCAATGTTAGAGAGAATGCATTTTGGGAATGTCAAGTCAAGGTTATGTATTACTATATTTTGTGCTTAAACTTTGATGATGCAAAATAATAATAATAATAATAATGAATCAAAATTTTACTGCCTTTAAATAGTGGTAAAGTTACTTATATTCTTTAGACCTGGTCCTCAAGAGTTTGTGCTTCTCCACAAACCTTAGCCATCAATGTCCATGCCAGATGTATATTTTCCAAATGATTTATTGTTGCTGTATATTATACATTTATAATTTCATGCATATTTATATTGACTGTAAATTCTCAACCAAGAAGTGAAATTGGTGTCTTGACTGTCTTGGAATTTAAAAAAATAAATAAATACACTTTTGAGTCCAAAACAACATTTATTTAACACTATAATAAAATATATAATATATAATATAAACTTTTACATCATTTTTAGTTGTGTTTTATCATATGGGAAGTTTTAAGTTTTAACTGTTCTCTGTACAGAAGAATTCAACATGTAGCCTCAAGCATGTATTCGCCATGTAAAGTCCAGTCTTCTCAGGTTGTTTCCAGAAAACAACGTTAAATCTCTTGTCTGTCACCAGAGGTAGAGTAAGAGGAACAGTGGCAGTAATGTACTACATTTTACAGGGCAGGTGGGACACAATGCATTGAGAATATTTCATAGTCTATCACCATATAAAGCTCATTCTTGTGGCTGACTGCCCACCTTCAGTCCCATATAATCTTTGGAGGTCCTTGGTCGTGGTGCTGACGTAATTGGGCATTTGGTCATAACTAGCACCAGGGACCAAGTAACTGGCCCTCATTCCCCCAGAAATGGGGCCAACTCCGCACCACATTCCATGCTTGGCAGCCCTGTGGAGTGCAAATGTGTTCCTGTCCGCCTTCTTGGCGGCGTCAATTATCCCGTCGGTGTAGCGCTGGTATTGCTCCTCTTCCTCAGCGATCAGCTCAGCGTACTTCCTGTCAAATTCCATGTGCTCCCGCTGCCGAAGGCGGTCCTTGGCGCGCCTCTCGGTCATCTGATGGCGAAGGAAGCCATCCATGGTGGCGCGCTTCTCCTCCTCCTTCCGCGCCTCCAGCTGTTGCATTTCCCAGAAGAGGTCGTCTTGCTCTTTCCTGGCGTTGAGGAAGTCCCGTGAGCTCTGGCCCTCCTCCTTGGCCCGGCATTCCTGATCCCGGCGCTTGTTCTCCCGGTGCCTGGTGATGGCGTTCCGCATGGCCTGCCGTTTCCCTTCCAGATCCGCACGCTCCCGCTGCAGCTTAGACTCCCACTTGGCTATGCTGTTGGACAGAATCTTGGCGTTGAGCTCTTCCTCTTGGCTGGCTTTCTCCCGCATATCGGTGGCCAGCTGCCCCACCACCATCTCCTTGTACCTCTGCGCCACCCTGCGCCTCTCTGCCCTCTTCTCTTGCTTCCTCATCATCTGCTTGTCCCTCTCCATCTCGAAAAACCTCCGCCTCTCCTCCTCCATCTCTTGCTTCTTGGCCTCTAACGCCCTGATGGCGTTCATTGCCAGCAGATGCTCGGTGTGGACCTTCCTCGCCTTCATCATCTTCTCTTTCTTCTGCTCTTTGAGCTTGGCCTTCTCCCTCTCGAATTGCTCGCATAGTTCCTGGCATTCCTTGACCTCTTTCGCCTTCTCCACCTTTCCCTGCCGCCTGAGCTCCTGCTCTTTCATCTGCTCCGTCAGGAATTCCCGGAAGACCTTCTTCTCCGAGTCCTTCCGCCTGACCTTCTCCCGCTCCTGCTCCACGGCCTCCAGCTCTTTGTGTCTGAGGTCAGCCATGCATTTCCTTGTCTCCTCCTTGGCAGCGCTGATCATCCTCTGTTTCAATGTCAGCTGGTCATCTAGCTCCTTCAGGGCCTCGGTTTGCAATAGTGCGCGATGAAACTGCTTCACACGATCACTCTGGTAGAACTGTTGGCATATTGCTTTTGCAAGGGCCTCCTGTCTTTGGTTCTGAAGGCCTTTTCTCCAGCCATTCTGCACAACTGTAGTTCCTGACGCCATTTCCATCTTGAACTTAATGCTTTCGATTCACCAGAGATACCACACTACTGTTTCACTTCACAGCCCGTAATTTATAAGGGATTATGTCATTAATTGTCCATACTATGATGTCATATAAGGAGCACAGACAGAAAGTTCCAAAAATCAAGTGAGCTTGAAGCCCATGCCATTGTGACATCAGATTAGAATCTTCTGTCCTAACGATCAAAGGAATGTCATTAAATGTAAACAATTATTGTATATTTTGATTCTAAACAAAGATGATACACTAAAGCAATATTGAATGACAACTTGCATTGTAGCAGGAATCTTGACAGACCTAGAGGGTCTGGACACAAAGCTGATATTCATGCTATAACACACATTCAAGTTTGAATTCCTCATAGACCCAGACATGGCCATTTTAAATTGAAACCTTAAATAAGTTTTAAGATGTATATTAAAAGTCTCTTTTTTTAAATATGGCTGACTGCTTACAACATGTTTACATTGTATTTAGCTGTGCAATTTCATGAACATTGGCACTACTAGGAAGACTGCTTGAACGTCCAATCAACATCCAGGGCTGGAACTACCTATTTCATATCTTACACAGTTGCTGTAGTAGAGAAAATGATCCATCTTCAAACACTTCTAATCTTAAAATGCTTTGAAAAATTAAAAAGAAAAGGCATTTTGATGAAAGCATTTTTACTTTGAGTGATGTACATGTTCAAAGACCCTCTTGTTAGTATTTAAATTTGAAAAAATAAATAAATAAAATTCTAGTCTGGGCCAGTCATGTCATCTTGAAACTATGTTTGCATTTATATATTATATAATGTATATATTATTATTATTATTATTATTATTACAACGACAATGAAAATATCTATGCGTGCCCTATCAGAGGTCAAAGGTCCTGGAGTCATTAAGATTGTTTGTGGGCCAGGCACTGCAGGAGCTGCAACCCCTCTTGTTTTTTTGTTTGAATAATCTGTAGTATTTACTGAATAATTATATCTGAATGTTAAACAGGCCAACCCTGTTGTTCTCTGCCAGGATTATATACATTGGTATTTTGTTATGGTTCCCTACAGAGAAGAATTACACTGTCTCTTCCTGTGGGATTAGAGATATAAAATATACATATTCAAACCTTGTCAGGTTATATAAACACATGCCACTTGAGTTGCTTTGTATGTATTTGCTGAGAAACTGTACATTTGGATAAAGGCTAAAACAAAACTCCCTTATACTAACACAATGGAATGTTGAGCATGCTCAGTATTCCGAACTGTCAGTTGGTTTTGAAATCTGCCTTCTGCTCTTTGATTGATTTAACCCCACTGGCAACCTATGCGGTTGAAAATCTGAAAACACGCTTGGCAAAGTTAACGTTGCAAATTTTGTGTTGTACTGGAATGGCAGGTTTGGACATCTGATCCACTAAATTAGGGGTGGGTGGGGCTAAGACCTACAGAGCAGTTTGCCACTTTTAAGTTTTCCAATGAAATAACGACAATTACCACAGACTCTGGCTCTTTACAAGTACTGATTTCCGTACCCTCAGGCAGACACACAATAAAGCCCCAAACTTGGGTTGTTTTGTGCTTAGAGTGAGAAGAGTAGCAATTTCTAATCATTTTATTGTGAGGTGGCATCAGAGAAACTTGGAATGATTTTACATACTCCTGAGCAAAAGTAAGCATCAGTAAAAATCCATTTTAAAAAAGGTTTTTTTATTCATTCTGTATTCATAAAAACAACAAAGAACATGATTTAAATAGTACATGTAAATGACATTGGAGTAGAAGTTTAAAACACATTATTAATGGATTTAAGGGTTGGGCACTGGGGGTCTAAGTATATTATATTTTATAGACATAATTCATTGATAAATATTTCTTTAAGTCACTTCTTCACAAATGTGGGTATTTAATCTAAGATAATTAGATTTTTATTTCATAATGTATTATTAAGGGAATTAAATGCATTGTTCCTGATTATTAGAAGAGTTTTAAAGATGTCAGGCCCAAGTGGGGACAGAGAATGGTAGCCTACGTAACAGTGGCCTGTTGGTTTAAAAATAGGGCCTCTTGCGTTATCGTTTTGTGCAGCTAGCAAGTACAACACAAGATGCAAAATGCAAATGAGGACCAGTAAAGGAGAACAGGACTGGGAATGCACCAAAATGTAGATGCTAATTATGATACAATACTATAAGAATATTTCTCTGCATATATAGGCTATTACCATATAAAACCCAATCTTCTTCCATCTGATTGATTGATCTCTGTATTGTCATATAGTCTTTTGAGGTCTTGGGACGTGGTGTCGACATAATTGGGAATTTTATCATAGTTTGCACCAGGAATTAAATAACCTGTTCTGCGGCCTCCGGTGATGGGACCCAACCCACACCACATGCCGTGATTGGCCGCCCTGAGGAGCGGGATTGTGTTCCTGTTCGCCTTTGTGGCGGCGTCGATTACTGCGGCGGTGTACTGCTGGAACTGCTCCTCCTCTTCAGAAATCAGTTCCTCATATTTTTCGTCAAAGTCCAGCAGCTCTCGCTGCGTAAGGCGGCCGTCGAAACGCCTCTCCAGCATCTGGCGGCGGAGAAAGGCGTCCATAATGCCGCGCTCCTTCTCCTTTTCCTGCGCCGTCAGCTCCTGCGTTTCCCAGTAAAGCTGGTCTTCCTCTTTCCTGGTGTCCAGGTTCTCCTGCGCACTCTGCTCCTCCTCTTTGGCGCTCTGCTCCTGGTCTCTCCGCTTGTTCTCCCGGTGCCTGGTGATGGCGTTCCGCATGGCCTGCCGGTTCCCTTCCAGGTCCGCGCGCTCCCGCTGCAGCTTGGCCTCCCACTTGGCTATGCTGTCTGCCATAATCTTGGCGTTGAGCTCTTCCTGTTGGCTGGCTTTCTCCCGCATATCGGTGGCCAGCTGCCCCACCACCATCTCCTTGTACCTCTGCGCCACCCTGCGCCTCTCTGCCCTCTTCTCTTGCTTCCTCGTCACCATTTTGTCTCTCTCCATTTCAAAAAACCTCCGCCTTCCCACCGCCATGTTGTGCTTCTCGGCCTCCAGCACCCTGATGGTGCTGGTCGTTGCCAGAAGTTCCCTGTGAGCTTTCCTGGCGTTCATCTGGTCTATCCGCTCCTGCTGTTTGCGCATTTGCTTGTCCCGTGCGTATTGCTCTCGCATCTGCCGGCACTCTTCGATCTCCCTCTCCTTGTCCAGCCTCATCTGCCTTCGCATGCATTCGTGCTCCATCATTTGATGCTTTATGTAGTTGCCAACAGCCTTCGTCTCCATCTCCCTCTTCCTCAGGTTCTGCCGGTCCTGCTCGAGGCCCTCCAACCATTTCCTCTTTATGTCGTCAATGATTTTCTTGGTCTCCTCATTGGCCGCAGCGGTCAGCTTCTTCTCCAGCTTCACCTGGTCCTCGCGTTCCTTCAGCGTTTCGGACTGTAGAAGTGCGCGATGGAACTGCTTCACGCGGTCGCTTTGATAGAACTCCTGGCGTACGGCTTTCTGCCTGGACTCCTGCCTGTGGCCCTGAATGCCTCTTCTGCCAACCTCATTTTCAACTGTCGCTGAAATGTCCATTTTCACCTTAACGGGTTCAGCAACACCTGGCCCGTTCAGTTTGCTGCCAAGCTTTTATAATGCACGAGATCATTAGGCGTCCCCTGTGATGTCACGCAAGCAGTCAAAAAGTGAAGGCCTGGACGAGGACGGAGGGGGGGCTGAGTGTTGTGACGTCAGTGCACGAGGTTGAAGAACATAGCTTGTATAAAAATAGTTGAAGAAGTGCAGGTATCCCCATCCACTAAAAACACTTAGCTAGACGCACTACTGTACAATGTATAGCCACCGAGATAAGCAAATAAGATAAGCACGAGCTAGCAAATGAATCAGACTTTAATTAACCAGCATATAACGTCACTGTTCTATTTGGCTATTTAGGGTGATGATGTAGGCTATAGTTAACAAGTTAGTCTATTAGTCAGTTGTCAGCTTGAATCAAACGGTATAAGCTATAGCTCACCTTGCGAGTTAACCTTGCGAGATAATTGTTGTAGTTGAAGACAACTTTGTTGTCCGTTTTCAGTGTCGTATGAGTAACCGATCAATCTACATATAAATCTTTTTTAGATTTGGCAGGGTGTTACGTGTATAATGTAGCGTAGCTACGTTATTGTTAATCTTCAAATGTAGCTGGCTAGCAATTCAGCGCCTGTTATTTTTATTAGACGATAAATATAAACACCGAGATCACAAAACAGTACTTTTATCGATGTAATTCATATGACTTGGTGTTTACTCAGATAAGTATACGTGGCAGTTTCCGTAGTGTAGTGGTTATCACGTTCGCCTAACACGCGAAAGGTCCTCGGTTCGAAACCGGGCGGAAACACATCGCGTTTTTTTTAGGAGTCCCCATAAGTGACCAATCAAACGCTCCCGCAAACAGCAAAGTAAGGGCCGAAACATGCCTCACGCAAATACGTGACGCTTCGAGCTATGCGAAGTTTTTCTTTTGCATTGACATTTGTGAAAGACACACCAGAGGAAAGCACAGATCGAACAAGAAAGTAGTTTACTGTTTTTGCCTGCTATAGCGTCCCTCGGTGCAACGCTCTGCTTGTCTTTCAGAAATGTCATGGCAAAAGAAAAACTGTTCGTGTAGTTCGAAGCCTCCACGTTCACGTATTTGCGGGCGTGAGGTATGTTTCGGCCATAAGAACCATGAAAGCTGTCATTTTAAATAAATGCATAATTTTATTTTAATATAATTGGATTAAGACGTCACTTGAGACATCGTTATTGTTGAATATTTTACACAATAACGCGGTGCCATATTTACTTTCTCATTTAATAATTCAAACCATTTCCATTTCATTATGACAATTTCTCACAGGACGTATTTCAGAACGATGTTAAAATCATTTACGCATTTTCCACAAGTACTTTCCGATCAACGCAAGAGGGCAGCATTTAGCTACTGATTGGCAAATTCGTCAGGCTCAATTTCTTTCCCCAATTGTGAGGAAAATATTTAAATGCTTGGTACCTGTAACTACAGATTGAATGTGTAAAATGGCTACAATTGCTACACGGTTCACTCGATATGGATGTAAAAACCCTCAAATTAAATATGAGTCTGCACTTTAACCTCATAGTCATAGTCACTGTTCCATTTCAAATCCAATGTACTGGAGTACAGAGCCAAAACAACAAAAATGTGTCATTGTCCTAACACTTTTGGAGTGCACTGTAGGCTGTATATAGTCATTGCATATCAAGTCTGGCCAATGACCTCCGACAGAACCTTCAAGGACCCCATGTTGAAAACCCTTGGGTTAGTCCAATCAGGACTAAGATCTCAGGACTGTGATAATTTGGGATAATTGTTCTGTGGTACTGGTTAATCTAGCTGTTTGTGGCACTTATAATGTTACACTGTTGCAATTATTGTTTCATGTTAGTAGTAGTTTATACAGTCACATACAGTCTATGGAATAGATTAGCTACAGGTTGGACATTGCATCAGATAAAAGCAGCTGGTTTCCGTAGTGTAGTGGTTATCACGTTCGCCTCACACGCGAAAGGTCCCCGGTTCGAAACCGGGCGGAAACAACTTTTAGTTTTATATTGATTTTGCTAGCTGTGTAGAGAAAATAAATCAGTCTTATGAGCTGTTTATGAAAAAAAGCGCCACGCTCGCTTTCAGACGTATCCGTAACGGCAACGTATAGGCTATAACAGATACAAATGTTTTACGTAAGAGAGACAAAGCCGGAAAAGCAGGGGAATTCAAGTGAGCGCACCACGGCACTGCATGCTGCTTGCGCACTACCCCGCCCCAAGAAGGCGGAGGCCATCTCACCTGGCGCTAATTTAAACCTGGTTTGACGAACATGGCGTGTTTTCTCACTGACTGCTGCTCGATACAGCATGACAACACGCGTAGACACGGCGTTGCACAGCCCGCCGGAGCCGAGGTTCGTAAAGTTGGAATCGTTCGTTATATCCTGCGTTGACTTGTAGCCTAACTCGTGTTTCGTCTCCGATATAAACATTCAAACAAAACCGTAGGCTACTCTTCCCCAAATCAGTCTGTTTGCAGCGCTGAAATGCCGGGTGAAATTCTATTTATAGAAGGATTGAGGTGGGCGTCGATCATCTTCAGTCTGTCGCTCGCGCTTTGTTGATGCCCGACACATAATCGTCATTAATCAGATTATTTGCTGATGTAGTGTTTTGTGATGACCAGAGGTTGACTGTTTGTTGTTTTTTTACGGTCATATGCCACTATTTCAGGGGATGGTCCATGCCACTTTGGTTAGGCCACTGTGAGCTTCCAGAGGGCCCTGTGGTCAGGCCGGGACATCATTCTTATGGGCTAGAACCATGGCTTCTCCCTGGTTGTAGTTCTGTGTATGACAGTTTAGTCAGGTAAGAGAAGAGTCCGTGGCACTGCCCATTGGTGCTGTGGTTTAAAAAAAAAAAATTTTTTTGCTTAATCAACTATAAGCCTCCTTCTCCACCTCCCTTCTGTAGTAACTCTGCAACGCGGCCCCCCTGCTCTGATCTGAACAGAGATGTTGATGCAGGTGCCGCTGATTCACAAAAGCCTCGCAGGTACAGCATCGACGCTCAGTCACAGATGCCTGTGAACGCACACGCGTCTCACAGCCATCACGTACACAAGCTGTCTTCAGGGGACGACCTTCCTGTTGGCACCTGGGCATGACCTTCTGTGGGCGTCTGTCCACCACCTTCCTTTGCGACCGTCTTCACTGTTCTATTACAGATCTTCAATCCTGGAGCGATGCATCCTCAGACTGTCCACTGCCAGTGTTGCCGTGGGGACGGAGGACGTTCTCTGTCCTCAGGACATGGATGGACTCGGGAGGTCAGAGACCTGGTTACCTAGGCAACAAACGGTCACGCGCATGGGTTGGACGTGTCTTGTCTGCCCGTTTCCTGCCTTGCTTTTGCGGTGGAACGTGTCGCCACGTCATCTTTATATTGTCCAAAGTTTTGCAGGGAAAATTTGTGTTCTGTTAAAAACCGGAAAATTCTGTTCCCCCCCCTTACCCATTTATAGTGCAGTGGTTGCACTGCTGAAAATGCTCCCAAATGCACTGTTCACATCACAATTGGAACAGTGCATTTCAACAGGTGTGGTTGAGTGATGGTGTTCTGTTAAAATAGCTGTTGGATTAGCTAAATTTTACTTCTCGGTAGCCTAGTGTTGTGTCCAGCTGTGCATCTTGCACAAGCCCTTTAGTGATGTTGCATCTTTAATACGGGGCGGCAGTGTAGTATAAGGGTTAAGGAACTGGACTTGTAACCGAAAGGTTGCAGGTTCGATTCCCAGGTAGGACACTGCCGTTGTACCCTTGAGCAAGGTACCTAACCTGAATTGCTTCAGTATATATCCAGCTGTATGAATGGATAAATGGAATAAGAAGTTGTGTAAGTCGCTCTGGATAAGAGCGTCTGCTAAATGCCTATAATGTAATGTACTCGCTGATCTGGGACTCTTGTTAGCCAGGTCTGGCACTACATTTCATATTAATCAGGTTAAAGCACTTCTTCCCCTACACTGCAAGCTGCTCTGGATAAGAGTGTGTGCTAAGTGAGCGTAATGTAATGTTATGTACGTACGTGTACGTGTTGTGAGACTGAGTACCAGCTAAACCTGACTTTCTCTGGAGGGCTCAGTCAGCTGCACCATGAACCCCGATCTCTGGACCCGTCCCGCTGTGAAACCAACGAAGCCGTCCTGAAGCGTCGGCAGAAGCAGATCCAGTACGGCAAGAACACCTGCGGCTACCAGAACTACCTGCAGCAGGTGCCAAAGTACGGACAGTGTGTGTGTGTGTGTGTGTGTGTGTGTGTGTGTGTGTGTGTGTGTGTGTGTGTGTGTGTGTGTGTGTGTGTGTGTGTGTGTGTGTGTGTGTGTGTGTGTGTGTGTGTGTGTGTGTGTGTGTGGGTGTGTGTGTTGGTGACTGGCCATTTGTTAATATTGGAATGTCAAAGCGTTTAGAATCTGATGTGACGTACATGTATGCAGGCCGTGTTGCAGATTTAATAAAAAAGACTCAAACCTTTTCTCTTGGAATAGTTTGTAAGTCACGCCATGTAAAGCTGGTTCCCGCCCCTAACCAATCAACTATGTGAGATACTTATGCACAAGCGTTCAGAACGCAAACCGGCTGTCATGGAATTTCTTCCATCTGTGGGATTGGTGATGAGGTAACGTGGCGTTTTGCGGTTTTTGTCCGTGTCTGACCGCAGACGACTCCGTCTCCCCGGGCTTCATCCTCGCACACCCAACAAGAACCGCAAATACAGCCGGCGTTCCTGGGACCGGCAGGTTCGTCTCTGGAGGAGGGCTCTGCATGCCTGGGACCCTCCCTCCAGCACCCCCCATGAGGCCTCTGGGTGGTCACAGACGAGCGTGGATCCACATGACTCCGTGGACCACCTGTGAGTACTGATGCGTTATTGTGGTGGCCTGAACCCCTTTTGAGTGGTAAAAACTTGTCCCCTCTATATACTGGCCCACTTGTCCGTGAATCTCAACAGGTGCACCTGCGGCAATGGTTCAAGAATGCCCATCGAACAGGAAAATGTATGTTTCAGAGAGTGTTTATGCAAATAGTAGATCAAAGCTGAGCTGAGCTCCTTTGATTGAAATCCAAACCTACGTCAGATCTGAAGCCAAATCTAACTGGCTTGTTTTGCCCATGATTTATTTATTCGTTTATTTTCTTGGATCAAATGTGGTGAAATGTCACGTTTCACAGGTTTCCTATTCCAGCTTAATTGGGACACGTTGGACAAGGCAAGCGAGAGAGCATTTATAAAAGTTTTAACTTTAAACCAATAAGCGGGGGCCTTTGAAACCACACTCTGTTCCAAGCTGCGAGCAGCGTCTTCGCCCCAGTGTGACTTGGTATTTGCGTCATCAGAACGGTGCTTCCCGGCCTCTGTTTTGACACAATCCCCCAGTCTGGTTTAGAGCACCTCCGTTCATTTAAACACAGCAATCATGTCTGTCTATCTGTCTGTCTTGTCTGCATTAGATCTTGCAGCAGGACTGGTTAACACCTCTGTGTTGCAGTACTGCTGATGCATAATTTTTTAATTACATTACAATCCTGTCAGATTCACACAAAGTTCTCTACATAGCGATCTCCATTATGCACGTATCGCACCTCACCGGGTGTGTGTGTGTGAGAGAGAGAATCCAGTTTCATTTGGTATCGTTGGACTTATTTGTTTTAGTCCTTTAGCTGAGTCATCTTTCTTTTTATTGACCTTTCCGTCTTTACTTCTTATGTTTCATTAGTGATAAGCAAAACTGTGCTTCAGTGACACTAGAAAACTTCCTACCTACACTGATGGAGCAAAGCGTCGCTGAGGAGTTTTCGGTTCTCATGAAGAGGGCATATATTGTCTAGGTTTCTGTTAATGAACTTGGCGAACCTATGTGCTTTCTAATTGACTCAGCTTGCATGTATTCCCATGGTGACAACCTAAAAAAACAAGTCAAATCTTTAGGGTGTGCTTGCACTAGCCTACTGTTATTTCAACATGTATTCAAACTTTATAATGTAAAAGTTTTTTTTGTAAAATTCCACGTATGCCATCTTATCACAGCGGGGTGGGAAATGTTTGATAATTAAGATTCCTCTCACTGGTACACGGTCATACCAGCGTATAGGGATACCCCTGCTTTCAGATATTGCGTGCGTGCGTGCGTGCGTGCGTACGTGCGTACGTGCGTATATTATTTGAACTTAAAGTATTTGAACTTATTTCAGACCAGAGTTGCTTGAACGGATGAATACGGAACCATGCCACAGAGTGGGAGCAGGGGAATGCCCGATAGATTCCCTACTGGTCCCCGTGACAACCCTGCCTGCCCAGGTATTGCCAAATGCTTCCTGCTTCCTGACTTATATTTATATATATATATATATATGCATGTATGTATGTATGTGTATGTGTATGTATATATATATATATATATATATATATAGGGAGAGGGAGGGGCTTGTTTGCTGAAAGGGTGTCCTTGCACAGGTTAGTCAACCTAAACGATGATGTGAATGAACAACCAAAAAAGGACATGGGACCACCTGTGCTTTTCAGTAAATGACATGTGCAAGAAATGTGAAGGTAAAATGAGATTGGACAGGCAGTGCATACGTGCTAGCATTTGGACAAAAGTGCGTAACTTTGTTCAACGGTGCCTTCAGAAAACCGGACGCTCCAGCTAACTCGATGTCTCCATCCTTGGCTAAGGCTAAATCCCAATAATGTGTCCTTTTAAGGCTAAATCCCAATAATGTGTCCTTTTAAGGCTAAATCCCAATAATGTGTCCTTTTAAGGCTAAATCCCAATAATGTGTCCTTTTATGTACTTGGGGTTTGTGTCGTGGTTCCAGGTTTGCATGGTTAATTTGCGTTCGTTCTTTAGTGATGTTGAATATGCACAGATTGGTCTGCCACTGTTGCTCATATTACTGATGACCTTATGTGCTTTCTATGGCTTCCATTCTGGATTAGAGGGATAGTTTGGAATTTTGGACATAATGTCTCAATTACGACTTACCCGTGATGTAGTTGATTGATGGAAACCATTTTCAGCTAATTCCATGCTGTCCCTTCTTTTGGAGATACACACGTTGCTAATGCTAGCGCAACGCTATGGCAACCGGTAGCATCCACTACCAAATGCACTGTAACACTCCACAGTGCACCCAAAGCAAATAAAATACGACAACAGTCTATCGGGGTTATTTTGAGTGTTTATACCATCATTTTTTAAAGTCAAACTATTGTTGAATCCTTTGCTTTGTGCTGACCTATATTCTCTGTGGAAGTACGGCGGCGGAGCGATACTTTACGTTACCTACGAATGTAGTGCCGGCACTGGTCGACTACAACAACTAAGAAGAGCAACAAGTTGCAATGGCCACGTTCGCTCCGAAGCAGCTGCTCTGCGTGCGTATGAGCCTGTGTGCATACGTGTACATGCATATATATGTATATGCATGTATGTGAGAGAGACTCATTGTGGATTTTCAGCTCTCCCCTTTGTCTCTCCCAGATGGGTGCTCCTGGTCTCACAGCTCCTACCACACTACCTGACCTAACCTACTCCTTCAACACCTTGCTGTCCGCTGAGGAGAATGTGATTGGCTGGCTCAGATTCCTTCTGGAGACTGACCACACCCAACATCTTCAGGAGGAAGGGTTTGTCCACAGCAGTGGCTACCAAGAAGACCAGAGGGATTAAGCTCCAGCTATGCAGGAGTGTGTAATAATCATAACTTCACATTTGCACAGGGACCTGTGCTGACCATGAAACCATCCCAGTTTTTCTTTCTTTTCCCCCTAAAACGTCACCACTTCCAAAAATGGTTCTGGTTCTAAGCATGTAAGTTGCATGCACGCACGCAAACAAGCTTAAGCACGCACACGCACACGCACACACACACACCTTTTTAGTTTTGCAGAATACACACATTGCTCTATCTTCACATATTTAAGAGCTGTGGTTGAAGTAAATGGTAAATGTATACTCTTTCTTTCTTTTAAACACCAGTGTCAAAAGTTTATCCTGGCAGTCACTACACAGTTGCATGCTCTCATTTCTCACTGTAAAATGTAGTTTCTCTCTTTGTGTTCTGTTCTGGACCCCGGTGCAGCATGTCAGCGTTGCCTAGTGCCCTGCCTGTCAATCTGGTTCTGCTTCACAATATCAATCATGTATTTCTCCACTCATCCCTTGCTGTCTCACCATTCACCGTTTTTAGGAACTGAATTCTTAAAGGAAAATGGGCTAAAATGACACCTTGTTTTGTGTTGTTTGTTTTAGTTTATTTTATTTTTGCTTGTTTGTCATTTTGTACTGGTTGAGTACTGATGCAAAGCGAAATTAATAATTAAAAAAAATGTTCAATATACAGCACAACATATTTCAGCATTATTTCAGGTTTGAACAGAACTGTCAGTTGTTTTGGTTCAATTTTGGGTTTCAATTCTTTCTATTCAATTCTTTCTCCAGCATCATCAGTGAGCGTGAATGTAATGCAACATAGGAACACTGATCGCGTGTACTCCGAATCTCCACAAGGTGGGAGTACACATCTCGGCTGACTTGTACCACTAACTCGGTTGAGTGTGAAATTGTATGTCCTGCTGTACACAGTGGGTTTATTCTTTGTAAAAGGTGCTTGTTCTTAACAATGAAGGGTCTCTAGGGCTTTTTTTGATGGCTCAATTAAGGAATCCCTTAACTTTCTCTAAAGCCTTTGTAATCCCTGAATGCCTTCCTCATCAATTTCTGGCTCCTACCGTATTCTGGAGACTGGGGCCTTTTTAATGTAATCGTTAAATATATTGACGACTCATGTTGTAATAAGATAGTGAACTCAAGCTAGCCTTTTTTCTGATTAATGCTGGCCTACATATAAGTCTCGATAAACTATTACTAATAATTGAAATATTAATGGCACACTTAACGTTAGTCCAATTACAAGTGGCCGCAAGAAACTGGACTGCGTTCTCTTTTTGATCGTTTTGCATTTAATATCATGTATATGCTGGTATCATGAAAATAGTCTGCAGAGTCCAAATTTATAAGTTGTTTCCTCCCGTCTTATGTTTTTGATTTCCTATTACCAGGGGTGTACTCATGTATTCGTTGGCAATTGCAGCGATTAAAGTTTTGTTAAAAAGTCGAAACCACCATTTTGCGTATTACTTAAATTGAATAGTAATATATAGTATATAATGTTTATCGGCTACTTCACGTTATTTTAGGACAAATGGGAAATTAAGTTGTAGACGCACCTTCCGATTTGGTTTCTCCCAAAGACAAGAGTACTTATCCTTAGCGCAGGGCCGGAGGGAGGGGGCTCTGTGCTGCTCTCGGTTGCTAAGGATACACTGGGCAGGTAATACACACACACAGCCGATAACTAACTAGACGAGAATAAATCGGTGCGACTTCCCACCGCAACCACACATTTATTTGCAGTGTATCGGCAAAATGGTAACATTAGTGAATGCAAGTTATGTTTGGCAGCTTGCAAAGTCTTATGATCGGTTGTAGCTAACGTTAGTGCTGGCTAATGTTCATTTGTGATAGCATTGCAAACTGGCTGGATGGCTTGCAAAAATGTCAATATGGTAACCTGTTTGCTACCACAACTAGCTTATTGACACGATTTACTAACGTTATCAAAGTTTATTCGTGGTGAAGGAAAAACAGGATATTTCCCCTTGTATTGCATTCGTACTTATGGCTTCAAAATGGGACAGTGAGTGCCTTGTTTTTCTTGTCCCGTTATAACGTTAGCTAACAATATAACATTACAAGCTAGATGCGTTAACGTTAGCTGCTACAGAGAAGGTGTCGTTTATTTATTGGCTAACCGCTTGTAGCTGTCTGGCTAATGTCATTAGCTAGCTAGTAAGATTGCTAGTTTGCCCGTGTTAAGAAGACTGCGTTTATTTTATTTTGCACGGCACTGGTTGGTCGTAACGTTACGTTAACTTGGCTAACGTAAATATATGTAGCCTACTAATAGGCAGCACTACGGTATACGGCGCCCAGATAAAAAAAATGGCACAATATTGACTCATTCAGTCTGCAGTGATTAACTTCCCTAACGTTAGCTGGCTATTTCATACAATTCATCTCTATGTAACGTTAGCTAGCAAGCATAACGTTAGCTGCTTACCGTAACGTCATGCCTATCCTCGCCAGCACCGCTAGCTTCATTTATCTTGCAATTAAGTGGCATTGCATACCATTCATTTGAGCATATACGTATCTCGAATGATGGTGACGTATAATATTTAAGCATAACAATATTTTACAATGTAGCTACGTTAACTTGGCTCGTTAGCTTTCTATATTCGGGGCTCCATGCCCCGTTACTAAGGTAACTGGTAATAGATCAATTTTAAATAAACTCGATTCCACAGTGGATCAGACTGTACCGCTGGCTACGTGTCATCTTTTATCCGTCATTCGCCGATTAATCGCTGTATATCTGTATATCTTGGATTTCTCCCTAATGGGGTCCACGTTACATTGTTCAGAAAACTCGGTGTTGCTTGGTTGTCGGTAGCTTTGTAGGCCCACATCCACATTTTCAGATCACATTTTGTGGGAATACTTAACTTGTCCCCACACCACCAAAATCATATTTTATGGTGAGCAGGGCAATATTATTCTTTGCTTGGCTAGAAAACTATATTAGTTATGAAATACCAGCGGTTCCTATCAATGAAACCTAACAAAAAAATATTTAACCTCTTTGCATAAACTAAAACGTTCATCTTTACGCATAAAAGAAGAAACGCGGAGCGAGTAAAATGTCAGGAATGGGAATGTTAAAGGTCACTGGCTTGCATAAACTGTAATTAATGACGCCTTATCTAGTTTCGCTTTTGTGTTGAGTCAGACTTTAGAGTTTCATGAAACTGGCCAAGTCGGAGATTCTCAAAAATGTTTCTTGGTAGCCACAATATTGAGTTTTAGCGCAGAGTCGCAGACGGCGGCTCTGTCCGCTTTCCAAGCAGCGGGAACAGCTCAAAAGTTTTTTTATATCGAAGTGAAGACACTGCGTTGTGCTCAGAGCAATGCATGTCACCGTGGTCTCGTATGTGTGCCGTTTATTCGTGTCTCGCCGTGCTCTTCTCTACAAAAACCCATTGAGTGACGGGTGGGAAAACGTTTGCTTAATTTCTGCTTTTATTCAGTCAATTTAAATTTTTTTTGATGGGTGCTTGTGCCCTTTTTGGTGGGCCTGTGTTGCTGGCTCCTTGCCCAAGTGGTGTGTGTGGGGCTTAGCACTTTGGCCTTGTGAGTTTTGCACACTCGCGCAGGCACCTGTCCTCATTCAGTCATGAAAAAAGCAGAAACAGATGCTGCACTCTCAATGAGAGAAAGAGAGGCAGGCAGGCAGAAGGGGCAGAGCCAGAGGCTGGTATGCAAGTGCTTTTGTGAATTCTCCACCCTGCGTATTGTTCGCGGCTTGTGGGAAAGTCCCCGCAGTCACCCAGAACCCGGGCCTCAGCTTTAGTCCCCAAGCAAACAACCAAACGAGAAAAACCGTCCTGCCCATCCCAACCTGTTTAAGTAAGGGGATCCTCGCCTGTCAGTGGAGCTCTTTTATTGTCTCTGATAGCATGCAATGAGATGGCCTTTGGATTGCCGTTTCACCTCCTAGCAGAGCTGGCAAGGCTGCAGGTGTGAGGCTGTGAGGAATTTGTTGAGAACTCTTCTTCTGTTGTGCCTTCATCGGGGTGTTTCCCTTTTGTGAGATGTGAGGCTGGCAGGGCTCTGGAGGACCAGGTACAGGTGTCAAACTCCAGTCCTGGAGGACCACAGTCTCTGCAGGTTTAACTCCAGTCCTGGAGGACCACAGTCTCTGCAGGTTTAATTCCAGTCCTGGAGGGCCACAGTCTCTGCAGGTTTAACTCCAGTCCTGAGGGCCACAGTCTCTGCAGGTTTAATTCCAGTCCTGGAGGACCACAGTCTCTGCAGGTTTAATTCCAGTCCTGGAGGGCCACAGTCTCTGCAGGTTTAACTCCAGTCCTGGAGGGCTACAGTATCTGCAGGTTTAACTCCAGTCCTGGAGGGCTACAGTATCTGCAGGTTTAACTCCAGTCCTGGAGGGCTACAGTATCTGCAGGTTTAACTCCAGTCCTGGAGGGCTACAGTATCTGCAGGTTTAACTCCAGTCCTGGAGGGCCACAGTCTCTGCAGGTTTAATTCCAGTCCTGGAGGGCCACAGTCTCTGCAGGTTTAATTCCAGTCCTGGAGGGCTACAGTATCTGCAGGTTTAACTCCAGTCCTGAGGGCCACAGTCTCTGCAGGTTTAATTCCAGTCCTGGAGGGCTACAGTATCTGCAGGTTTAATTCCAGTCCTGGAGGGCCACAGTCTCTGCAGGTTTAACTCCAGTCCTGGAGGGCCACAGTCTCTGCAGGTTTAACTCCAGTCCTGGAGGACCACAGTCTCTGCAGGTTTAATTCCAGTCCTGGAGGACCACAGTCTCTGCAGGTTTAACTCCAGTCCTGGAGGACCACAGTCTCTGCAGGTTTAATTCCAGTCCTGGAGGGCCACAGTCTCTGCAGGTTTAATTCCAGTCCTGGAGGGCTACAGTATCTGCAGGTTTAACTCCAGTCCTGAGGGCCACAGTCTCTGCAGGTTTAATTCCAGTCCTAGAGGGCTACAGTATCTGTAGGTTTAACTCCAGTCCTGGAGGGCCACAGTCTCTGCAGGTTTAATTCCAGTCCTGGAGGGCTACAGTATCTGCAGGTTTAACTCCAGTCCTGAGGGCCACAGTGTCTGCAGGTTTAACTCCAGTCCTGGAGGGCCACACTGTCTGCAGGTTTAACTCCAGTCCTGGAGGGCCGCAGTGTCTGCAGGTTTAACTCCAGTCCTGGAGGGCTACAGTATCTGCAGGTTTAACTCCAGACCTGAGGGCCCCAGTGTCTGCAGGTTTAACTCCAGTCCTGGAGGGGGCGCTGTGTCTGCAGGCTTAACTGCAGTCCTGGAGGGCCACACTGTCTGCAGGTTTAACTCCAGACCTGAGGGCCACAGTGTCTGCAGGTTTAACTCCAGTCCTGGAGGGCCACAGTCTCTGCAGGTTTAACTCCAGTCCTGGAGGACCACAGTCTCTGCAGGTTTAATTCCAGTCCTGAGGGCCACAGTATCTGCAGGTTTAACTCCAGACCTGAGGGCCACAGTGTCTGCAGGTTTAACTCCAGTCCTGGAGGGCCGCAGTCTCTGCAGGTTTAATTCCAGTCCTGAGGGCCACAGTATCTGCAGGTTTAACTCCAGACCTGAGGGCCCCAGTGTCTTCAGGTTTAACTCCAGTCCTGGAGGGCTACAGTATCTGCAGGTTTAACTCCAGTCCTGAGGGCCACAGTCTCTGCAGGTTTAATTCCAGTCCTGGAGGGCTACAGTATCTGCAGGTTTAACTCCAGACCTGGAGGGCCCCAGTGTCTTCAGGTTTAACTCCAGTCCTGGAGGGCCACAGTGTCTTCAGGTTTAACTCCAGTCCTGGAGGGCCGCAGTGTCTTCAGGTTTAACTCCAGTCCTGGAGGGGCGGCAGTGTAGTATAATGGTTAAGGAACAGGACTTGTAACCGAAAGGTTGCAGGTTCGATTCCCAGGTAGGACACTGCCGTTGTACCCTTGAGCAAGGTACTTAACCTGAATTGCTTCAGTATATATCCAGCTGTATAAATGGATAATATGTAAAAAAACATGATAAAAAAGTTGTGTAAGTCGCTCTGGATAAGAGCGTCTGCTAAATGCCTATAATGTAATGTAATGGAGGGGGCGCTGTGTCTGCTGATTTTCTGAGTGTTTTTGGCAACCGTGGTTAATTTAAGTCATTGATTGACTAAAGGATCCACACACCTTGGCTGCATTCGTAATGGCTCTCTATATGCTTTTATAGTGCACCATTTAGGGAATCAGCCATTTTGTAGGATGTCCTTTTTCTCGATTGAGAATTCGGAAACCATCAAAATAGCGCACTATAAAGGCATTAACGTGTATCGGTAGCCATTCCGAATGCACCCCCTTGTTCTTAAGGCCGTAATTAGCAGCTGAGCGAAAGGAAACCACAAGAACCCACAGAAACTGCGGCTCCTCTGGAATTTTGTTTATGGTGTGCGTAATTGAACAATAATAGCAATTGCAGTCAGAAAACCCATTGAACTATGCTTTGACTGAAATATGGGACCAATTCAGGATTTTTCTCAGAATGAGTTGAGACCATAGACTGTAAAAATATGGACAAAGCCACTGTGACGTCACCCATTGCCTTTCCACGGCCTCGTAAAAACTGAATTGAACTGTTTCGCCACAAACTGCGCCTGCTCCGTGGAGCCGAAGTGACCTTGGCTTGGAGCAGGGTCAACCGGATATGGCCCGGGCACAGTATGATTGACAGTTTGGGGTGGAGAAGCCACAGAACTATAAAGCCCATTACCTGACCAAACCCACAATTTTGCAAAACAAACTCGCGGTAAACTTCCTTAAGTTGCTAATGTTTTATAATATAACATTTAATTTTCATCCTCGATTTTACTGTGTCATTTATTCGCATTGAATGTGTGGTATTCGTCACACAATTAACGTTAATTCAGTTATCTTCAATTTATATTCAGCTAACATCAGCTAATTTCATTAGCTAGATAGCATACCAGCTGAGCTCGGTAGCCAGGCTAGACGCAATGCATCACCACCACACATGGACGAACAGGGTAACGCTATTGCCATCAACTATATTGACGGTCAATTAATCACATATGTTATTTTGTTAGACTAGTTTTATTATAAATGTCCCTAGCGCCGCTAGAAAGGTAGCAAGCTGACCCCATAGTCTTAAATGAGCAAACCACCACCGTCTTTTTGGCTAACCGCTAATTAACTCGACTGTGGCAGACCAGTCTGTCACGGTTTGCCGCAGCATGAAACCCCGTTCTGAAAACTGTTCCAGATAAAGTGGGGATTGTAGGTTAGTGGGTTCACATGCTAGCTAAAGCACAGTAGCTCATTAGCTACATCGTAGCTGGCATTAACTTTCATCTGCATCCTGTAACCTAATCACAAACATTGCATTTACAAACGTAGACTCCGTATTCTTTTCCGATAAATTATTGGTTTTATTTTAAACATCCCCGTAGTCAGTACAAACATACCGCTAACACTTTGGCTCTATTCCCCGCACATTTTTGTAATTTTGGGACCTAAAAAAATGATCCAGGTGTAGAAATGTCCGGTTAGAGTTCTAGCTAGAGCAGCTGGCTAACGTTAGCTAGGCAATAACGGTAGCTAGCCAACAGCCAGCAAGGATGACTTTAAGGAAGTCGAATAACTGTTAAATTAAAATGGCTTGCCATAAGCTATCGTTAGCTTGCTAGCTAAATGTTAAAACGACTTGCCGTGAGATATCGTTAGCTTGCTAGCTAGCTAACCCAGCATTGCTAAGCAATGGTAACGTTCGTGACGGGGAGTACGGCGATTGCGTACGGGAGGGGGTGGAATAGCTAAATTAATATCTAAATTGATAAGGTTATACAGGTATGGAGCAATTGATTTGAGATACTTAACCCACAGTGTAGCTGCAACATCCCCTTCTGTCTCATCTTACGAAACAGTATTTTTTTTTGTAGTAGACACATCATAGCTCGCTCAAACCAAAATGAATATGTGATGACAAACATGTTGAAGATGAGCGGGTAAGGCACTCAATTTGTTATGCTACGAACTGCGTCCACAAAACAACAGCTTGTTCACGGTAGGCTACTAAGGGATGTTCTCCATCGACTTCCACTCAAAAATACAGCGCGTCTCCCTGTCCCAAGCATAGACTGTATAAAAATAGGTCAGTTTTAGACCAATGATTGTTGTCTCCCCCTTCTGGTCCCGCCCCTCCGAGTGAGGGCGGTGAGAACCATATAGAACCTATCTATGCCAGTGATCCCAGGACTCAACCTGTCCCTCTGATTGGTCCTGAACAAATGTTAATACTCTGTACAAATGACACAATATTTAAAAAAATCCGCACATGCAGAGGCATTAGATGAAGGAAAGGCACCTATTGTAATTACATTTTTTTGTGGGAAAAATGTATTGACTGAGTATTTTGACCACATTGCTGCCATTGACTTACATGGTGAAAGACCTATACTGGAGCCAACCGCAGTGGCGCTAGTGAGCAACGGCACCAGGAAGTGAGCTTCAAAACGAAAGCCCAGTCTTGGCCCCTTGGTTGGGACGCATGAAAAGGGGCTGAAATTCTGGGCTTTCCTGGGAAAAACGGGAAACGGGTCTGCTCGCCCCACCACTCCTCCATATGCGTACAATGAGTTGTATTTTGGTCTCGCACATATGGGGGAGCCAAATAGTTTTATTTTAACACAATAATTTTCCAAACATTTTTAGTGAGTAGTATCATTTTTTTCCTGCAAAACATAGGCTAGGTTTCAATATTATTGGCACCGCTATGATTAATATTTGGTGAAGCCTCCCCTGCAGAAGATAACGGCACTGAGCCTTTTCCTCTAATGTCTCACAAGGTTGGGGAACACTTTTGTCGGGATCTTGAACCACTGCTCCATGCAGAAATTTAAAGATCCTTGATATTCTTACGTTTGCACTTGTGGACTGCCCTCTTCAATTCAGACCACAGGTTTTCAATAGGATTCAAGTCCGGAGACTGAGATGGCCATTGATTATGTGTTCAGCGCTATTTTGATGTATGTTTGGGGTCATTGTCTTGTTGAAATGTCCATATATGGATGGCCAAGTCTCAACCTGCTGGCAGAGGCAACCAGGTTTCCTGATTCTGAGTGGAGTTCATTATGTCATCGATCTTAACAAGAGCCCCTGGACCACTTGCAGCAAAACAGCCCGAAAGCATTAATGATGTACCACCATATTTTACTGTAGGGGGCATCTGGTGCTTTTTCTTGTATGTAGTCATCTTTTGCCACCAAACATACCGATGGTGTGCATGGCCAAAAAGCTCAATTTTGGTCTCATCTGACCACAACACACAATTCCGATTGTAGTTCCAAATGAGGCCAGGCAAACTGCAGGCATTTCGATTAATGGGTTGCTCTCAGTAAGGGCTTCTTTCGTGCAACCCTTACAAAGAGCTTTTTGACATGGTGGTGGTGCCTTAACAGTTGATTTTGAAACTTGATAACCCCAAGATTCAACTGTGTGGGTTCAGCTGGCCTGATCTCATTGAGTTACTTGAGTGTCTTGGGCGTTAGATATAGGCAGCCGAACGTGCTCTACAGGAAGCTGTAGGCTAATGTAGTTGAGAAATTTGTCAGCCTTGAGGCTGCTGGCATGCAATCACACTGGCAATATCAGTGAGGGTGACTGTTTTTCCCTTTTAGTGTAATCAAGACGGTGTCTGACTCTCCATGGGGATGGGATTTGCTTGGCTGTGACTATAAAGACAGATGATGTGATTGGTACAGTTGGACTGTGATTGTATAAAGACAGATGATGTGATTGGCACAGTTGGTCTGTTATTGTATAAAGACAGGTGATGTGATTGGCACAGTTGGTCTGTGACTGTATAAAGACAGGTGATGTGATTGGCACAGTTGGTCTGTATAAAGACAGATGATGTGATTGGTACTGTTGGTCTGTGACTGTATAAAGACAGGTGATGTGATTGGTACAGTTGGACTGTGACTATAAAGACAGATGATGTGATTGGCACAGTTAGTCTGTGATTGTATAAAGACAGGTGATGTGATTGGCACAGTTGGTCTGTGACTATAAAGACAGGTGATGTGATTGGCACAGTTGGACTGTGACTGTATAAAGACAGATGATGTGATTGGTACTGTTGGTCTGTGACTGTATAAAGACAGATGATGTGATTGGCACAGTTGGTCTGTGACTGTATAAAGACAGGTGATGTGATTGGCACAGTTGGTCTGTGACTGTATAAAGACAGGTGATGTGATTGGCACAGTTGGACTGTGACTGTATAAAGACAGATGATGTGATTGGCACAGTTGGTCTGTGACTGTATAAAGACAGGTGATGTGATTGGCACAGTTGGTCTGTGACTGTATAAAGACAGGTGATGTGATTGGCACAGTTGGAGTGTGATTGTATAAAGACAGATGATGTGATTGGTACTGTTGGTCTGTGACTGTATAAAGACAGGTGATGTGATTGGTACAGTTGGTCTGTGACTGTATAAAGACAGGTGATGTGATTGGTACAGTTGGTTTGTGACTGTATAAAGACAGGTGATGTGATTGGCACAGTTGGTCTATGACTGTATAAAGACAGGTGATGTGATTGGGACAGTTGGTCTGTATAAAGACAGATGATGTGATTGGTACTGTTGGTCTGTGACTGTATAAAGACAGATGATGTGATTGGTACTGTTGGTCTGTGACTGTATAAAGACAGGTGATGTGATTGGTACAGTTGGACTGTGACTATAAAGACAGATGATGTGATTGGCACAGTTGGTCTGTGATTGTATAAAGACAGATGATGTGATTGGCACAGTTGGTCTGTGATTGTATAAAGACAGGTGATGTGATTGGCACAGTTGGACTGTGACTGTATAAAGACAGGTGATGTGATTGGTACAGTTGGTCTGTGACTGTATAAAGACAGGTGATGTGATTGGTACTGTTGGTCTGTGACTGTATAAAGACAGGTGATGTGATTGGTACAGTTGGTCTGTGACTGTATAAAGACAGGTGATGTGATTGGTACAGTTGGTCTGTGACTGTATAAAGACAGGTGATGTGATTGGTACTGTTGGTCTGTGACTGTATAAAGACAGGTGATGTGATTGGTACAGTTGGACTGTGACTGTATAAAGACAGATGATGTGATTGGCACAGTTGGTCTGTGACTGTATAAAGACAGGTGATGTGATTGGTACAGTTGGTCTGTGACTGTATAAAGACAGGTGATGTGATTGGTACAGTTGGTTTGTGACTGTATAAAGACAGGTGATGTGATTGGCACAGTTGGTCTATGACTGTATAAAGACAGGTGATGTGATTGGCACAGTTGGTCTGTATAAAGACAGATGATGTGATTGGTACTGTTGGTCTGTGACTGTATAAAGACAGATGATGTGATTGGTACTGTTGGTCTGTGACTGTATAAAGACAGGTGATGTGATTGGTACAGTTGGACTGTGACTATAAAGACAGATGATGTGATTGGCACAGTTGGTCTGTGATTGTATAAAGACAGATGATGTGATTGGCACAGTTGGTCTGTGATTGTATAAAGACAGGTGATGTGATTGGCACAGTTGGACTGTGACTGTATAAAGACAGGTGATGTGATTGGTACAGTTGGTCTGTGACTGTATAAAGACAGGTGATGTGATTGGTACTGTTGGTCTGTGACTGTATAAAGACAGGTGATGTGATTGGTACAGTTGGACTGTGACTGTATAAAGACAGATGATGTGATTGGCACAGTTGGTCTGTGACTGTATAAAGACAGGTGATGTGATTGGCACAGTTGGTCTGTGACTGTATAAAGACAGGTGATGTGATTGGCACAGTTGGAGTGTGATTGTATAAAGACAGATGATGTGATTGGTACAGTTGGTCTGTGACTGTATAAAGACAGATGATGTGATTGGCACAGTTGGTCTGTGACTGTATAAAGACAGGTGATGTGATTGGCACAGTTGGAGTGTGATTGTATAAAGACAGATGATGTGATTGGTACAGTTGGTCTGTGACTGTATAAAGACAGATGATGTGATTGGTACTGTTGGTCTGTGACTGTATAAAGACAGGTGATGTGATTGGTACAGTTGGACTGTGACTGTATAAAGACAGATGATGTGATTGGCACAGTTGGTCTGTGACTGTATAAAGACAGGTGATGTGATTGGTACAGTTGGTCTGTGACTGTATAAAGACAGGTGATGTGATTGGCACAGTTGGTCTGTGACTGTATAAAGACAGGTGATGTGTTTGTACAGTTGGTCCGTGACCCTTCAGAGGTATGAACACAATGGAATTGAGGTCTCCCAGAACTCTGGAAGGTTCACAACTGTGAACCCAAGTTTAAAGTGAAATACAAAGTGAACGAAGCCATCCTAATTGGAGTCTTAGAGAATTAATTGGGCTTACATTTCCATGTTGGCTTTCCAAACATAATTTCCTTTAGTTTTCAGTGACCCATTATCTCTGGAAACCGTTTTTTGCTCATACCCTTCTTTGTTATTAAACGCTGTTCACTTTTACTTAAAGGTGCAATAGGCAAGATTTTTTCGATTTAATTTTGGCGAAATTATTACATTTACTCATTATATTCCAGCAGCCATCAATAAATCTGTTCTGGGGAAAAATCTGGTTTCTGTGAGTGTCCAGGACTCTGTTAGGCTGTCAAATAATCTCAACCCGGTGTTCTAAAAACCAACCAATCAGGGCTAGGTATGTAGCTACCAGTCAGGGCAACTATCTACAAGCAAAATATCCTCCTTGTAGAATAAACCCCTCCCTGTCTCCGTGCGTGCACTGGAGCATCATTTGTTGGGAGGGGCTTAGGAGAGAGAAGGGGGAAGTCTTTTTGCCTTGTATATTTTCAAACTTGCGTACTGCAGCTTTAATGCAATGCATGTCTTGGCAATAGTGCAAAGTGAAGTTCCTTGCACAAGGATACAGTGGCAGCACCCGAGCTGGGAATCAGACTTACAGCCTCTGAGTGATAAGTCCAGTTCCTTAGCCATTATGCTATTTAGACATTATGCTACTTGGACATTATACTACGTTCCTTTCTACAGTTTCGATGGTATTTCGCCTGTTTATTAAAGTCTCTATCTCTGTTTGTCTCTCTCCCGCACACCCCCCCCCCCCCCCCCCCCACCCCCCACCTCGCCCTCTCTCCCCCCTCCCCCCCCTCTCTCTCTCTCTCAGGTGAGATGATGATGTCAGTGTCTCTCTCTCTCTCTCAGGTGAGATGGTGATGTCAGGTTCTCAGTGACGAGGGGCTGTGCAGCCCTGGCTGCCGGGAGGCGTGGAGGAGCCAGAGTCAGCGTGGGCGCTCGCAGTCAGACAGACAGACAGACGGACGGACACTCCCCTCCCTCCCCTTCCCCCCCGCCTCCCCCTCCCCCTCCCCCTCCTCCTCCTCCTCCCCCCTCCCCGGACGTGCGGCGCTTCGCCATGGTGACGCTCATCACGGAACAGCTGCAGAGCCAGAGCCTGGACGAGCCGGCCTATCACAGGGCTTTCTCCATCAACCTGGTGAGAGCCCGCCCACTGACGCCGTCTTTTGTGCAGAAATGGGACAGACAGACAGACAGACGGACGCTTGGACGGATGAGTCTTGTTTCTGGCAGTCTTTCTAACCCCCAGCCTTCTCATCGCGTGTGCCCTTTCTTAACTGCGCTCTTATTTTGATAGGTTTGATTTAGCAACTTATTTTTAGGGGGGGGGGGGGGGGTGTTCCATGCGCCTTCATATGCATCTCTTTCTAGTTCTGCCGTAGCCCCCGCAAAGAAACGTGTTTGGAAAGGATGTGCTACCTGAGAGATGCAATTGATTGAGCAATGAATAAGTTTCATTAACATTAAGACAGTCTATTGATTTTATTTAAGAGGTAGATTTGTTCCACACAGGGCTTGTGGCAGGCCATCTGTCAAGAGATGTTAAAATAAGGAACTACGGTGTTTACTTAATGACTGGCTCAATGCATAATTAAATGAAAGCAGTTGGAAAAGAAGCTGGTTTACACCGTGTGCCCAGAGCCTGGCGTTAAGTGTTTTTACCTGTGAGAGTACTGCCGTGTGCCTTCTGAAGAGGGTGTGAAATTAACACCAGCCACCATTACAGGCATTCATCCAGAGCGACTTACACAACTTCTTAGCATTTTTTGTTTAAATATTATCCATTTATACAGCTGGACATTTACTGAAACGGTTCAGGTTAAGTACCTTGCTCAAGGGTACAATTGTTCCTCGCCTGGGAATCGAACCTGCAACCTTTAGGTTACAAGCCCAGTTCTTTAACCATTATACTACACCGCCCCAAATGCTGCTAAAATTTTTATTGTTGTTGGTAATATTTTCTACCATAGCAGCCATTTTGGCAGGTAACCAACCAGGTTGCGTTGTATTGTAACAGGTAATGTGGTTGGTAAAATGTTGACAATGGTGAGCCTCTGTGTAGATGCTCCTTGGCTGAGAGGCTGTGTTGTGTTGTAATGGCAGAGAGAGGCTAGTGCCATTTTTGGGTTAAATCTCCCCCTATGAGTGCACACATCATGGTATTATCCCACCTCTTGCTCATTCCAGCAGTTTGAGCTCTGGAGCTCTGGAGCTCTGCTCGTCTCGTTTGGCCTTACGGTGGTGTTTTGAGGACGATCGATGATGCGTAATTTCCCCTGACGAGTCACGCTTCCTCTCGGTGGCGCAGAGAGATGTAGATTTGAGGTCTGCGTTTTAGCGAAGTTCTGCGCTCAGCGGCGCTCACACGAGATACCACACTGGCGCT